>CAUYUJ010014912.1:0-65000 GCA_963575745.1 Prorocentrum cordatum
CCGTCCACACGGCTGGACCTCACCCTGGCACACTCAGCCAACGAAGCTTGGTCAAAAGGGTTAACAGCAGCATTCAGGTTCACATCGAGATCAGAGGTCTCACCAACCCCTTACGAGTCTGACAACTCTAGAGCCCCAAGTATTTGCTTGGCCCTCGCATGCCATGGGGACGATTCTAGGGCGAGGTTCGCAAGTCTCTCGATGAGCAAGCCTTGATCTGGCGGAACAGCCCATAGCTGCGCGCCCATCCTACCCCATCTATCCGCAAGGTGGCTCCCACGAGTGCATCACTCTTCGCGGTCGTCAACCGCAGACTGCAGACTAACGTTGGCACGAATTTTGCCGACTGAGGCACCTTTGCGGACGCCAGCCCACCACTGCTCCCAGACGTGGCGACGACGAGATCAAGCCCAGTACCTACATGTACCGCACACCCGATGGATCCTTCACAAGCACTGTAGACAGCAAGATGGTTGTCTGGGGCAGATTCAATTAGCTACACATGAAGCGCAGAGTCTCCGGCATCTCTCGCGAGTTGTTTTGGAGCAGCATGGAGCGGAACGATCCCATAAACAGCGCCAGTGAAGACTCCCACCCTGCCCGCCTTGAAGTATAGCCCATCCACGGCGCGAGAGATCATACAGAATGGTGTGAAGTGGACTCCCGTCAGCGAAAGCTGGGCACGAAAATCTACAGCCCACGAAGGGCCCGACCCATCTCCTGAGGTGTTCAGGATTCTCTGCAGCCTTAGGGAAACATCGGGTGGGGGAGGGGAAGAGGCATCAGCAAAAGAGTTCGCCATGAACTTAACTACGGTCCCTGATCCTCTAGGCCGCCTCATGAAGAAAAGGCGGGCGTTCTTCACGGCGAATATGTTGTAGGCAGGGACACTCGTAAAAGCTTTTGAATGAAGCCCCCCGCATCCCGCAAATACAGCATCTGATATTATGGCTCCTGCCGTGTGCAAATAAGCAGGCTCGTGTCCCGCGAGCCCCTCCCACCAACGAGCGCAAGGCATTACTGCGATGAGGAGTCCGCGTGTCAGACATTTTCCTGTCTGAGAGAGGCGACGAACGGGAGCCCAGTGCAGAGGGGCTTGCCAAGCGCCCCCCAGGCGCCTCGTCGACAGAACACCAGACGCATCGAGTGTCACCTGGCGGACACGTTCACGGCAGAAGCCAGGCGAAAACCGGAGCACCGCTGCGGCGGCGCGCTGAGGCCAGCCCCACCCCATGGGTTCCAGCGCTCGGCGCGGGGGCCCGGGGCCAGAAAGGCCCTCCCTCCTCCTCCTCCTCCTCCTCCTCCTCCTCCTCCTCCTCCTCCTCCTCTTCCAGAGCAGCGGAACTGAAAGCCGCGGCCGTCGCGAGGCGCACGTCGGACAAAACTTGAGAAGCGTGGCCTGCGCAGTGCCCACGCGCCGAGCTCAGGGGGCGGGGGCCGAGCCAGGAGGGCGTCCAACCGGCGGGACCTGCAGGCCTCCGGAGGCCCTCGGCCAGGAAGAGCCGAGACGGCCGCCGGGGCCCCGTGCTTCATGTGTCGGTATCGTTTATCCGACCCCCATCCCCATCCCCATCCCCTTCGAGACCCCCACCAAATTACCACCCCAGATGGCACTCCTCGAAACCAGAGGGGGACGGCCTGTATCCCCATCGGGGAGACACTCCTCGAAACCAGAGGGGGACGGCCTGTATCCCCATCTGGGGGGGTGAATCGGCCGGTGGAGCCCAGGCCACGCCGCTGGCGATGGGAACCGGATAAAAGATACCCAGTTTCATTTGTGTGAAGACCGCTCATCTCCGTTTCTATCCATCTATCCTGCTATCCTCTCGGCTGAGGTATTGGAGACATAGGATATCCTGCAGGAGCCTTCTGCGAGGATAAAAGGTATCCCTCCGTTCTCTTCGCCATCCTCTACCTGCGGAGCATGCGGTAGGTTCGACTATTCGGCCGTCAACCTCCGTTCACATTTCATGACCTCGACGGTGGGGG
Organism: Prorocentrum cordatum; assembly: GCA_963575745.1. NCBI lineage: Eukaryota > Dinophyceae > Prorocentrales > Prorocentraceae > Prorocentrum > Prorocentrum cordatum. The sequence continues at coordinate 1,990 of CAUYUJ010014912.1, forward strand.
CGAGAAGCGGGTCGCCTACGGTAGCTCCCGCAGGCACGCGGCCCTCAGCTTCAGGGGCTGAGACCCCAGGGCCGCGCAGCTTTGATCCGAGGCTTCCGCCACCGCCGGCCTCCAAATCGCCGTCGCCGTGAGAGACCCCGTGTCGAACTGAGCGCCGGCTTCGCGAAGCTGCATTTATTTTGGTAGTGGCCTTCTTGGTCTCCTGAAGCCTCTGGTCCCGTTCCCGGCACGCCGAGCGGAAACGTCATCAACGCAGGTGCCCACAAGCACCTCGCGCCCGTCAGTCGGCTGCCATGTTTAAGGTTCCCTCGGACAGAAAACGCGTCAGAGAGTCCCCCGTCTTGTCCCAATTGACACGGGTCCGTTTCGTCTCGAGGCCTCGGCCTCGGCCCACCATGGCGCCCGGAAACGCTTTAACAACCTGGGCGAGGGACCCGACAGTTTGCAACAAAAAACATCCACCATATTTTCAAACCGAACAGCGGGGCACAGCTTCTGAAGCTTCACAGTCAGGGTGTGAACTAGCAGTTTGAGAAGGGCTCCGGCGCAGGAGCAGTCATGAGCCACAGTACCATTAGCTTCAATGCGCAATGACGCCGCTGCCTCCCAGACAGCACGCCAAGAAACCCTGCGCATAAAACAGAAGCACTGGAGCGACTAGAAGGGGAATCCCGTGCGAACTGCTTCCTGCTTTTAGTTCATCGTGCGTGATGAATTCATGTTATGCATTGAGGTCGGGAACGCCGCTGGTTGCAGAAAATCCTCTCAGGCTCGCGAAGCGCTGCAGAACCTTGCGAACGTGGCACGAGCAGACTTGTCCAGAGAGCGTCCCCAACGACGAGCGACAGGCTGACGAAGCCTCGACCACAAACGGCACCACAGCGGGAGCGGAACAATCAGGCGAACGCCTCCTGGTGGCCAGGGCTTGCCGTTGAAGGAGACTCGCAGAAGCCGCGGGTCAACCGACTGAGGCATGCGCTCCCAGGCTCAAACATATCGATAACGGCCCTCCGATGCGACGATGGCAGCCACAGCAAGTGCCGACGTGTGCAGCTTCTCCTCCCTCTCCTCCTCCTCCTCCTCCTCCTCCTCCTCCTCCTCCTCCTCCTCCTCCTCCTCCTCCTCCGCCTCCTCCTCCGCCTCCGCCTCCGCCTCCGCCTCCGCTTCCGCCTCCTCCTCCTCTTGCCTCTTGCCTAACTATGCGCCAGGTTCCTCTGACATGGGAGCGCTGCGAGAGCTAATTACAGCTCTGAAATGATTACAAGCCGAGGGGGGCCAACGTCATCTGATTGGGGCCACGCCTTATAATCCTTTGGGAGTTCCCCTCGTTCGAGGGCCTCTGTCATTCTCTTGCCGCGGGTAGACAAGGGACGGTTCGTCAGGCACGGTTGGCCCAACTTCTGGAACGATATTGCCCCCGCCCCCCCCACACACACACACACACACACACACACACACACACACACACACACACACACACACACACACACACACACACACACACACACACACATTCGACACCAGAAAAGGACCACGGTATCGCATGATCTGGTGGGATGAGTGGAAGAAAGCGGGGGAACCTCTGCATTGCTGGCTCAACCAAACGGGTTTCGGGCAGGAAGGGGAAGGGGAGGTGAGACAAAGAGAGCAACGGAGCCTTCCTCGAGCATCTTGCTGCACAGTGGACCCGCAGAGTAAGGATAGGCATCCCTCCCAAGGGTACCCGTGCATCCTTGCCTCCTGGGTCCATCCTGGGACACTTTCGTTGCCGCGCCCCGCTCGAAACGCTTCGAGATGGGCTTCCAAGGCCCTTGCATCCTTATTGCGCATCCTTACTCTACGGGTTGACTGTAGCGAGTGCGTTGTCGCCTGAACAGCCGCCTGCACAAGCTCCCGTCTCCCCTGCGCCCTGCGCTTGGCCTCTGGCTGTGTGTCGGTCCGGGCGCTGGCTCCGTAAATCTCTAGGGCCTGGCGCGCGACGTGGTCGGCAATTGCCTGCAAGTGTCGGGGGCGGCAAAGAGGGGGGTGATGACTAGGGGGGGGGGGATATCATGGCGGGGGCCATGACATTTCCCCAGATTTCATGGCGCCTCTTCTTTATTCCATTGCGTCCCTGGCCCCCCCGCGGGGCCGCGCACGGGCCGCCGGTCATGATTTGCCCCCCCCCCCCCCCCACTCTTGGACACCCCCCTCTTGGCCGCTCCCGAAGGTGTGCCTGCACGCACGCGGCAAGGCTGTCAGCTCGAAGAGTCTCCTCCAGATCTGCCCGCGGGAGCTGCGCCACCCTCGCTCCGTCCTCCGCACACAGGGCCAGCTATATCGTTGGCCGACCAGCTCGCTGGGTGAACCTGGGCACTCGCAGCCTGCTCCACCGCGTGGCGAGAAGAGACCTTTTCAAACTGAAATCTCGCGGTCCTGGGCCAGGACCCAAAATTCACGCCAGAGCCGCTCATTTTCCTCATGGTGCCCATCCGGCCCCTGGCGGATCCCGTCGACCACATTCCGGGCGTCAACGACGAAACGCACGGGGCTTCTGGCCCGAGACAGGGACTGGACAGTTGCACACAACTCTGCGATTGGAACTGATTGCTTCCAATGATCCACAGGGCCAAACGCCCAGGCTGCAACTTCCCACCCTCGCAGGACTGCCAGCCCCCAGCAAAACCTACGAATTCTAAACTCTTCATGGTACTTGCCACCTGGCCATTCAGTGGCCACGATGGTGGTGTGGTCGAAACAGATAATATCCTGGTGGGCGAACTCCCCGCCAACATGTGGCAGTCCCTGGATCGGGCGGGTCGCGAACGGGTACACCCACAGCACAGGCGCGAGCCCACGTAGCCAAAAACAGGGGAAATCCTGGACTCCCTCCCTGGCCTGGCTGGCCAGCTCGCCGCGTAGCCCCTCCAGGGCCTCGTTATCTGGACAATCCCAGAATTGATGAAACAACGTTTCCTGGGCTGCTCCAGAGCGCGGGCAAGCAGGGCTGGTCCAAGTGGGGTGGCTAGGGCGACTGGCCACCTCCGAGGCTCCTTCGAGAAGGTCTAAAGGGCTCCATGGGATCTTCAGGGGGCTCTGGCCAGGCCTGCTGATCCTCCCACTGGGCCTGCTCCAGCACCTGGTCAAGAGAAACCTCCTCGAGATCCTCCTCCTGCTCCCCGACCCTGGCCTGCACCGCGGCGGTGGCTTGTGGACCTGGATACTCCAGATCTCGAGCCTGCGCTGGCTCGGGGGGTGGGGCTCCCGGGGAAGAGGGCAAATTGGGGTTTGGAGGCAGGGGGCGCGTGGCTTCATCACCGAAGCGGCGATTCCCTGGCCACGACGCTCCAGACATGACCATCCGAAGGGTGCCCAGCTGGTCAAACTTGCCCTGCCTCCCAAGCTGCGTCAGATGACATTTACTGATCTGCAAATCAGGGCCATGCTCCAGGCCCTTGCCGCGGTAGTGCTTAGAAGCTGCCAACCATGCCTGCTGGTCTAACGCTCCGTACAGCTCGAACTAGATGATTCGCTCTGGGTCATCGGTCTCAAGGTTGAGACGCTCGCCGTCCTGGTTGATCCAGTCCCAGGGCGAATCGGACGAGAAACCTAAATCTTGCAACGCTGCAACTGTGGCTGACGAGGTTCATCTCACTCTACTCCAACGCGAATGAGAATTGTCCAGACTCGTCCAAGCTTTGGGCCAGGCAACATGTACAGCTTGGCGCCGATCTTTCAAGAGATCTGGCAACGTAGCGATCCATTCCCGAAAAAAACGCAATCATCCAAAAACCATTGGGCCTTGGTGTGCTGAAGGGAAGGTCATTCGAATCGTGGTCGTCGCGCAGCCTCCTTCATTTCGGCCAACCATGCCACTGATTTGTGCTCTCATCTTCAAAAGCAAAGACGGGGCTATGCCTTGGCCCTCCAGGCCCCAGGATGCTTGCGGCAGATATCCCGCCTTCACCCGGGAAGCCGCTACTCGCGAATTGTTGACTACTCGTTTGATCATTTGGCCTCGGTCGTGGATCGCCTGCACTCGCTCCTTGGCCGCGACCACGCTCCTGCGGTGCGAGGGGCCGTCGGTCCCCAGGCCCTTTACGAATTGGCTGCGCTGCACATTTATCCTAGCTTCTTGCAGCCTTGTCCCGATGACCGCTGCGACCCTGGGAGGGTTGGGAACGACCTTGCTTTTTCACCGGAATGGCGAGGCCCAGGGACGCGCAACGATCCACGAAAAAAACAAATGCAGCTATCGTAACCACCATTCTCTCTCTCTCTCTCTCTTTCTCTCTCTTTCTTCCTATGACTGATTGCTGATTGCGTGATATCGTCCAGCTCTGGACTTTAGCTAGTCTGTGCGAGGCGCGCACTTCGCTAAACATTTGCCACAGAGCCAGCCGAGAAATATCCACGCCCCGGGAGCATCCAGCAAGGATCCCCTCGAAGGCATGCAGGGGCCCCGAGGCCACCCTACACCACCCCGCCCCCTCGGCACCTTCGGGGCCCAAAGGGGGGGCGAAGAGCGATGAGCAGGTGAGTGAGGGGATATCCTACAGCCGATCCTACTTGCCAGAGCTGATCTGGGTCTAACGTGTCGTAGAACTTTTCTAAGTCCCACAACACGTCATGCAAAGCCCTGCAGAGACGCAACCTCGAGACGAGTCTGCCTGAGGAGCGCTGCCCGCAGGCAGCTGGAACATGCCACTGCCTCGCCCCGAAACTGCACGTGTCTTCCAGATCATTCAGCGACGTGCCACCTGCGAATGCGCGGCCACATTCGGTGCGGGGATCGGGTTAAAGTGATGGGCTTATCAGCCTCGGATGTTTTGCACATGAGCTGCATTATGTTCACTAGCATCTGCACTGGCCAGCATAGGTTCCTTTTTACGAGGTTGGGGAGGAAGGCGATGTGAAGGCGGCCCTCCTCAGGAAGCAGTCGCCACCATCGCGGGTTGGTGCGGCCAGCTCCCATGCCTATGACTGGCTTAAAACATTTGAGCTCCCCCAGGACTTCGCGCGTCCCGGGGCCAAGGGTCAGGCTGTGCTGCTTAGCTGCTCGGCGGAAGTCTTTCCGGCAAGCCTGCTCGCGTGGGGGGCCTTTACCCTTGCCCCAGTGTTGCAACCAACATTCGCCTTTTGCTTCCATATTCTGGAGCGGGCCCGACACGAATTGGCCATCCGAGCCCCGAGCCTTTGACGGCTCCTGCTCTGGGCCCCCCCGGGACTTCGCGCGCCGATGGACAGCCCCCGCTCACCTTTTCAGACTGGCCTGCACCCATTCCTTGAAACATCGCGAGCTCTCATGGAGGAAATGGGACTCAAGGCGACGCGCGGCTGCGTCGACCTTGCGAGACCATCCCAGCAGCTACTCCTCGCCGGGGCCTTCAAGGACCCCCAAATCCTCCTGGAGCTTGCTGATTAGAGCTCTGAGCGACGTATCCTTCACATCTGCTGGCCGCCCGCGCAGCCCGCCCGCTAGCAGCGAACGCCTCCACCGCCCCCGCCACTAAACCCGACCCCCCCCCCTTCCCCCTCAGGCCTGGCAGCGCATGAAATCGCACTCGCAGGCCTGACCAGTGAGGAGAAAGTGCGTTGGCATCAGCCAGCCGACCCGCGGGCGCGGTGGCTAAAGCTGGCACGAGGCGGGTCTCATGGTAGAAACCCTCGACTGCATCGTGGGCAGGCCTGGGGTCAGGCTGCCCGCTGAGGGGCAGATCCTCTGCCGCCGGCGCGCACTCCACGTGCACTTGGCCCACGAAGCCCATCTGCTTGCATCTGGCGCCCCATACCCTGAGCGACCCTGTCCTGCACTGCCCGCACGCGGTAGCTCCATGGTCTGTGAGGCCCGGCGGTCTCCAGCACAGGCACAGGCTGGATCAGGATCCTCTGCACGACGAGCTCTGGTGCACACAACCGTCAGTTCTCCTATGATGCCGTAGTGCGGGGCAGCCCAGGGCTCTACTCCATCCTATCGCAGTTTGACCAGTCCATGTCTTTTCTCTGCGGCAAGGCAAGAGTCGTTCACTCGATGTCTTCCTGGCTGCGGCCCACGCGGCTTGCGCCAAACTCCGCCCAGGCAGGTGGTCAAGCGCAAGGCTTCTTCTCCGTCTCAACCATGTTCCAGTCTAGCATGGTGACGAAGAAGGGCCCCTTCGTTTGGACGCGCGATGTCACGCCGTTGATGGTGTCGATGCTGGGGCCAGCCAGGCCCACACCAACTACCAAATACATGGAAGCCAAAAGAATATCCCGTCCTTTCATCCTGATCGATAGCGACGTCCACTGCGATGCATCCTGTACATGTTGAAGCATCCCTCTCCAGGCGAGTTGCTGCTGCACCTGCAGCCACGCTCCACCATGTCATCGGACTCCCTGGCCTGTCGTCGCCGCAGCAGGCATGGCATGGGTGGTCCAGCCCAGTTTGGAGATCTTCCTCTTTGCCTCATTCAAACGCTCCCCTGCCAAGTGATGTTCTGCCACTCCAAGCCCTTCTCACTCCAGCTCGTGATGTTGCTGAAGTAGAAAGAAAACGTTGTCGAGACCTTTGTGCCCTCTTCCCCGCTGTCAGGCGGAGTGAGTTTGGCCGTGGGACCACTCCTAGAAATTGACGCGCTTGGGCTCTCAGCGCCACCACTCAGGGGCGGGGCCTTGGTCCTCGAAGCAGGGCTTCTCGGAAGCTCTGGAGCCAGCGCTGCCCACCTCGGGCTGCCTAGGCCCCTCGGCGCCCAAGAGGCCCCCTACACGGAGGACGTTGGAGACGCCTTATTGCCGCCGTAGACGCTTCGCTTGTTCCTGAAATAAGGCGACCATGGCCGCTGCACGTTGCTCCTCAGAAGTCTCCGTACCCCAGGTGGACATGAGCTCCCGCGCGCGCTGATTGGTGCCGCTCTCGTCGACGAAATCGGCATTCCCCATGCGCTTGCCCCGGCCATGACCGCCATCGCCGCCAACGACAGTAGCAGGGCCCCCAGGATGAGGCTGCTGGCCCTAATCGGGAGCCTGCACCTGCGCCTGGAAGCTCCTGAGCTTGTCCATCGACGACTTGATGGCTTCTGCGTCCTGCTGCTCACGCTGATCACCTCCTGCACCTGATGTGATGAGCTTGCCGACGAGCTCCGCCAGCTTGCCCAGCTCGGCCCAGGCCTCCTGGGGGGGGGCTGTGCCTGGGGAGGCGCCACGGGGCCTCGCGGCGGGCTTCCTCGAGCTCCTTCTCCGCCTCGCGCAGGGCACCGTGGGCCTCCATGCGCTCCAGAGCCGCCTGCTTCGCTGCCTCCTCAGCGCTGACGACGCGCGGGTTGGCCTGCAGCACCTTGTTTTGGGCCTTGGCGGCCTGCGGTGGCAGATCCTCATGCACGCGCGGGCCCTGCGTGCCAGCTGCGCGAAGGCGCCTACGATGGACCTGCTTGTCCCGCTGGCTCTGGGACAAGCAACCTCCCCCGATCTGGAACCCCTCCTCGCCCGTGATGAGCCAAAACTCCATCTGCCGCTCGTCCAGGGGGGGGGGGTCCTGCCTGTCAACCAGCGTTCTTGGTTTTAGAGTTGCCGAAACCCTGCCCCGCTCGCTCGTGCCATGACATCCCGCGGAGGCGCTGGGGGGCGGCCCCACTCTCCTCGAGGCTGCGGCGGGCGGGCGATACGGGGTACCTGTCCATGATTCGGGCTGCACCCGCCACAGTGGAAACGCTGACGCTTGTTACCACGGTTCCACGCCTTGCACCGTCGACATCCCCGGCCCACCATGCCGCGCAGTGTTTGGGAACCGTGTCCGATGGAATCTCTTGAGGAAGAACGATTGCGAGTGGGATCGCGAACCTCGGCCACAATCGCTCGTTTGAACAAAACCTGACTTGCCTCAACTGCTCGAGCCGAGGTTGGAAGTCAAGGAGAAGGCCCCTTGAGCCAAAATGCCTACGGCCTCCTCCTCCTGCTCGTCCTCCTCCGCTCCCTCCTTCTCCCCTTGTTCCTCCTCCTCCTCCTCCTCCTCCTCCTCCTCCTCCTCCTCCTCCTCCTCCTCATCCTTCCGAACCTCCTCACAGATGGCATCACGGTCCCACAGTGCAGGGTGTTGCTCACGCTCGCAACTAGGCGGAGCCCAGAACGACTCCCAGTTCTGCACTATTCTGGCCCACGCCTGGGAAACCGACATTAGGGGGGGGGGGGGCCGTTGAAAACCATCGTCGGCGGTCATGACGAGGAATGGCTGAGCAGAGTCGCGCGCAGACTTGAAAGCAGCGCTGCCCCCCTTCTCTTGAGCAGCAGACTGGGGCCAGTCCCTCCAGGCCCTTTTGGATGTTCACCCCGACCACGACGGAGAAGCTGCTCTCGAAGTGAAGACGCACCTCCATCAGCAAACGGGCGGCACCGCGGCATGTCGGCTGCATCCAGGGTCCCCAGAAGAGAAAGTCTTCAGGCCCCCAGAGACCAGGACACAGATAAGCCAGGACACGGGAAACCAAGGAAACGACACCCTTTTTCCTGCAAGGTCACATGTTTCAGCACCCGTGCATTTTTTGTTTGCTGCACTGCAGGATTCGGGTTTGTGTCCGGGTTTTTGGGGGGGGTCTCGCAGGCTCTTGGGGCCTGAGTCCGGGCTTGCTCTGGAAGTGCTGCCGTGCAGTATGTTGTTCGTGCCGCCGTTTGGGAGAAAGCGGTTTCGAGGGACAGTGGGTGTCTGGGCCTAGCGTGTCCGGGCCCGCGGGGACCCAAAAGCCTCCCGCCGGAGCAGGCAGAGAGACGTGCGCGCGGTCCTTGAGGGGACCCCCCGATGGCCAAGCGGGCTCAAGCGAGGCTGCCGCGCGCCTCTCCGACGGCCACGGGCAGCCACGGCTCTGGCTCTCTCTCTCTCCCTCTGGCTTTACGTCGGGCCTGTCCCTCTACAGGGGGAATCGTCAAACATATCTCTATATATATATATATATATAACAAAAACAAGACAGCATATAGGGGACTATTTGTCTGTACCTTTTGACCATTTCGGTGTATTTTTAGCGAATTGGTTTATTTGTCGTACAAAATCCGCCTGGAGGGGGACGCGCCCGACTTAACTCTAGCTGCGGGCCCCGCCGAATCGAGTCTGGACCACGCCCTGTACGCCACCGGGCGGTCGCCAGAACCCCCCCCCCGAGGCAGAGGCAGCCGCGGTGGCCGCTGCTGGCGGGGTCTCGGCGTCGAGCTTCGCCTCGGCTCCTCCGAGCTCGGTGCCGACAGCGGGCGGCCAGGGGAGAAGCCGGTGGCGCAGCGACGGCTGGCCCCGGAGAGGAGAGTGGAGAGCGCCTCCAGGCTGGCCAGGACACCCTCAGGCTCCTCCCCACTCTGCGACCCGGGCGTGAGGGGCCGTGCCTGAGCCTCACGAGTGGCCACCTCGATGCTCCGCAGGTTGCAAGTGTGCTCAGAGACGACCTTGTTGGCCTCCGCGGGATCCCTGACGGCGAGGTCCACAGCCTCGCTCGCTTCGGCACCGCGGACTCTGGTGGCCTCAAGCCGGTTGATTATGCGCGTCGTCCGTTGAAGGTTCCTGCAGGCCCTTATCCGACAGATAAGCTGGCTTAGGCTGCACCGGCTATTCCTCCTTGGCCTCGGCAAACTCCACGACGTCGCTGACGTTCTTTCCCGAGCCCCTGGGGCTGTGTACTCCTCCTCCTCCTCCTCCTCCTCCTCCTCCTCCTCCGCCTCCTCCGCCTCCTCCTCCTCCTCCATCTCCTCCTCCTCCTCCTCCTCCTCCTCCTCCTCCTCCTCCTTCTCCTCCTCCTCCGCCTCCTCCTTCCCCCTCTCTGGCGCCGCTGGAGCGCCGCCCGACTTGCCACTTCCTCTCCCCTTTGTCCTTCCTCCGTTGATCGCTCGGCCCACCTCCGCGAGGTGGTGGTCCCTGACTAAGGCAGGGGACGAAGCAAAGATGGGCATCCACTGCCCAGCGAGCCTGGGGCTCGCCACTTCCTCGGCACACGCCAGCGCGCGCGCTGTCCACCTTCGCGACACTGCGATTAAGTCGGGCCTGTCCCTCTACAGGAGGAATATTCAGAAATGGTCAAAAAATAGTCTGGGGGGGATTTTGTTTTACCATGCTTGAATGTTTTCTAGCATGTTTGGGGTATTTTCTTATTTTTCGTCCACAATCCGCCTGCAGGGGGACAGGCCCGACCTAACACTGCGAGCGCCACGCGCAGACGCCGAGGCGGCACTTCGCCTGCGGGCGGACCCAGGCCTTCGCATGCGACTCGTCGCCATGGCTCTCCCCCGTGTCGCCATGGCTCTCCCCCACGGGCGCTGCTTTGAAACGCGGATTCCTGCGGCCCTGCGCCGCTGCGCCACTTCAGGTGCGCGGTGCGACGGGCCGCTGCACCGGAACAAGAGACCCAGAAGCAGCTGGAGGAGGCGGGAGGCAGGCAGGAGGACCGAGGCTCGAGGACCCAGGATCCCGATTCCCCGAGAAGCGCCTGCACCAAGGAGGCGTTTCGCCTCGTGCGCGCCTGGGGTCAAGCCGGGCCTTCCGTCTACAGGGAGGAATATTCAAGAGCAGTCAAAACATAGTCTGGGGACGATGTTCTTGAACATTGTTGGTGGTGCTTTATTCTAAATTTATATATATATATATACATTAAGTATAATATCTCTAATAATAACAGTCTTATTCAGAACAATGATAAAACCAAGAATAATAATAGTAGTAGTAGTAATAATAATAGTAGTAATACTAATAATATTAAGAATCCTAATAATACGAATCGTAATAATGTTGAGAATATTAATAATACGGATAATAATGATAATAACAAGACATCGTCCACGATCCGCCCGCACGGGGGACACGCCCGACGCAAGCCCGGGGCCTGCCCGTGGCCGCCCCGTGCCCGCCCCGTGCCGGCCGAGTCTTCCGGACTGTTTGGCGCCCGGTGGTGGACGCCCCCCCCCCCCGTGGGGCCGCCCCGTTGGGCCGCCCCGTGCGCAGGAGTCGCGCAAGAACCGAAGGAGGAAAAAACACCTGGACCAGACAGCTGGCGTTTGTGAAACGGCCCGGGGCGTTTGCTAAAGAGCCCTGCCCTGTTCGGTTCCTTCTTTGGGTCGGAGGTGGACAGACCTCCTACCCTGGCACGTCGATTAAGGAATTGGCCGTTTTCGGTCCGCGGGAGGGCGTCGCGGCCGTCATTTTGTGCTGGTCCAGGTCCGTCGGTTTCGGTCCCAGGCCGTTTTCACGAAGGGGAGGTTTGCTAAAGGGAGGTTTGTCCACCGCCGAAGGAGGGCCTCCTGTTTCTGGCACTTCGCCCTGGGGTTTTGGGTCGGGCCTGTCCCCTCCACAGGAGGAAGGTCCAGAGATGGTCAAAAAATAGTCTGGAGGCGTTTGCTGAGCATGTTTTGGATTTTTTCATATGTCGTCCAAAGTCTGGAGACCTTTGTGGAGCATCTTGTCATATGTCGTCCAAGATCTGGGGCTACTTTTCAAAAATAGTCTGGAGACGTTTGTGGAGCATCTTTTGGTTCTATTCCGCCTGCAGGGGGGCATGCCCGACCCGACCCCCGTTGCCGCCCCGTGACCGCCCCGTGCACAGGAGTGCCTTCTGTCTCTGGCACCTCGCCCTGGGGTCAAGTCGAGCCTCTCCCTCTACAGAAGGAATACAGTGGGGGCGCGCAGCAAGAAGCCATATGCTTTTCGTCGGGGTATCCTGGGTTTCTTTGCTCCTCGCGCTGCGCGGCGACTTCCCGCGGCCGTTAAAGGAGCTGCTGCGTTCAAGGTGCTCTGGGTCTCCCCTCCGGTGCACCTCGCGCGCGGGTTCTCAGGGTTGGGCTTCTTGCGAGGGTTTCTTGCGGCCGCGCCCGCACTGTATTCGAAGACAGTCAAAAAACAGTCTGGAGACGTTTGTGGAGCATTTGTTGGTTCTGTTTTACTTGTCGTCCAAGATCCGCCTGCAGGGGGACACGCCCGACCTAACCCCAGGGGCGCATCGCGGCCGCCTCGCGGCCGCCTCGTCCGCTGGCCCGCGCTTCGGGGTGCACATCGGCCCCGTCGCTTCCAGGCCGCGCTTCGGGGTGCACATCCGCCCCATCTTTTGGTTCCTTAGCTGCCTCGATACGCCCGTTTTGATATGCAACACGTGTTCAAAACGTCCGTGCCAATACGTTGCATGTTGGCTCCACGTATTGGCCCACGTTTTGGCGAGTGTATCGCGTCGGACCTACGTGTTCAGTCTACGTGTTGAGCTCCGTATCAATGCGCTACGTGTTGCGCTTTGCGTATCGAGGCAGCTAAATTTGGTTATTGTGCGCCTGCAGGGGGACATGCCCGACCTAACCCCGGGGGCGCCGGCCCGCGCCTCGGGGTGCACGGAGGCCCCGTCGCTTCCGGGCAGAGTGCGCTCGGCCCGCGCCCCGAGGCCTCGAGAGCGTCCGCCGCTGCGCACTGGCCTGTCCTGTGTGGAAGTCGAGCCTGTCCCCCGACGTCAGGCAGTGGCGAAGCGTCCTGGCTCGCCTGTAGGCCTAGCAAACAATGGCCTGAGAGCCTCTTGTGGCTCCCACGAAGTGTTCTCAGAGCATTTCTGGCCGGGACTGTCCTGTTTTAACACATCGGGTGCATGCTATGATGCTCCAATCTACTTTAGCCCGAGCCACCAGGAATAATTTCGAGCACCAAGAGAGTACCCAAAAGCTCGAGAGCTTTCACGCGTCGGGCCCTGGGAGACACTCGCCCGACACTGTTTCGACACTCTTTTTTGACACTTTTCCGGGTGCTCGAAATTCTTTCTGGGATGTGGTCTTTCAGTACGATGGGGGCAACATAAGTCCTGTGTTGAAGTCGGGCCTGCCACCCTACGTCAAGCAGTGGCGAAGCGTCCTGGCTCGCCTGTAGGCCTAGCAAACAATGTCCTAAGAGCCTTTTGTGGCTCCCACGAAGTCCTCTCAGAACATTTCTGGCTTGGACTGTCTTGTTTTGACACATCGGGTTTATGTTCTTAGAACATTCCTGGGTTCGAAGAACTGTTCGTGGTAGACCTATTGAAATGCCGGGACGGTCGATCCCTGCTCAACTACAAGAGGAACATTCAAATATAATCAAAAAATAGTTTGGGACGATTTGTTTGAGAGTATTTTGGGTATGTGTTAAAATGCGGTTTGAGATGTTGAATATGTCTTCCAAAATCCGCCTGTAGGAGGACATGCCCGACCTAATCCTATGTGTTCTGCACGACCGACCATCCTACGGATTAAGTCGAGCACCCCAGCCAGGGCTCATTTCATTTCGATGCCGCCGATTCGATTCGATTCGATTTCGATGGATTCCGATTCGGATTCGATTCGATTTCGGATTCCGATTCGCGGGATCCGATTTCTCATTGGAGGCCTACTAGCCTGCCAATGTCTGCCGTGCCCCCCGCCCCCACCCCCACCCCACCGCCACCTCACCCCACCCTGGGGGCTTCGGTGGAGCTCCAGTTTGGGGCCACGAATCATGCGAGGGGTGTGCCAGAATCGGCTGGGGAACCGCACGTGCTCCCCCCCACACCAGGGCTGGACCTAAACGCTGTTTTGCTGGACTTCGGGTGTGTTTTGTTTTCCGTTTCGGCAGGGAGATACAGGAAAACAGGTCGAGCAAAACAGAGACAGCATGAAAACAACACGAAAAACAATGTTTGGGTCCAGCCCGTCCCCACACCCCCCACACCGCGTGGAGCTTTGCTGGGCCCCCCTTTATTGGGCCACGAAGCTCGCGAGGGAAGAGCCGACGTGGACTGAGGGACCATCTGCCCCCCCCCTTTCCCGCTGGAGCTCCTCTTCCTCTTCTTCCTCTTCCTCCACCTCCTCCTCCTCCATTCCTTTTCCTTGTTAAGTAATGTTTCCTTGTCGCACCCCGAGGCAAGTTTTGAGGGCGGTCCGGGCGTTTCGCCTGAGACTTCCTCACCATCTATGACGCTGAACCTTAAAAAGTGTGCACCGTTTCACGGATTGAAGGCGGGTGGTTTTCAAAATGTGGTTTTCGCTTTAGCGCCGCGCACATTCGCTCTAAAGACTTGTAAGAGCTTCACGGATTGAGGGCAGGTCGTTTTCAAAATGTGGCTCTCGCTCGCCTTAGCGCCGCACACATTCGTTTTAAACATTTGCAAGTGCTTCACGGCTTGAGGGCGGGTGGTTTTCAAAGTGTGGTTCTCGCCTGAGCGCCGCGCACATTCTTTTTATACATTTGCAAGAGCTTCACGGATTGAGGGCGGGTGGTTTTCAAATCAGCGCCGCGCACATTCTCTTTATACATGTGCAAGAGCTTCACGGATCGAGTGCGTCGTTTTAAGTTAAAGATTGAGAAGAGTTTCACGGATTCCCATGGTCAGCGTACCAGAAATGGTGTTTTGGAAGGGTTCAGGATTATGTGGGTGCAACAGTTATGTTGGTTTGCGTTGTTGACCTCCCAAAAATGACGGTCTGTCACGATTCAGGATCGTCAAGACGCAGCAGTACGGTTGATCCGTGGCGTTAAAATGCCGAGAACCAGATTTTGGCATGCTTCAGGGTCTTCAAACGGTTGTCTTCCAACGAGGCAGCTCCCTCAATGGAAATGAGCCGTTGCAGGAACCTATGAAGGGGTCAATGTAGAGGGAGCTTGGAGGGAGGGTTCATTCCAATATCGTTGACGACTCTTGGGTTTACACTGGTACTCCTCCTCCTCCTGCTCCTGCTCCCCGTGGGCTGGGTGGAGCTCCCAGGGGGGCCGCGGCACGTGAAAGGGGTGTGCCAGCACACACCCACACCCTTGGGGGCTTTGGCGAGGCCCCCTACGCAAGGGCGCCCTCGAGGGCGCGAAGTTATTCGCGCTTCGCGCTTCGCGGTTCCGCTCCGATTCCTCCTCATCCTCCTCTTCTCCCCTGGGAGGCGGCGCGAGGGCGCGAAGTTATTCGCATTTCGCGCTTCGCGCAGCGCGAAGCGCGAAGTTGGGAGCCCTTGGGGGCTTTGGCGAGGCCCCCTACGGTGCCAAGGAGCGCGCGACGGGTGTGCTGGCATGGGCTCGGGGACCGCACGTGCCCTTTCTTGGGGAGGCTTCGGCGGAGCTCCTCGGCCACGAGCAGTGTGACTGGACGTGCGGAGGGCAGCGGCAGGAACGAGAGGCGGGAGGGAGGGAGGGAGGGAGGAGGAGGACGAGGAGGAGGAGGAGGAGGGGAGGAGGAGGAGGAGGGAGGAGGAGGGAGGGGGCGGGAGGGGAGGAGGAGGAGAGGAGGAGGAGGAGGAGGAGGAGAGGAGGAAGAGAGGAGAGGAGAGGAGAGGAGAGGAGAGGAGAGGAGAGGAGAGGAGAGGAGAGGAGAGGAGCGGAGAGGAGCGGCGACGCAGGGTGGAAAGAAGGCCAATGAGAGCCTCACGCGCGAGCGCCCGCGCGCACAGCGAAATCGATCGAGCACATCGCGTGCTGGCGACAATCATAAGTTGTAGGTGTCCCCGTGAACGTTGTCAGACAGGTCCATGCGAGCAGCACGCGCGCCCCCGCGCGCGTGCAGGTCAAAATCATTTACATCTCCATCGTGCTTTCATGAGCACTTCGGGGGTAGAGCACTTCGAGAAGGATCAGAGCAAGTGCTTGTTGTTCGCAAGCACTCTTGATTCTCCCCGGCAGTATCATCGCCCGCCTGCTCGAGCCATGGATATGCAGCATGAGAGGGCTCCACGCACAAATGCTTTTGATTGGATTTGTTAAGGTGTTCCGAACGGAAATTGCATTCCTGGCCTATGGAGTATTCCCAGCAAGTTGCGGGCGGGTGGGTGGGATGTTTGTTCGAGCATTGGATTTAATGGTGCCAAGTTCTCGAATTCAACTGCGCCACATGTATTGCACCGAATAACGTCCACCACACCCTATGCCTTGCACGACAGATTGCACCACCTGGCCGTTTTGGGACCCTCTGAAGCCTTCTCGAGGCTATCTTCGGCCGTCTTGGAGCGCATCTGTTCGGATGTCTCACCATCCTCCCCCACGGTCCTCCTCATTCTCCTCATCCGCTCTTTTTTCGGCGGGGCTTCCCAGGAGCCCTCCGGCCTTCTGGGAAGTGCTCTGCGTCTAAGGTTAAGTCGGGCCTGTCCCTCTACAGGGGGAAAATTCAAAAACAGTCAAAAAGTAGTCCTGGGACTATTTTTTGCGTATCTTTGAGCATTCTTTGAATATTTTTTGGATATTTTAAATTGTCGTCCAAAATCCCCCTGTAGGGGGACAGGCCCGACTGACGTCTGAGGAGAAGGCTCCGCAAATTTCTCAGGAGGCCCGAGGCACTCTGCGCCTTCTGAGAGGGCCTGTCCCCTCTCCCGTCCCCCCTGGGCTCGCCACCGACGTGGTCCTTCTCCCGTTCACCCCTCCTCCTCCGCCGCCACCCCTCCGGGGAAAGGGCCCGGACATCCGGAGGAGGAGGAGGAGGAGGAGGAGGAGGAGCAGAAGGAGGAGCAGAAGGAGGGGGCAGCAAAAAGAGGAGGAGGAGGAGGAGCAGAAGGAGGAGGAGGAGGAGGAGGAGGAGGAGCAGGAAGAAGGGGAGGAAGAGGAGGAGCCCTTGTGGAGGTGAGCGGCGTTTCGAAAACGGACCTCCCGTGCCACTTCGCGGACCTGTCGGCGTACGTGGAGCAGGAGGACTGCCTCTACGCCCTGAGCACGGTCTTGGAGACCATGGACTTCGCTGCTAGGCCCGGGCGTCCACGGAGGAGGAAGAGCAGAAGAGCGAAGGGAGGGAGATTGGGAGATCAGTGAGGAGAGGGGAAGAAAGACGAGCGAGAGAGAGAGAGGGAGAAAAAAGAGAGAGAGAGAGACGAGGCAGACTAGAGAGAGAGAGAGAAAAACAAAAGGTGTAAGAGAGGAAAAAGGAGAGGGAGGAGAAGGGAGAGGTAGAGCAGGTGGTGGTGAAGGAGATACAGGTGGGGGAGGTGGAGGTGAACATAGAAACAGAAAGAGAGAGGGAAGAGAGAGAGAGAGAGAGAGACCGAACAGTAAGCCTGAAGAAGGAAGAGAGAGAGAGAGACAGAGAAAGAGAGGATATAGAAGAGGAGAGAGATGATAAAACATAAAATGTAGAATTACATAATAAATTCATCCAGAAAAGACAGCGGCAGAGTGAGATGGAGAGAAACAGAGGGGGGGGAGAGAGAGAGAGAGAGAGATCAGAAACCAAGACATACATAATGAGTCAAGAACGAGGACACGGCGAGAAAGAGAGAAATCATCAAACACATGGAGAGACAGAGAAACAGGCAGACAGACAGACACAGAGAGGGAGAGACAGAGAGAGACAGAGAGCGAGAGAGAGACAGAGGCAGAGGCAGAGGCAGAGGGACAAGTGGGCGTCGTGCCTTGTGGCAGAACGGCAGGGAGAAGCTGGACAGGGAGGCGAACTCCACCATCCCATCCGTAAATCCCACGGCGGCCCGCCTCCACCTCCGCTCCTCCACCTCCTCCTCCTCCTCCTCCCCTCCTTCCTCCCGTCCTCCTCCCCTCCTCCTCCTCTTCCTCCTCCTCCTCCTCCTCCTCCTCCTCCTCCTCCCGCTCTCTCTCCTCCTCCTCCTCCTCCTCCTCCTCCTCCTCCCTCCTCTCCACCTCTCCCTCCTCCCTCCTCCTCCTCCTCCTCCTCTCCTCCTCCTTCTCATCCTCCTCCTCCTCCTCCTCTTTCTCCTCCTCCTCCCTCCTCCTCCTACCTCCTATCTCCTCCCTCCCTCCCTTCCTCCCTCCTCCCTCCTCCCCCTCCCTTACCTCCTCCTCCTCCCCTCCTCCTCCTCCTCCCTCCTCCTCCTCCTCCTCCTCCCTTCCTCCTTCCTCCAATCCTCCTCCTCCTCCTCCTCCTCCTCCTCCTCGTCCTCCTCCTCTTTCGTCCTCGTGTGGGCGGAGGGGGCGGGCGACGGAGCGCGCACTGAGAGAATGCAGGCGTCGAGCAGCGAGCGGGGCAGGCAGTCACGGGTTCCGCGGCCTCGCGCCTCGACGCCGCGTGCTGGAGGCGAGGACCCCGTCGACGCCCGTCGTGCCACCGGGCTTTGGCGCTTTCCGCAAGCGAGTAGTAGGAATCGTAACACTAGTGTTCCTCGTCCTCCTCAGCGTCATCCTGCTCCTCACTCGCGGCATCACCATCCTCCTCCGCATCATCCTCATCCTCCGCGTCGTCATCCTCCTCGCCTCCTGATCGTCGCCTGCTTTCGATCTGTCTTTGACACGCCGGCGTGGACCCCCCTTTTTTTGTTCCCAACCAGCCTGTGGTGTTGGGTCCTCGTTTTGAAGAGACGTCGCCCCGCGTTCCTTCCTCCTCCTCCTCCTCCTTCCTCCTCCTCCCCTTCCTTCCCCCTCCTCCCCCTCCCACACCCATTCTGGCACACCCCTCACACGTTTCGTGGCCCCATAGGGAGCTCCACCGAAGGCCCCAGTGGCTGCGCCCGCATGCGGTTCCACCCCCCATTCTGGCACACCCCTCACACGTTTCGTGGCCCCATAGGGAGCTCCACCGAAGGCCCCAGTGGCTGCGCCCGCATGCGGTTCCACCCCCCATTCTGGCACACCCTTCACACGTTTCGTGGCCCCATAGGGAGCTCCACCGAAGGCCCCAGTGGCTGCGCCCGCATGCGGTTCCACCCCTCATTTTGGCGCACCCCTCACACGTTTCGTGGCCCCATAGGGAGCTCCACCGAAGGCCCCAGTGGCTGCGCCCGCATGCGGTTTCACCCCCCATTCTGGCACACCCCTCACACGTTTCGTGGCCCCATAGGGAGCTCCACCGAAGGCCCCAGTGGCTGCGCCCGCATGCGGTTCCACCCCCCATTCTGGCACACCCCTCACACGTTTCGTGGCCCCATAGGGAGCTCCACCGAAGGCCCCAGTGGCTGCGCCCGCATGCGGTTCCACCCCCCATTCTGGCACACCCCTCACACGTTTCGTGGCCCCATAGGGAGCTCCACCGAAGGCCCCAGTGGCTGCGCCCGCATGCGGTTCCACCCCCCATTCTGGCACACCCCTCACACGTTTCGTGGCCCCATAGGGAGCTCCACCGAAGGCCCCAGTGGCTGCGCCCGCATGCGGTTCCACCCCCCCATTCTGGCACACCTCTCACACGTTTCGTGGCCCCATAGGGAGCCCCACCGAAGGCCCCAGCGGCTGCGCCCGCATGCGGTTCCACCCCCCATTCTGGCACACCCTCACACGTTTCGTGGCCCCATAGGGAGCTCCACCGAAGGCCCCAGTGGCTGCGCCCGCATGCGGTTCCACCCCCCATTCTGGCACACCCCTCACACGTTTCGTGGCCCCATAGGGAGCTCCACCGAAGGCCCCAGTGGCTGCGCCCGCATGCGGTTCCACCCCCCATTCTGGCACACCCCTCACACGTTTCGTGGCCCCATAGGGAGCTCCACCGAAGGCCCCAGTGGCTGCGCCCGCATGCGGTTCCACCCCCCATTTTGGCACACCCCTCACACGCTTCGTGGCCCCATAGGGAGCTCCACCGAACGCTCCAGTGGCTGCGCTCGCATGCGGTTCCACCTCTCATTTCGGCACACCCCTCACACGCTTCGTGGGTGGCTCCGTGGGGAGCTCCACCGAAGGCCTCAGTGGCGGCGCTCGCATGTGGTTCCCCCCCATTCTGGCACACCCCTCACACGGTTCGTGGCCCCATAGAGAGCTCCACCGAAGGCCCCAGTGGCTGCGCCCGCATGCGGTTCCACCACCTTGTTTTCGGCACGCCATTCACACGTCTCGTGGCCCCATAGGGAGCTCCACCGAACGCCGCAGTGGCTGCGCTCGCATGCGGTTCCGCCCCCCATTTCGGCACACCCCTCACACGCTTCGTGGCTCCATAGGGAGCTCCACCGAAGGCCCCAGTGGCTGCGCTGGCATGCGGTTCCACACCCCATTCTGGCACACCCCTCGCACGTTTCGTGGCCCCATAGGGGGCTCCACCAAAGGCCCCAGTGGCACTGCCCGCTTGCGTCCGCCACCACCCAGCACAGCCCTTGTTCCCTGCGCTTCACCCACCCAGAACAGCGCTTCGTAGCCCTATAGGGAGCTCCACCAAAGGTCCCAGCGGCACCGCCCGCATGCGTCCGCCACCACCCTGCGCAGCCCTTGCTCCCTGCCTGCGTTTCACCCACCCAGTACAGCGCTTCGTGGCCCCATAGGGAGCTCCACCGAAGGTCCCAGTGGCACCGCTCGCATGCGTCCGCCACCACGCAGCACAGCCCTTGCTGACCGCGTCTCACCCACCCAGTACAGCGCTTCGTGGCCCCATAGGGAGCTCCACCGAAAGTCCCAGTGGCACCGCCCGCATGCGTCCGCCACCACCCAGCACAATTGCGGCATTCACAGCTGCATATGGTTGGGTCTTTCGCCAGGCTAATTGAGTTTATCGCGGTGTTCCCTTCCTTGACTTCTGCGATCCAAGAGCAAAACGAGCAGTTAACAACAACATCATAATCCTCATCTCTCATCCTTACTCCTACTCCTCCGCCTCCTCCTCCTCCTCCTCCCCCTCCTCGACCGTAGCAGTTTGAGCTCAAGGCGGACAGGCTTGATAGCATAGTCACAGAGCCAAAACAAATCGGGATCTGTATGTTTCCTTTCTGGCGGCATGGCCAGGCCCCAGCGTTCCGATGTCCAACTCCTGGGCCACCGACCTTCGTCGGCAGACGCTTCTGGTGCTGACGGAGGCGCTCGGCAAACCTCTGCAGGGTGTGGCCTCTGGCGGCAAGCCGTTGGGGATGTTTGCGCGGACGCGTCGCCGCTTGCGCGAGTTGAACGCTCTCGTGGGATGGAGCGCTAAAAATTGCGAGAGGAAGGCATTCACAGATTAACCGTGGAGCTCAAGGCCGAGATCAATGGCCGTGGTGGTGCTGGGGTGTATCCTGTGGCGCCGCCTGGTATGCGCATTATAATGAAGCGCCTACAGTGCCGTTTTTTTTACACATGCTCCGCGTGCGGATGATGTATTAAAAATGCAGGGTTTAGTATTCAAATCAACGATGAGTTCACGCATAAATTTATGCATAAATTGATCATGTAAATAAAACCATATGTATTTTTTTAAAAAAAAAAATCGATGTATTAAAAACTGCCCTGTACTCAAGGCGACGACCAAGGAGACGCCCGCGGCGGCGGCGGCGGCGTGTCGGGGGTTGCGGCGTGCTGTTACGGTTGGGGATGTTTGTGCCACGGTTGCCGCTTCGGCCAGGCAAGTGGGAGGCGGATCGACACGTCTGTACACCGAGGCGCCGTGGCAATTCAGGCCGCAGCTGATCGTCTGGAGGTGGACGCGGTTTTCGTCAGGAGCCTGAAGGTGACCTTCGACATGAAGTTCCTGTCGATGACCGTCATGATCTTCTGGGAGGGATGTTGACGGTCCTCAAAATGATGACCCAGAAAATATGAGAAAATATGGAGACTCCCATTATTCATGTGTATTTATTTGTGTGTCCCAGGGCCCCTTCATTTGCGTCGGAGGGCAGCGGTGGCGCAGCTGGAGGCCCTCGGCAAGCAGATCTGGCGTTTCTCCCCCGGGCGCGTCGACGACAGGGGCAAAGAGGGCTTTTAGTTGCCTCCTGCTCCTCCTCCTCCTCCTCCTCCCCCTCCCTCCTCCTCCTCCTCCTCCTCCTCCCCTCCTCCTCCTCCTCCTCCTCCTCCTCCTCCTCCTCCTCCTCCTCCTCCTCCTCCTCCTCCCCCTCCTCGCCCTCCTCCTCGGGTCGCCTACGGCCCCAGGGGAAACCGTGCAGAGAACAGTGGGTGCCTTCATACAGGATGAGGCTTGCATCTGCTATTGCTCCCTGCGGGCAAAGGTCACTCCCCACTCGTGGGCGAGGCTGAGCAGCGCCTCGTGCCGCCGATCGCCGATCACCTCGCGGACGCCTTGCCTGATAAAGGTCGCAGGGATGGTTGCCTCCACGGCGCACGACGTCAGCAGGCTCCAAGAGCGGGGCAAGTCGGTTGATGATGCCTTCGCTTGGTTGCTCTGATACACACGTTTTGAAACGTAACACGTGCCGTGTTCAAAACGTCCGTGCTCGAAACGTACATGTTCGGTCTACGTGTTGAGCTCCGTATCAATACGCCACGTGCTGCGTGTTGCGTATCGGGGCAACTAAGTTGCCTTCGCGGAGGTGTTGAGGGGCATGTGGGTGACCGGACGAGCGATTGCAGGCTCTGGAAGGGAGGGCGCGGTCTCTGGGCGCTGGCGCCCGGGAGCTCGGCGGCCTCTCGCTCGCCACCGGCACGGTCGAGTACGGCTCTTTGTCGCTGTGGGCGGCGATGCCGACGCCCCAAAGGCGCTGTCTCGCGCCCCGATGGGCGGGACATCGGCCGCGTGAGTGCGCCCGCCCAGGAAGCTGAGAGCGGTGACCTCGATCTACAGTTCGGGGCGCTGAGGAAGGAGCCCTTTTCGGTGGGGAGGGGCTTGGTATGCCTTGATTGGGTTACAGTTTACCTGAGGTTTTCTCGAGGCTTCCGACGGGAGATCGAAGTGTGAAAAAAAGGGGCCTCGTTCCTTATTTATCCTTCCTTAGGCCAACGCCCCGACTGTAGACCCCTTCGGCGACGAGGACTCTCTCAGCGGGTCGTCGGGCCATCGACCTGTTCCCTCAGCGGCTGCTGGCCTGCCTGCGCAGGCTCGCCTCCAGCTGCTACAGCATCCCGGTATCAGTGCTGCTTCGCGTTTGATCCTTTCCCACGGGCGGGAGACGGAATCGTCGTGACGTGTCATGTCACAGACTCTGAGAAGCGCTCCACCGCCTCCTCCTCCTCCTCCTCCTCCTCCTCCTCCTCCTCCTCCTACTCCTCCCCCTCCTCCTCCTCCTCCTCCTCGTCCTCCTCCTCTCCTCCTCCTCCTCCTCATCATCATCATCACCATCTCATCATCATCATCATCATCATCAGCATCATCGGCATCATCATCATCATCATCATCATCATCATCATCATCATCATCATCATCATCATCATCATCATCATCATCATGATCATCATCATCATCATTATCATTATCATCAGCATCAGCATCAGCATCAGCATCATCATCGTCGTCGTCTTCGTCGTCGTCATCCTCATCCTCCCTCCTCCATCTTCCCTCCTCTTCCCTCATCCTTGCTTTCCCTCCATTTAGAGAATAACTGTCACCTGCAGGCTACTTCCAGCTGGAGCCTACGCATGGGCCTTCGAAGGTCTTTCCAACTCGCATATAGAGCAGCTTCGTAAGATTGATCGGTGGGGCACGGGCCCAAGTTGCAGAGGAACAAAAATCAGATCGCTCTCTTCCGTCATAGTTGAATCCAAGGCCGAGCCCAATTTTGGCAGCATTGTTACGTCGAAGGTCTGGGCCGCGGGAAAAGAAAAAATCGGGTTTCATGGGAACCACTTGTTTGAGGCAGCTTAAAAATAGTCGGTAACCGATTTCAGAATGGCCAGGACTTAGCTAGAATCAAGGTCGAGGACCCGTCACAGCGGCGGCGCACGCCATGGACAGGACTGGCTTGCTGGTTGAAAGCCGTATCGTGCTGCGCGGACAGACGGGCCAGCTTTTCTGGCTGGCAGACATCACCCAAGTTTGTCGAGCATTGGCTGCAGGACGTTGTTCGACGATTTTGGGGATCACAGCGGCAAGGAGTCCAGCGCACATTCAGGAAGTCTTCCGATTGCGTCGTACTGAGGCTCGCAGAGTTTGAACCGGTTCTGGGAAGAAGAAACTTCCACAAAGTGACAAGGCCCTGTTCAGGGCCGTGTTGTGTTAAGGATACTCAACCACCAGTAGGGCGGCAGCGGCAGGCTATCCCACTGAGTAGCTTTGCGCAGTCGGAGGCGGCCGTCAAAATTAGAAATGAGTTCCTCCCCCCAGGGCTCCAAGAGAAATGTATAGAGCAAGTTGATACTAGCAATCTTCAGTACCTCGAGTTGATCTCTCACCCTTCCTCCGACCCCGATGCCTTCCCTCCTCCAGCTAACGACTTTGACAGAGGAGGAGGAGGAGAAGGAGGAGGATGAGGAGGAGGAGGAGGAGGAGGGGGAGGGGGAGGGAGGGAGGAGGAGGAGGAGGAGGAGGAGGAGGAGGAGGATGAGGAGGAAGGAGGAGGAGGAGGGAGGAGGAGAGAGTGAGGGAGGGAGGAGGAGGAAGGAGGAGGAGGAGGAGAGGAAAGGAGGAGGATGGAGGAGGAGGAGCAGGAGAGGAGGGGAGGAGGTAGGAGGAAGGAGGGGAGGAGGAGCAGGAGGAGCAGGAGGAGGAGGAAGGAGGAGGAGAGGAGGGGAGAGGAGGAGGAGGAGGAGGGAGGAGGAAGGAGGAGGAGCGAGGAGGAGGAGGAGGAGCTAAGGCCATATGCGTAAGCCATCCCCCGCACTCTCCCGCGGGGGTCGCGCGCGCCCAGCGGGCCGGCCTCGGACCCCGACCCGCGGCCGCGGTCAGGGGGCGCCGCCACGGCACGAAGGTAATCAGCCGCTACGATTAGGGTGGGCACGTCCCTCTGCAGGAGGACGATTAAAGAAGCGTGCAAGCATGGTATGGTGACGACTTGTCTTGCTTGCTTGACTCTAGTTGGGTATGTTTGGCTACGTTCTACTTCTCTTCCCAAAACCGCCCGCCTGGAGGAGGACATGCCCGGCCTAACGTTGATACAACATCAACCACCAGCCGTTGAATTACAAGGCGACGAGACTGACCGACTTCTGTGAAGACGCTCCGGCAAGGATGCCCAGACCATACACGCATAGAGGAACAGGGGCGCGAACAGACGGGGCCCAAAAGCGAATAGGGCACAACGTCTGGCATGGAATACAGCCGCGACCCGACGACATCGTCGTCATCATCATCATCATCATCATCATCATCACCACCATCATCATCATCAGCATCAGCATCAGCATCAGCATCATCATCATTGCTACGACCGCCCTCGCGAAAGCGTCCAAGCACGAGCTCCGCGACAAGCAGCCCCAGTGCGAGAACGGGCTGCGTAGCAGGCGGCCCAAGGACGACCACCACCATTACGACACCAAGTACGCCACCAAGACCGACACCAGGAACGACACGACCGTGCAGCCCGAAAGGGTGATTTTCTCAGTACGTCGTCGCGGAGGCACTGGTGAACAACGGCCACGCCACCGACGACGAGTACGACTACGGCCGCGCCGCCTCTTACGAGTACGATCGCGGTAGTTCTTGCGATATCGACTTGTATTCCTTCGACCCCCAAGACGACTCTGGCTTCCAGAATGTCGAACACTACGACTTGGTAGCCAAGGACGCCGATTCGCAACTCGAGAACTACGAAGGGAGCGTGCCCTCTGAGGGACTAGAGCCACCACCAGAGCTACCAGGGCCACCAGGCACGCTTCGGGGAGCACGAGTTGAATTATGAAAGTTGCACCCACAGCTACGAGAGCCACGACAAGCGTTTCAAGACCCACCTGCCGAGCTAGGAGAGCCACCACCAGGCCCACGAGAGCCACAAGCTGAGCTACGAGGGCCGCGAGCTGACCTACGTGAGCCACAAGCAGGGCTACGAGGCCCACCAGCTGAGCCACGAGGGCCACTAGCTCAGAGACGAGGGCCACCCGCAGAGCTACGTGGAATACCAGGAGAGCTACCAGAGCCACCAGCTACGAGAGTCACGAGCAGAGCTTCGAGAGCCATCGACCGAGCCAGGAGGTCCAACTGGAAAGCTACGAGGGCCACAACCTGAGTTTCGAGGGCAACGAGCACAGATCATACAGCCACAACCAGAGCTACCAGGACGACCAGCGGCCCTTCGAGAACCACAAGCTTAGCTGCGAGGACCGCAGGCACATCGACGAGTGCCACCGGAGTGCCTCAAGACCCACCTGCCGAGCTACGAGAGCCACCAACAGAGCCGCGAGAGCCACTAGCTGAGCCACAATGGCCATATGCTGCGCTACGCGCGCCACCAGCTGAGCCGCGAGGACCATCAGCTGAGGTACCGGAGGCACCAGCTGGGCTACGAGGACAACAAACAGAGCCACGAGGACCATAGGAACAGCTACTACAGCCACCAGAAGAGCTACCAGGGCCCCCAGCAGACCTTCGAGGACCACCAGTTGAGCTACGAGGCCCAGAGGCACAGCTACGAGACCCACCGGCACATCCATAGGACTGCGAGCTGAGCTACCAGGACCACAGGCACAGCCACGAGAGCTACCAGGGCCAAATGCTGAGCTACGAGGGCCACGACCTGGGCGACGAGGGCCACGCGCAGGGCTGCGAGGACCACTGGCTGAGCTACAATGGCCACAAGACGAGCAACGAGAGCCGCGAGCAGAACTATGAGTGCCACCAGCTGAACTACAAAAACCAAGAGCAGAGCCCCGAGAGCCTCCAGCACATCTACGAGGACCACTTGCTGAGCTTCGAGGGCAGCAAACTGAGCTACGAGGGCCGCAAGCAGAGCTCCGCGAGCAACCAGCTGCGCTACGCGTGCTACCAGTGGAGCTACGAGGGCCACACATGCTGAGCTACGAGATCCACCAGCGGTGCTACGAGTACCATTTCCTGCGGTGCTACGAAGACCACTTCCTGAGCGAGAGCCACCAGCGGAGCTACCAGGGTCACAGGCTGACCGACGAGAACATCCAGCAGAGCTACTGAGGCCTCCAGCTGAACAACGAGGACCACAAGCTGGGCTACAAGGGCCACGCGCAGAGCTACGAGGACCTCCAGCTGAGCTGCGAGGACCTCCTGCTGAGCTCGAGTGGGCCGTCCACAATCGGATGTACAGTCGAAGCCACATGCCTTGGCTCGAGAACTACGGCTTTCAGGGGGAACACATGGAAGAACGTTGCCAGCAGCTAATGGAGCAGCAGTGGCAAAACGCGAAGAGTGAACTAAGCACGAGCCCGCTCCAGAACATCAGCGAAGTCAATTGGGACATGGCTGTTGAGAAGCACAGTACAGACGAGGCGGAAGGGCACCGCCGCAGTCGGGAACCAAAGGAGACCAAGCGACCGATCACCATATGTGATATTGATGAGGCGAGGCTCAGCAAGAAGCACGTCGACTGCCTTGTAATACAGATCGACGCCATGCTGATTACGGTCGTATTGGAGGACGGCCGAAAGTCCACGGTAGGCAGAGCTACAATCAGACAGAAGCCGCAGAGGTGGAGCCATGTGTAAAACATGTTGTTGTCATAACATCAGGGGCCGGCACGGCGTTACGGACAAGGGTGCTATAAGTACGACGCTACTGACAATCTACCACGCTTCTACATCAAGTACATCATGAGCGGCCCGGCCGCTCCTTCTCCTCCTCCTCCTCCTTTTCCTCTCCCTCCTCCTCTTCTCGGGCCTCAGGATGTGTAGCAGGGGGAGCTGGTGGCCTCTCCCCACTCACCTCTCCGGAAAGGGTCCCCCGGCGGCGTCTGGGGGGCCCGCGCACTCGCGCCGGGCCGGTCGCCCGCCCCGCCGGGCGGCCGCAGGCGCGCGAGCGCAGCAGGGGACGCCCGATGGCGTTGCGTAAGTCAGGAAGGGGGCCCGTGGTAAGAGCCCGCTGCACTTGCGAAGTAGGCTCACTCACGGGCTCAGGCAGACCCTGCATACGTACTGGCTTTAGGGTTCGGGCGGGAGCTGCTTGGTCATCTTTTGGTTTCTCTGCCCTAGGATACACCCAGGCCCCACAGGCGGGGAACATCTAGGGTTTGAAGTTTCGCAGCACACGTGTTTAGGAAAGGCCAGTGCCTGTGTGGATTGCAAGTATGTTCCAGATGGCTACCACAAGCCTCTTGCAGCGAGGTTTTTGCATAGGCGCACGTACCCGAGCACCTCTCGCACTGCATAATGAAGCGATCGCAGTGTGCTTTTGGAGGCCGCCATCACGGGTAAGCCTGACCAAAAACGAGACAAAGGTCGCCCCAGAGGACCGCCTGCCGTTCCTTATCAAACAGCAGTGTGATCAGTCAGCAAGAGCGGCCCTCCACTTACATCCATCGTTTGGTCTGTCGTCGTGGTCATAGCTAAAGCAGCAAGAATTGAAGGCCGCCTGCATTGTGCATTGCATCCCTAGTATTACCATGGTTTGGTCACGACGCTCACGAGAAAGGAGGGTCCCTAAGAAGCTCGAATCCCTGAGAGACGAAAGAAAGAGCCGTCCGCGCCGTACTCAGGTCAGTTGAAAGAGAGCGCCTAAGTCAGGCAGTCTTTTCTCATCGTGTGACCTCGGGCTTCTGTCCCAATGGCCTCCTCGTCATATGAGAGAGGTGGGGTAACCATATAACTGCTGTGCTGTAGAAGTAAATAACAGGTCCAGCCAAGAGTGGCAAGCGTTACGCTGCACGCAAGCATTTGCTGGAAGGCTTTCATCCGCTGGATGGTTCGCCAACTGACGACACTGGTCATTCTCAGGCCCTCCAGCAGCATCAGCGACGGGCCTCCCGCTACAGAGGCCGAAGGCGGTTGGGATCGCCGACCCAGCGCGGCGCTCCTCCTGCCTCTGTGTGCGCAGCCCGCTCAGATCATCATTGTATCCATATATATATATATATATATATATATATATATATATATACTGCTGCCGTCTCGGCTCAAGGTAGTGGAAGCAGGTACAGCGCCGCCTGCCCGCGGCACATGGGAAAATGGATCGCCACCCTTTCCCTTACCTTCCTCTACCTACGGCAACCCTTGCAGGTTAGAATCTTCGGTCGTCAATCTACATACACAGCCTCCGAGCGAACAAAATCCTCCCTCCCTCCTCCCCCTCCCTCCCCCCCCTCCCTGGGCGCACGAGGCGGGGCGGGGTTCGTCCTCCCCCCCCCGCTGCGCGCGCCCAGCCGCGGCGCCCCGCGAGGCTGCGGCTGCCCAAGGAGACGCCCGGCGAGGAACGCGAGCGGCGGGTGGACGAGGTGCTGCGCCAGCTTGGCCTGGCACACGTCAGGGATACCAACGTAGGCGCCCGCGGTGGGCGAGGAGGGCGAGGAGGGCGAGGGTGGGAAGGAGGGAAGGGGGGGGCGGGGAAGGAGGAAGGGGGGGGGGGGGTCGGGGAGGAAAGAAGGAGGAGGAGGAGGAGGAGGAGGAGGAAAGCGGAGGCGGAGTATGAGGAGGAGGAAGAGGAAGGGGAGGAAGGGGACGACGTGAACGAGGACGGAGGAGGAGGAGGGGGAGGGAGACGGAGGAGGAAAGAAGAGGAATGTGAGGAGAAGTGACGAGGTGGATGGATGAAGACGAGGAGGAGGAGGAATAGGCGGAGGAGGAGGAGGATGAGGCGTCAGGAGGAGCTGGGATAGGAGGACCAGCGTAAACGCAAACATCGTCAAATATAGGGCAGCCACCTTCATTCCAATTTCCTTCTTCATAGGCCCATGCAAGTATTCAGTCTAACTGAGGGCAGTGCCCCGTTGGAAGACAACCGTTTGAACATCCGAATGTGCGCCAGAACGCCGTTCTTGGGATTTCAGCGCCGCGAATTTCTGTTACG
Source organism: Prorocentrum cordatum (assembly GCA_963575745.1). Lineage (NCBI taxonomy): Eukaryota > Dinophyceae > Prorocentrales > Prorocentraceae > Prorocentrum > Prorocentrum cordatum. Next base: position 31,341 of record CAUYUJ010014912.1, read on the forward strand.
ATTGCGTCGTGACGATCATGAATCGTGCCAGAACATGATTGCTTGACGTCAGTACCGCGAATTGACGTAAGCGTTGCGCCCAGACACTCCGACACCGTGCCAAAACACCACATCTTGGACGGTGACCAAGAGAATCCTTGAAATTGGCGTAAACTCTTAGAACAAATGTGCGCGGCGCTATAGCGAGAGCCACAGATTGAAAAGGAATCACCACCCATCCGCGAAACGCATGCGAATACTCAAATCGAAGATGCACGACCCACGCAGATTCTGATTTTGTTGCGCAGTGGCATGTCATCGTGCAGGGTTGCACGCTTGTTTTGCCGCTTCTCTCGCAGGCAGCTCGAAGAGCATTCACAGATTTGTGTGGGAGTTCCGCGCGGATGTTTTAGTTTCTGCGTACGCCGCTGTCTTCTGTGTCAGGGAACGGCCTCTTGCACCTACGCTGGGCTGCACGCTCGTGCTCGCCAGACCGACACGCGTGCCCGGGCGTGCCCGCAGCATTCATCGCTTTTTTTCCCCGCCGCGCGGGCGAAGGGCTGAAGGGCCAGGCCGCCCCGCAGGGGCGCGGAGATAACTTCGCCTCGCGGTTTCCTCGACGAGGTCCGCGTGGCGAGATGGCCTCGCCTCGCGGAGGTGACCTCCCCAAACGGCTTCCTCCGATAACCTCGCCCCGCGCGAACCCTGAAGCCCGACGTTGCGAGAAAGGTGCAGCATCTCGAGAGATCACGACCGGAGCCCCAAACCCCGGCTCTCCGCGTCAGCGCTCGAAACAGGTCGACATGTGAGGGCCCTGGGGCCCGAGACAAGGGCGTAAGCGCCCGCCGTGAAAAAGAGGCAGCACCCAGACCTGAGGAAACATGGCCGCGCTCAGACTCCGCCTTTCGCGTGGAGTTGGGCGGCGGTTCGCTTCCAGAGGCTCCGAGGGCGAGGGGAGGGAGGGAGGGAGGGAGGGAGGGAGGGAGGGAGGGAGGGAGGGGGAGGGGAGGGGAGGGCCTCTGAGGAATTGGGGTGTGGCGGCGGGGGTGGAGGGGGGGGCTTCGGGGACTTGGCGGCGCAAGAGAGCAAGGGGCACGGCCAGTCTCGGGCAAGGTTCGCTGGCCTCGGGCTCTGGGGCGAGGCCAGTGGCCGCGGCAGGCCGCGGCGTGGACGTCAGCGACGGCCTGGGCGCGGCCCTCTCCTCTCCTCCTCCTCCTTCTCCTCCTTCCTCCTCCTCTCCTCCTCCTCCTCCTCCTATTCCTCCTATTCCTCCTTTTCTCCTCCCTCTCCTTCCTCCTAACCCTTCCTCCCCGACTCGATGATCGTCCTAGCTACCCTCCTCACTGCCTTCTCCTTCTTCCTACTCCTTGTCCTCTCCTCTCCTCCAACTCCCTCCTCCTCCTCCTCACTCCCCTCCTCTCCTCCCTTAGGCCTCCTCCGTCCCGTCTTCTCCTCCTCCTCCTCCGCCTCCTCCTACTCCTCCGCCTCCTGCTCCTCCTCACTCCCCTCTCCTCCTCTCTCCTCCTCCTCCTCCTCTCCTCCTCCTCCTCTTTCCTCCTATTCCTCGTATTCCTCCTTTTCCTCCTTTTCCTCCTCCTCCTCCTCCTCCTCCTCCTCCTCCTGCTCCTGCTCTTCCTCCTCCCCCTCCTCGGCGTTCGAGGCAGAACGCCGCCAGCCTCTGCGGTGAGCGAGCTGGGCTGGTGGCATTTGGCGCCTCGCAGACAGGGGTGGCTTGATGGGGGCGGTCTCCTCGGAGGGCGGAGGGGGGCCTCCAGGAACGAGGGCGGCTGCTCGGAGGCCCTCCCGGCTTCTGCTGCGCCTTCTCAGCGACGGTGTTTGTGGACGTTATGTGTGCTTTGGCCGGCGGAGGGTCTCATGTTCTTGAAGGGTGTTAGTATGTCTTACGTCCGATTGTAGTTCGTTGACCAAAGCGCCCGAGCGAACAGATTTAAAGGCATGGCGATAAAAGGGGCTAGCAGCAACAGAAGCAGCAGCAGCAGCATATGTGCGTGTATATATAGATATATGTGTATATACATAGAGAGAGAAGGAGAGAGAGAGAGAGAGAGAGAGCGCGCGCGCATCGTACGCAGATGTCAGTTTGCCCCCACGCAGACACACACACACACACACACACACGGAAGCCACCCGTGGGCGAGAAACGCATCCGTTTCCGCGGCCTCGCGGGCCAGGCCCCTGGGCCGCGACCCCCTGGGATGCGGGGCGCTCTTCCGCGGATGCCCCCCCCGCGCGGAGCGCAGCCTCGCGTCCGCGCACACTTGCTCATCGATGGTTCGCGTCCTCTCCTCTGCCCTCCCTCCTCCTCCTCTCCAGACGGGTTGCGCGTATATATATATATATATATACACACAAGAAAAAACTGCCGATCTGCCGCCTCAGGCCGCCCCCCCCTGCCGTCTTGCTTGGGAGGCCGCTCCCCTCGTGGTCCCCCCCCCCTCGCGCGCGCCGCTCTGGGCCCCGACCCGCGAGGGCCCTGATGCGTTCTGGCGGTGCGCGGCCCCCAGGAGCCCCGACCCTCTGACGGGGATGACGAGCAGGAGAACGAACAGGAGGAGCAGGAGGATAACGAAGAGGAGGAGGGGGAGGGGGAGGGGGAGGAGGAGGAGGAGGAGGAGGAGGAGGAGGAGGAGGAGGAGGACGAGGATGAGGACGAGGGACGAGGACGAGGGAGGTGAGGAGGAGGAGGAGGAGGAGGAGGAGGGGGGAGGGGGAGGAGGAGGAGGGGAGGAGAGAGGAGGAGGAGGAGGAGGAGGAGGAGGTAGAGGAGGAGAGGAGGAGGAGGAGGGGGAGGGGGTGGGAGGAGGAGGAGGAGGAGGAGGAGGAGGAGGAGGAGGAGGAGGAGGAGGATAACTTGAAGGAGGAGAACGAACAGGAGGTGCAGGAGGGGAGGAGGAGAAAGGGGAGAAGGAGGGGGAAAACTAAGAGCCGTCCACCCCGCTCGTTACAGCCCTGGACGCGGCGTACCAGATGGCCCCTTTCCCCCCTGGCGCCGCTCCAGTCCCAGACACCTGATGTTCTGATGTTTGTTCAAGGCGCGGTCCCCAGAAGTCCTGGTCCTTTCCCTGGGGGCCGGCTTCTCCTCGCGCGAGTCGTTGTTTTACAATGTTGGGGCCCAGCGAGGGCCCACGGAGGCCGAAAATTGCCACCCCCCGTCGAGTTATTGTTTTCCGTGTAAAAGTCTACGCATTTTTATGTTTCAAAGAAAGATATGAGTGATAGCCTTAATACTTATACTGGACGAACAATAAACATAAGAAATTATAGCAATAAGAATAGCAGTACGAATAACAGTAATAGTGATAATAAAACTAACACTAATTCTAAGAATCATGATGCGAATGCTAAGAATACGAATAATAACAATAAACACCACAGTCTTGATACTAGTCGTAATAATGATGATACGAGTACTAGCAATAGTAGTAGTAATTATGGTAACGATAATGCTATCAAGGCTACGAATAACACTAATGGCAATACGCTTGGTGGCATTAATAGGAATGGAATCGGAACAACACTAGTGTGCATACTAGAAGTAAGAATGATACTAGTCATAATAATAAAAATCCTGATACTACTCCTGATAATAATGACAATAATAATGATGATAATAATAATAATAATCGGAAGAAGAAGAAGAAGAAGAAGAGTGATGACGCTGATGAGCGATACAAAAAAAACGGCACGAACACATCTGGGGTCAGCTCCCGAGAACCGCCCGCCGCTGCGGCGTCGTGGCGAAGGCTTCCCGACGGCGAGCCCACGTCGCGTGGACGCCGGCGTTGGATGTTCTGGCACCGCGTGGGTCGTTTCCTCCTCCTCCTCCTCCTCCTGCTCTTAATCGTTCTCCTCCTCCTCCTCCTCCTCCTCCTCCTCCCCCTGCTCCTCCTCCTCCCCCTGCTCCTCCTCCTCCTCCTCCTCCTCCTCCTCCTCCTCCTCCTCCTCCTCCCCCTCCTCCTCTTCCTCCTCTTCCTCCTCCTGCTCCTCCTCCTCTTCTCCCCTCCTCCTCCTCCTGCTCCTCTTCCTCCTCCTCCTCCCCCTGCTCCTCCTCCTCCTCCTCCTCCTCCTCCTCATCCTGCTCATCTTACTCTCCGCCTCTCACCCTCCTCCTCACCTCCTCCCTCCTCCTCCTCGTCCCCGTGCTCCTCTTCCTCCTGCTCCCAGCCGTCGGGAGCTGACCCCAGGCACGCTTGCGCCGTTGAAAAAAACTTGACAGGAGGGGAGGGGGGGAGGGGGGGGGGCAGTTTTCGGCCTCTGGGGGCCCACGCCGGACCCCAGGGAACGGGTTGGGACTTCGGGGACCGCGCAGTGCAAAAAAAACAGAACATCGGGTGTTTGGGACTGGAGCGGCGCCCGGGGGGAAAGGGGGCCATCTGCTACGCCACGTCCAGGGTTGTAGCGAGCGGGGTGGACGGCTCCCAGTCCTCCCCCTCCTCCCCCTTCTCCTCCTCCCTCCCCTCCTCCTCCCCTCCTCTCCTCCCTCCTCCTCCTCCTCCCCTCCTCCTCCTCCTTCCTCCTCCTCCTCATCCTCCTCCCTCCTCCTCCTCCTCCACCTCTCCTCCTCCTCCTCCTTCCTCCTCCTCCTTCCTCCTCTCCTCTCCTTCCTCTCCTCCTCTCCTCCTCCCCCTCCTCCTCCTCCTCCTCCTCCTCCTCCTCCTCCTTCCTCCTCCCTCCTTCCTCCCCTCCTCCTCCTCCTCCTCCTCCTCCTCCTCCTCCTCTTCTCCTCTTCCTCCTCCTCCTCCTCGCCTCACCATCATCATCATCATCATCATCATCATCATCATCATCATCATCATCATCATCATCATCATCATCATCATCATCATCACCACCACCATCATCATCATCATCATCATCATCATCATCACCATCACCATCACCATCACCATCATCATCATCATCATCATCATCATCATCATCATCATCATCATCATCATGATCAGCAGCAGCATCATCATCATCATCTGCAGCATCACCAGCATCACCATCATCCTCATCAACATCATCATCAGCAGCATCATCCCCATCATCACCATCGTCATCATCAGCATCATCGTCATCAACATCATCATCAGTATCAGCAGTATCATCGTCAGCATCATCATCATCAGCAGCAGCAGCAGCAGTATCAGCATCATCATCAGCATCATCATTATCATCAGCAGCATCATCAGCAGCAGCATCACCAGCATCAGCATCAGCAGTAGCAGGAGCAGCAGCACCATCCTCATCAGAGAATCGTCATATTCCTCATCATCAGCATCATCATCACCATCATCATCATCATCAGCAGCATCACCAGCACCATCATAATCACCATCTCATCGTCGTCATCAGCAGCATCATCATCAGCCTCAGCATCAGCATCATAAATTCATCATCGTCATCATCAGCATCATCAGAACAGTCAGCATCGCATCATCATCATCATCATCATCATCATCATCGTCATCGTCATCAGCATCGGCCTCATCATCATCATCAGCATCAGCATCATCACCATGATCGCCATCAGCGGTATGACCATCACGAGCATCATCATCATCATCAATGTCCTCATCCTCAGAATCAGCATTGTCATTATCATCAGCACCAGCAGCATCAGCATCATCATCATCATCCCCGTCATCACCATCGTCATCACCATCGTCGTCATCGACGTCGTCGTGATCGTCATCATCGTCATCAACATTACCATCTTCATCATAAAAGTCATGAGCATCATCAGCATCGTCAGCATCGTCAGCCTCATCATCATCATCAGCAGCAGCATCATCATAGTCGCCATCGTCATCATTAACAGCATCACCAGGATAGTCATCAGCATCAGCAGCAGCATCATCAGCATCATCACCATCACCATCATCACCATAGTCGTCGACATCATCTCCACCATCAGTATCATCATCAGCAGCAGCTGCAGCATCATCATCACCAGCTTCATCATCATTCCCATCATCATCATCATCATCATCATCATCATCATCATAATCAGCAGCAGCATCATCATCATCGTCAGCATCATCATCAGAATTGTTATCATGATCATCATTAGCAGCAGCATTATCATCCTCAGCCCCATCCTCATCCTCATCTTTTATCGTCCCTCATCCTCCCCCCTTCTTCTCTTTCTACAATTACACAATATGAAAATGCTCTCCCACTTCCCCTGATGGCGTCCCGAAGATGGCCGACCCCCCCCCGCGTACTGTTTTTTTACACAGGATTCCCGGGAAACGGGTTTTCGCCTGCGTTTTTTTTCAAAATGCTGATCTCGCTGAGGCGCCAGCCTCATTTCTGCTCCCGAATCGTTCCGAATCGTGCTCCCGCTGCAGCGTGGGCCTCATTTTCGGATCGGTGTTTGGCCTCCGTCGTTCAGGATGGCGTTCTCGCCCCAGCGCGGGCCTCTTTCTCGCGCGCCCATCCGCCCGCCACCACCGCGCCGCACCACCACCACCACCACCACCACCACCACCACCACCACCACCCCACCACCACACCACCACCACCACCACCGCCGCGTCGCCACCACCACCACCACCACCACGACAACCACGCACACACGCACGCACGCACGCACGCGCACCACCACCCACTACGCACGCGCGCGCGGAGCCACAGGTCCGCTACGACACGCGTCCGCGGATAGAGAAAATCAGCGCCATGGTAAGGGATGGGAGGGAGGGGTAGGACGTCAGATATGACGCGAGCGCACCTAGCTTGGCTCATGCCCCTCCCTCCCTCTCCTCCCCCTCCCATTCCTGTCATTGGCCCCCGACCCCGCTTTCCGAAACCGCCGAAACAGCAACCCTCGAGGCCGAGTGTCCACGGCCCCCCGGGGACGCAGGGCCGCGACGACGGCGGAAGCCATCTGAGAGCCTTCCGATGTGCCTCCGGAGACCCCATGGAGGGGGAAGAGGAGAGGAAATGGACGCGCGGCGCTGCGAATTCAAAACGAGGACCCAACCCACAGGGAGGGTTGGGCAAAGACCTCCTCGGACCCAACACCTGGAGCCCCGCCTCCTCCTGGCCGGAGCCAGTGGCCGCGCCACCTCAGACCCCGCCCGCTGGCTCCAGAGTGCGAGGGCCCAGCTCCTCTGATCCCTCGACGGCGAGGCCCTCTTCCTGTCGGGGAGAGCCTCCGGAGGGCCTCCGGAAGGGGCCCCCTGGAGGCCCCCTCGGAGCCGCGGCGCCGGCCGAGGCCCTCGGAGGCCACCCCGCGGGCCCTCGGAGGGCCTCGCCTCGCCGCGGCAGGCCGCTTGGGGGCCGCGGGGTCAGGCGGCACCTCCTTCAACGGCGCGCTGCGGGGCCTCTCGGGCGGCGAGCGCAAGCGGCTGTCGATCGGCATCGAGCTGCTGCACAGCCCGAGCATCCTGTTCCTCGACGAGCCGACGACGGGCCTCGACAGCTACCAGGCTCGCGGGGGCTCCGCCGTGGCTGCGCCTCGAGCCTGGCCGCGCTGCGTCGGCCTCTCCTCGGCTGCCCCTGCCTCCGCCACGTCCCCGCCTCTTGCCTCACTCCTCAACCAAATCCTCCTCACCCGCCTCCGCCTGCTCCTCACTTCCCCCTTTCTCCTTCCCCTTCTCCTCCTCCTCCTCTTCCCCCTTTCTCCATTCCCTTCTCCTCCTCCTCCTCCTCCTCCTGCATCCTTTTTCCTTGTTAATGATTCCTCCCTGTCGCACGCCGAGGCCGGTTGAAACGGCGGGCCAGGCGTTTCGCTTGAGGCTTCAGCACCATCCATGATCTTAAAGCTTCAAATTTCACAACAGCTTCACAGATGGAGGGCTGGCCGCTTCCAAAATGTGGCTCCCGCCTGAGGGCCGCGCACATTCGTTTTAAAAACTAGCAAGAGCTTCACGGATTGAGGGCAAGTGATTTTCAAAATGTGGCTCTCGCCCTAGCGCCGCGCACATTCGCTTTAAACATTCGCAGGAGCTTCACGGATTGAGGGCGGGCCGCTTCCAAAATGTGGTTCTCGCCTGAGGGCCGCGCACAATCGCTTTGAAAACTAGCAAGAGCTTCACGGATTAAGGGCAAAATGTGGCTCTCGCCCTAGCGCAGCGCACATTCGTTTTCAACATTCGCAGGAGATTCACGGATCGAGGGCGGATCGTTTCCAAAATATGGTTCTCGCCTTAACGCCGCGCACATTCGCTGCAAACATTAGCAAGAGCTTAGCGGATTCAGGGCGGGTCATTTTCAAAATGTGGGTTTCGCTGTAGCCCCGCGCACACTCGTCTTAAGCATTTTCAAGAGCTTAGCGGAGTCCAATTGTCAACGTGCCAGAAATGGTGTGTGGAAGGATTCCGGATTGTGAGACGTTGATTCGCGGTGTTGAAGTCCCAGGCATGGTGTTCTGTCACGATCCCAGATCGTCAAGACGCAGCAGTCATGTTGATTCGTGGCGTTGGAGTCCCGAGAACGGTGTTGTGGCGCGGTTCAGGGTCTTCAAACGGTTGTCTCCTAATGAGGCAGTTCCCTCAGTGGAATTGAACCGCTGTAGGGGCCTACGAAGAGGGAGCTTGGAGGGAGGGTTTATGCCAACATCGTTGATGAGTCTTGGGTTTACACTGGTCCTCCTCCTCCTCCTCCTCCTCCTCCTCCTCCTCCTCCTCCTACGCCTCATCACTTGCCTCCTCCCCCTCTTCCCACTTTCCTCCCCTTCCGCCTCCGCCTCACTTTCCTCTTCATCCTTCAACTCATCCAGCCATCTTGGAGGAGCGAGCGTGCCCCAGCCATCGTCGTCGCCGTTGCCGTCGCCATCGTCATAGGCGGGTCGGGCGGGCGAACGAGACTCGTCGTCGTCTTCGCCGTTGTCGTCGTCGTCGTCGTCGTGGGCGAGTTGGTTGGGCGGGCGGGATGGACACGTCGTCGTCGTGGGCGAGTGATGGTCGATTGGGCAGGCGGGACACGTCGTCGTCGTGGGCGAGTCGGTCGGGCGGGCGGATGGGACATGCCGTGGTCGTCGAGTTCCTTGCCGTCCTCGCCGTCGCTTGCCGGGGCCAGGGCGGGAGTGGGGAGGGGTTCGATTCCCCCCCCCACCGGACTTCTGAGGGGAGGGGGGGTCGCACCCCACCCCGCTCCAAGCGTACACAGAAGGCACTCTCTCGAGTCTCGGAGCCGAGGGGCAGGCCCTGCGCCTGCCCCCGGCCGTGCCCATCCCCTGCCCTTCCCCCCCCGCTCTCCCCTCGCCATCTTCTCCCCGCAGGGGGGAGGAGATTGCGCTCTGTCCCCACCTGCCTCTCCTCCCCTCCTCCTCCCCTCCTCGCCCTCTCGTCCTCCCCTCCTCGTCGCTCGATGCGCTCCTGAGGAGGAGGAAGAGGAGGCAAGGATAAATGTAGCATTCAGAACACAGACAAGCGCGCACACACACACACACACACACACGCACACGCACACACACACACACAACACACAACACACACACAACACACACAACACACACAAATTAAGGTGTGTATATATATATATATAACACTATCGAATATAACTTATGCGAATGTGAGTACGAATATCTCCTGGCAGGGGGCACCAAGAGGCCAGGGCTTCCCCCCCAGGCCCTGAACGTCATGAAGAAGCTGCAGGGCCTCGCCGAGGAGGGCCGCACGGCGATCGGGGATGGTCCGAAGGACGACGCCGCCGACGACGACGACGACGACGCCGACGCCGACGCCGCCGCCGCCGCTGCCGCCGCCGATGACGACGACGACGACGACGACGACGACGACGACGACGACGACGACGACGACGACGACGACGACGACGACGACGACGGCGCCGACGACGACGACGACGACGACGACGGCGCGGGGCCGCGCCGCCCAGGCGCCAGTGGGCGTCCGCTGGCGCGGCGGCTCGCCACCCTGCTGCTGATCGCTGCTGCTTGCCGCGGCTTCCCGTCTCTCGGCGGCGCGCGAGGCGGGGCGACTCGGCGGCGAGCGGGAGGGGAAGTGAGAACGGGGAAGTTTCGGGCTCGAGGTTCGAGGTCTTCGGGCGTTTTCGTCGGTTCTCGGCGGCTTTCCAGCCTCGGGGTGCGTTCCAGCGATTGCGCCTCGCCGAGGGCGTTCCGAGGGTCCCCGGATCCTCCCGAACGGCCACCAGAAAGCCGAGTTATGACCCAAAAACCACCAGGCGTCCGAGAGGGAGATGGCCTTCTACGAAGCGGCGGCACTCCTCAGAAGCCCTCGCGTCTTCTGAGAAGCTGTTCCGTGTGTCTCTGGGGAGGGCTCGGAGAGCTCCTGCGAAGGCCGGGGGCCTTCCGAGCCCTCTGGGAATGCCCGCCCCCTCTCGCCTCCCCCCGTGGCCCGCCGCCGGGCTTGGGAGCTTCGCACACGCGCGGGTCAGAGGCGACGACAGGGGCGGATAGCCCAGGGAGGCCAATACGTGTATGCGGGCGCGCCGATGACCTGTGTATCCGGAAAGGCTCCCGGGCGAAGACGCGCCATGCCCGCCCCTGGGCTGCTCGCCCCCGTCGCCGCCGCCCAGAGGGCCAGGCAGCGCCGCCCTGCGGCGCCGCACCGCGGCCCCGCAGGAGGGCGCCCCGGGCGGGCCCCCGGCGGAGCCGCGGAGCAGCACCGCCCCGGGGCCCACGCCGCCGCGGGTGCGCCGAAGATGGGGGGGGGGGGGGCCGGGAAGCAGCGGGGGAGGGGGGCGCCGCGTGGCCCGAGGCAGGCGCGCGGACGACCCAGACTTGAGTCGTCCAGGGGGGGTAGTCAAGGCAGCCAGGAAGTCGTCGGGGGACGATGTTTGGGCCCTTTTGCAGCAGGTTGGGGGTATCTCTTCTTCTTCTCTGTCGTCCAAAATCCCCTTACAGTTCGGGGGACAGGCCCGACCTAAACCCATACCCCGTCGAGGCATGGAGACATCACGGCTGCCCCCCCCCCCCCCCCGGCGCCTCTGCTGCCACCCGCTGCTGGCCGGTGCCGGCCGCCGAGGGCGCGGAGGCACGGGCACGCGCGCCCGGGCGCGGAGGCTTAGCCGCGCGGCGCGTGCAGAGGGTGGGGCGACCCGCGGGAAAGGGGGAGGAGGAGGAGGAGGAGGGAGGAGGAGGAGGAGGAGGAGGAGGAGAAAGGATGAGGAGGAGAAAGGAGGAGGAGGAGAAAGGAGGAGGAGGGGGAGGAGGAGGGGGAGGATAACGAGGAGGAGGAGGAGGAGGAGGAGGAAAAGGAGGAGGATAACAAAAAGAATGAGGAGGAGGAGGATGATAACGAGGGTGAGGAGGAGGACGAAGAGGAGGAGGAGCAGGAGGAGGAGGAGGAGAAGGAGAAAGGATGAGGAGGAGGAGAAGGATAACGAGGAGGAGGAGGACGAGCGCAAACCCAAGATTCATCAACGATGTCGTACACCCTCCCATCTTTATAGGCCCTGACAAGGGGCCATGTCTACTGAGGGAAGTGCCCCGTTGGGGGACAACCGTGCGAACATCCTGTAGCGTGCCAAAACACCGTTCTCACGATTTCAACGCCAGGACTTGACCTGACTGCTACGTCATGGCGATCCTGAATCGTGCCAGAGCACCATTCCTGGGATTTCAACACTGCGAATCAACGTAACTGTCGCGCCCTGACAGTCGTGAACCACGCGCGACAATGCTACTTCAGCTACGTTGACCCTGAGAATCAGAGAAACTCTTGCAAGCGTTCCAATCGAATGCGCACGGCGCTAAGGCGAGAGCCACATTTTGAGAACGACCCGCCCTCAATACGAGAAACTCTTGCATGTTTTGAAAAACGAATGTGCGCGGTGTTGAAGCGAGAGCCACATTTTGAAAACCTCCCGCCCTCGATCCGTGAAACCCTTTGCAACGTTTTCAAAAAGTATGCGCGCGGCGCTAAGGCGAGAGCCACATTTTGAAAACCACCCCCGCCCTGCATGTGTGAAAGTGCTGTCAACTGTTATACATCAGGGTCGTATGTGGTGAGGAAGTCTAGGGCGAAAGGAGGAGGAGGAGCAAGGAGGAGCAAGGAGGAGGAGGAGGAGGAGGAGGAGAAGAAGGAGGAGGATCGCAAGGAGGATAACGAGGAGCAGGAGGAGGAGGAGGAGGAGGAGGAGGAGGAGTAAGTAGAAGAAGAAGGAGGAGAAAGAGGAGGAAGAGGAGGAGGAGGAAGAGGCGGAGGAGGAGGGGGGTGGTTTCTTGCTGCGCGCAACCAGGCCTCGGCCCACCGCCGGGCACTTCCCTGGTCGCGCGGGATCGCTGCTGGCACCGCGAGGCGCTCGACAAAAACAGATGCCACGTTCGGGGGCCCCCAGGCGGTGCGGTGACCACGCCGCGTGGTGAGTCTGTGGGGATCCGGGGTGAGCGCAGGGGTGTCGCACTCGGCTTCTTCTCCGAGGACGCCGCGGCCGACCATGGCCTCCGGGGTCCCGAAGCCGTGCGGTGAGGACCTTGGGGGTTCCGAGGCCACCGTACGGTCTGTCCTCCTCCTCCTCCTCCTCCTCCCCTCCCCCCCCCTCCTCCTCCTCCCTCCTCCTCCACCTCCTCTCCTCCCCTCCCTCCTCCTCCTCCTCCTCCTCCTCCTCCTCCTCCTCCTCCTCCTCCTCCTCCTCCTCCTCTTTTGACACGGCGCGGCTGGCCAACTGGGAGAGGCAGGCGGAGCCCACGCTCTTCACGGTCGGCGCCCCGTCGGCGATCGCACCGCAGGAGATCCGCCGCGCCATCCACTCCTGGGTCACCGAGTCGGGCCTCACGATGGACCAGGTGGAGCTCGATGGGCAGGTTCCGTCTCGCAAGTTCTTCATACGCACAACAGGTGGTGATGAGGTGGCGCGTCCCTTGGCGTTGGCTCTGGCACAAGGCCTCCGCACACGTAACGGATGGCGCAACTTTGTTGCACAGAATACACAAGGCGCTCAGACGCCGATCTACATCAACCCCGACAAAGCCCCCAAGACGGTCAGGCTGGAGATCCACACGAAGAAGGCAGAGCGTGTGCTTTCGGAGCGGCACCCACAGTTGCGCTTCACATGCCAGCGAAGCAAAGGTGTGGTCCTGGTCGATAACATTCCGCTGGTGGTGCTCACGATCCACGGTGTCGACGACCCCACCCAATTTGTCTGGCACGGCCCCACGGTCGACAAGTACACGATCGACAAGGGCCCCGTTGCAGAGGCGTTTGCTCGTCTCTCTCACACAGTGGATACTTCGGCTGATGGGTGGGGGCTTTAATGCCAGGTGGACGCCATGGGAGTGGCAGGCCAACTGTCGTGACGGCGCTCGCCCTGCGAGAGTTGTTTCCTGGAACGCTCGTGGGTTGGCGTGCGTAGACCCTCGGCGTCGTCGTGAGAAGTTCAGCAAGCTCTTCCCCTTCATGCGAGATCGTGCTGTTATCCTGGTGCAGGAAACGCACGGCACAACCGAACAATTGCAAGTACTTGTCGCAGCATCTCCATTCCACTACAAGTTGTTTCATTCTGGCACGGATCGTCCGGGTGCTGGGGGTATCGCCATCTTGCTCCCCTGGGTGTCGGCGTCACATGAGCTTCAACGCCCTGCATCTGAACGGCCTCTCCTGTCTCACGAAGTTCTCGCCCCTGGACGAGTTCAGATCCTTCAAGTCACACATCCGCTCACGCAGTGCTCCATGGCAATCATGAACGTTCACAACTACGAGCTGCCAGCCGCGGCGCTTCCGAAGATACGGGATCGATGGCATGAGCTCCTCCGCTGGTGTCGCGTGGACCCGTTGATGCACACCTTCGTGGCCCTGGGGGATTTCAACATCGCCGACACGGCCTCCGTCAGCTACCTCAATCCTGAGCCAGCCTCTGCGCGCCTTGCTGTGGACACTCACGTGTCCCCTCTTTCTGCCTTCTGGCGCCCGCTCATGTTAGCTGCCACTGAGATCAGCGCTGAGTTGCCCACGAGATTTGACAGGCAACATTTCACAGCTGTCGCTCTTGATCGTGTCTTCCTTGGGACTCCCACGGAATTCATGCTCGAGGTTGATGCCATCATGGAAGTTCATGTTGACCCTTGCCAGCTTTCGGACGCCCGTCTGAGCGACCACGCGTTGGTTTCGCTCTCGTTCCAGAATCGAGGCACGGGGTCAGCAAATGAGCTTCGGATTCCTGATTTCATTTTTTCTGATTATCGCTATCGCGATAAACTGTCCGCATTGTTGCATGCTGTCGATATCTCACACCTTCCAGCGGACCTCCGCTGGCAGTATATGAAGCAATATATGTGGGAGGCTGCACGGGAGACCCGTAATGAGCCCCAGCGCCTCCCGCTCACGTCAAATGATACGAACGCATGCGAGGCCCGTCTTGTCACGCTGCGGGCAATTGCTCGCGCGGTTTGGAGACAAGACCTTCGGACAGGAGCCACCCTGATGGCCACCACCGAGTTTGGTGCTCGATTTCTCGCCCTCTCCTCCTCCTCCTTGCTCTCTCTCCTCGAACCCGATGCGTTCCGAGATCTTTTCCGTGAGATGAGTGCTGCCGCACTTGAGCGCCGACGGTCGCAAGCTGCCGCCCTGGCCCAACGCGCGAATGCGGCTGGACAGGCCCAAACTGCTGCAGAGGCACGCCGGCAGCAGAGAGCCATCCAGAAACGCGCCAAGCTCTGGAGGCCCCGTGGCAGCGCCCTCATCCTCCAAGGGGTCCGACCGGAGTCGACCGCGGGGGAGTGTCGTAACGGCGTTGTGCGCTCGAGCGCAGATATTCGCAGTGCCTTGTCGGACCATTGGGGGGAGGTCTTTAAAGCCCGGCGAGTTGATCCCGACAGGCTCCGCAGTTATTTAGACCGTGTTTTCGATGGCTCGGGTGTGTTTGCGGATGGTTCCGGCTTCGTTTCGCTTCCGACCCCGACGCGCGCGGGCCTCGAGGTGGCCAGGCGGCGTGCCCGTAACTCAGCTCCTGGACCTGACGGGTTCACCTACCAAGCCTGGGCCGCGATACCTGAGCAACTCGATATACTGCATGATCTATCCTTGCAGCTTTATCGTGGCGACCCTGTGCCCCTCGATTTGAACGACTCTGTCTTTGCATTCTTGCCGAAAGGCAACAATCCAGAAGACGTATTCGATTGCGTGCGTCAGCCGAGCAAAGTCCGCCCTCTCTCGCTGCGCAACACTGACACCAAAATCGTCGCCAGCGCTGCCAATCATCAGCTACGTTAGGTTGTTGCCAAGCGAGTGCATGGCAATCAGCGTGGCTTTGTCACCGGAAGAAACTTCATCCGCAACATTGTGCACATGGATGCCTCAGCACGTGCTCTTAGCATCGCTCCAGGCGGTGACCTCAACATGCCCTGTTTTGTTTCATTTGACATTGTTGCGGCATTCCCATCGGTCGCCCACCAGTGGCTCTTCGAAGTTCTTCGCCGGCACGGCGTTCCTCCAGGCTACCTCAACCTCCTTCGTGCCCTCTACTTTTGCCCCCGAGGCTTTGGACGATTCGGTGGAGAGCTCCACTTTATGGTTTATTTGTGCAGCGGGGTTCTCCAGGGCTGCCCCCTTTCGGGATCGGTCTGGGCGCTCATTTTCGACCCTGTGGTGAGGTTGTTGTCTGAGGCTGTTGAGCAACCCCCGCCAGGAGACATCCCAGGAGAAGTAGGAGGTTGTGCCGACGACATTGGCACCCTCCTGCCCCAGCTCCGCACGCTCGCACGATTAGCCCCGCATTTTAGTGCCATCGAGCGCCATGCACACTTGTCTCTACAGCATGCCGAATGTTGCATCGTGCCGCTCTGGACTGAATGTACGTCCGAGCTTGTGTCGCGAATCAAGCTGCGGCTCCAATCTGAGGTCCCTACGTTCTGTTCATTTGATGTTCAGCCGGCTACAGCGTATCTCGGTGTCCAGTTTGGCCCCGGTGGAGGCCTTCTTGACCAGTGGCACGTCGCGTCCCAAAAGTGGTGGCACCGGGCGATCGAGCTCCCCTCGTCTCGTGCTGCCGCGCCGCTCCTGGTGTATCAGTATAACACGTATGCTGTTAGCACGCTCGGCTATCTCGCCCAATTCTTCCCCATGTCCCCTCTTGCTCTCTCGCGTGAGGCTCTCGCTCTTCACAAGCTGCTCCGTCTTCCCCCCAATACGTTTTCTCGCGCCGATTTGTTGTCGTTGCAGTGGATCGGCTCGACGCCGAAATCGCTCATGCTCCTGGGTGTCTCGGCAGCGTGGCGCACATTGACCCACACCGTGCCCGACTGGCACGCTGCCTACGACAAGTTGCAGCAGGCCGCCGATGCCGCTTGTGGATCGCTCCCCCTCTCCGCCCCCCGCTGGGCTCTAGGGGAATGGTGCGCCCCGTGCTGGAAGCATGGCCAAGCGATTGTGCAGTATTTCCAGGAGCTCACCGCCTCCACCCCTCGTGTCGTCCAGCGTCGTCGTAACGGCTTGCGTCGCCCTCTCTTCCCCTTCTCGGTTCGTGTTTGGGACGATGCCCGGGCTGAGGGGCGCCGAGAGATTCGCAGTGCTCTCCAGGAGGTTCGTCCCCCCAAGCTTCAGAGAGTTGTAGGCACTGCGCTCATGCACGCTGTGTTTCCTGATAGATTGTTTCTCACGATCGCTCGCAGGCTCACTAAGTGGCAGTTTACATGTCCACCAGCTCTTGATACGAGATGGGCTCTTGTGCGTGAATGTCTTGAGCAAGTCAGGCCTGCGTGGCGGTGGGCGTACACCAAGAGCGTGTGCGGAGGCTGGACCACAAGTGCACGCATGCATGTTTCGCGGCACACCCGTGACTGCATCTTTGGATGTGGAGGCCCTGATGCGATAGCTCACTATTTCATGTGCCCTCGGATGCGCCACCATGTCGCCTTAAGCTGGATGCGACTCGTCTTTCCTTCGGACCCCCTCCTGTGGCTCGGCCTCGGTGCCCCGACCGAGTACGGCACAGAAGACTGTGAGATAACGCGCCTCCAGGCTGTCGAGGCCACCGTCCTTGCCTTCCACATTTACCACAAAGCCAAAGATTCTGTGCCTCCGGAGGCGCACCTCTCATATACAGAAGCCGAGCGGATCACTGGTGCTGCGCGTTTGGCGCTTCGCGTCTAGTGCGGTCATCGGGAGTCCGCCTTCAGGGTACGTCTCCTCCTCCTCCTCCTCCTCCTCCTCCTCCTCCTCCTCCCGTGCGCCATCCCCGAGGTGATCGTCAGCATCCACCAGCCCCGCTCCCAGATCTTCGCGCTCTTCACCAGCCTGTGCGTGCTCTCCCGCGGGGCGCCCGTCTACTCCGGCTCCGCGGAGAAGGCCTCGGAGTAACCCCCAACGACGACGACGACGACGACGACGACGACGCCGACGACGCCGACGCCGACGCCGCCGCCGCCGCCGCCGCCGCCGACGACGACGACGACGACGACGAAGACGGCGGTGATGGCCGCAACGGCGACGAAAGGCCACGGACTACTTCGCCGGATTGGGCCACCCGCTGCCCTCAAGGTTCAGCTCGGCCCCCCTCCTCCCTTGGACGGGGCTAGGACGAGGATGAATATGTCCCAGAGCGCTCCAGAACGCTCTCAGAGCGTTCCAGAACGCACTGAGAAGGCCGCGGCGCCCGAGACATCCTCCAGAGCCGCCAGATCTCAGAGGTTCTCGACTTATCCTCACCCGAATTTGTCCTCGTCCTAGCTTCGTCTTTATCATCCCTTCCTCGCGCCCTCGAGGAGGAGGAGGAGGAGAAGGAGGAGGAGGAGGAGTAGGAGGATGGAGAGGAAGAAATGAGGAGAGGAGGGCGAAGAGGAGGGTGACAGGGTTGGGTTGGTTGCTGCGCCCCGAGGTTCAACCCGGCCGACTTCATGATCGACCTCGTCTCGGTGGACCAGATCAGCCCCGAGGCGCAGGAGGAGACAGGGGAAGGCCTCAAACGCGCGCCAGTCCCCATCTCCATCCGCACCCTCTCATCCCTCCTCCCCCCTCTCCCAGCTCCCCCATCCTGGCCCTACCTCCTCCTCCCCCACTTCCCGAGAGCTCGTTACGAATCCCGCTTTCATCGCGAACGGCCCACCGTGCTGCTGTGGCTTCTCCTCAAGCTCTGGAGCAGAGTTCGGCAGCCCCCGTGTCGCGAGCGGGAGCGCGCCCACCGAACGGACCTCTTCCAGGGCAGCGGCCCCAAGACCACTTGCGAGAAGGCCGCGTGAACTCGCGACATCTCGGCTGCGCTCTGCCACTCCATGGGCACGGACAATGCCACAGTGCTGCTGGAGTTGAAGACATTACGCGAGCATCGAACAGAACGCCATATACATAAATTTCTGGCGCTCCGCGCGGATCCGAGAAGTCCCCGCGGAGCGCCAAAAGTTTATGGTTATGACGTTTTTTCGTTTTTGGGAGCATGTGGGACACCATGATTTGTTCGATGCAGCCCGACAGTTCGATTTCCATGCAAAGTTGTTGCGGGGGTTGCTTGCGATCTACTCGGGATATCGGACGATGCTGCACGACGGGGCGATTTCCAGCTTTGTTTAGGCGCCTGGGGCGATCATCGCGGGGTGTTCGGCGGCTACGACTCCAGCGAAATTGTTGCTTTGGGGACCGATTTCCAGGGCTGTGTCGGGCAGGCCGCAGCTGCAGATTAGGAGCGTTGAACATCCCGCTCCAGTCTTTTGGCCCGAGCTCCGTGGTCGTGGACCCGTTGCCGACGGCCGTCGAGCGCCTCTTCCAGCCCTTTCGGAAGGACGGGCTCCCCGTGAACTTGAAGAGGTACAAGTTCCCAGCCAGCTCCGCAGACCTAGCCAAGTCACTGATGAAGAATTGGACCATGCCCCATGAGCAGCAAGGGTTAAGTCGGGCCTGTCCCTCTACAGGAGGAATATTCAAAAATAGTCACAAAATAGTATAGGGACGATTTTCTAGAATTTGTTGACCATGCTCGAATATTTTGTTTAGTATTTCTTCGTCCCAAATCGGCCTGTAGGGGGACAGGCCCGATCTAAAGCAGGGGGGACACGGCCAGGAACCTTGGGGCCGACGCCAGCCTCGGAACGTCCGACGCGTTGGCCTCGCCAGGGCCCGTTGGGGGATGTCAAACGAGTCTTGGCGGCGGCCGTCTCGCCTTCGCGATGCTGGAGCTGACGCTTCAAGTGGGTCCAGTGGTGTGGCCCGACGGCGTCCTCGCTCCTGGGCGCCTGTGTCCCCAGAGGTCCGGTGCCGTGACTTTTTCCATGCGGGGTCCCCGGAAGCCTCGACCCCTTCCCCAGGACCGGTTTTGCATCCCGAGTCGTTTTTTGTCTGCCCCGGGTCCGGCGAGGGCCCCTCGAGGCCGAAAGATACGAAAGACCTACGTCTTGATTTTTGCAATGCAGTGGCTCTTTGGGTCCCGGGGAGTCCCCCCATCAGTGCTCCACCGCGCGAGGGCTCGGGTGCGCAGGAGTCCCGGGAGGCTTCCGAGAAGGGTCCTCGGTCGGTCTCCGCGTTCCTCCTCTCCCTCCTCCTCCTCGTTTCCCTTCTCCTCTTCCTCCTCCTTCTCATGCTCCTTCTGCCTTTCCCCTCCCCAGGAGGATGGGGCGGAGGGAGTGTGGTGAGTGGTTGGGGGGGGCGGGTGGGAGTGGGAGTAGTGGGAGTGGATGCCAAGTTAGCCAGGTCGCACTCCTCCCTGGACGGGGTCGGGGTCGGCCCCGGGGTGATCCCCGCGGGCCTCGCGGCGCACCAGTGGGCGCCGGCCGTCTGGGACTCGGACCCCAAGCCCCGCATCATCCGCAAGTCTCTGGAGGCGTCGCGAGAGCGCTGGGTCTCCTCGAGGCCATGGTTGGGAGCGGCTTCCCCAGGCGACGTGTTCTTTCTGATGCTTCGGGAGGTCGGCTGGACGCCGACGTCGTCGCAGGAGCGTCGCACCGACGTCGGCACAGTGATCAAGATGGTCCGCATGGGGCCCGCCTTGGTCAGGAAGCTGGTTGAGGCAGGGGCGAGCCGCGCGTCGGAAAGGAGAGTGCTCGAAGCCATTGATTCGCTTTTTCATACAAAAAAACAGTTCTCGGGCCGCGCTCTCCTGCTCGCTTCCCAGCGACACCAGCGCCCGGTCTGAGAGAGGCAGCCGCTTGCCTGTCGGTCGGTCTTTTCTCTGGCTCCTGGTGGCCCCCCGGCGGCCTCCCAGGGGCCCCGCCCGGGCCCCGTGCGCGGGAGCCGTGGGGGGCTGCCCCCATTGCTGGGTCGAAGGCGTGCACTCTTCCTCCTCCTCCTCCTCCTCCTTCTCCTCCTCCTCCTCCTCCTCCTCCTCCTCCTCCTCCTCCCCCTCCTCCTCAAGCATAGGTGGGCGGGGCGCGTGGTACCATCTTTTGGCTCCTACTCGCTCGCGCTAGCCCAGCTTCCCGTCTTCTCGTCGGCGCTTGGGGGACATCAGGGAATCTGGACCGTGTTGGGAGTCGTTTGCTCACAACGGTATCGTCCAGCCTCTCCTGGTGACGAAGGGGAGCGAATTCGCGATGTCAAGTTTTATTATTCCGGGGCTTTGGCACTGGCCAAACAAGCTGGTGGATATCACTACGGGTTTCGCGTGGTGTCGCTTCTCCAGTTTGGGCGGCATGTGGTGGGGCTTTGGAATGTTTCAGTATGGGCTCATTTCGTCAGCTATCGTTTGGGCATCTCCCAGCGCCGCCAGGGCAGGGTATGTCTTTCGGTTTCTGGTGTTGGGGCCTCCATTTCTCGTGCGTCAAGCGTGAGCCAGACTTCATCAGCTACAACGCTGGGATCTCCCATCTCCGCCAGGGGAGAGTATTTCAGTTGCTTTTGGTGGTTATGGTTCGCTGTCTTCGTGCAGTTGTTTTTTCATGTTGGTGCAGAAGGCTCGGCTGGAAGGAATGAACAGTTTGGGTGGTATTTTTGGCTGCGTTGCTATCTTGCGAGGCTGTCTGCGGAGGAGGCGATCTTTATGATACGCGTGAGAGGTTGCCCGTTGACCTGCGGAGAGGGCCGAATCGAGCCAAGTCCGTTTCAGTTTGGCTTGTTATGCTTCGTTCGTTGGGGTGCCATTCGAATTTGGAGGGATTCGCTATGTGACAACGCTTTGCGCTCCATAGACTTCGTTGTCGGGTTCTTCATGTACCTTCTGCTGAGGTTCCTGTACTGGGTCGTCTCGTTCGCGGGTATGCTCAGTGAGTGGTCTTAGTGTGGTCTTAGTGTAGTTGCCCTGTTTTCACCACGTGAAGGCGGAAATCCTGGAAATCCTCCCCCTCCTCCTCCTCCTCCTCCTCCTCCTCCCCGCTGCTGGGTCGAAGGCGTGCACCCTTCGAGCTCTTGGCCGTGCGGAGGCCGACCGCGCCTCCGCGCTAAGGACGCAAAGGGCGTTGTGTCCGACCCCTCGGATGTCTCCGATAGGGTCTGAGGGTGACCTGGACTAGGCCTCCACGAACCGTATTCAGGGCTCTGTTTAATCTCATCTCACCTCCTCATCCTCCTCGCTCTCGCCAGTCCTCGCCTGCCTCCTCCTCCTCCTCCGCCTCCTCGTTGTCATCCTCCCCCCCCCACGTTTTAACCACCCACCGTCGCATCGCCCTGCTCTGCAGGAGCTAGGGCGACGGAATAGAAGAGGAGGAGGAGCAGGGGGAGGAGGAGGAGGAGGAGGAAGACGACGACGACGACGAGGACGAGGAGGACGAGGAGGACAAGGAGGACGAGGACCATAACGAGGACAAGAACGAGGACGAGGGGGAGGAGGAAGAGGACGAGGAGGAGGAACAGGAGGAGGAGGAACAGGAGGAGGAGGAGGAAGAGGAGGAGGAACAGGAAGAGCAGGACGAGGAGGAGGAGAACGATTTTTATATGCTCGTGGGTCAGCGCCAAGCCCTGACTTCAAAATTTTCTAAGAACGACGAAGGGTCCGAAGGGACCGAAAAGGGACGAAGGACGGAAACCCAGGACTCAAAACGAAGCTGGCCGAAAGGACCGACCGAACAAACAGGACCGAAAACCCCGAGGGCCATCAATCATTGTGCATCCCCGTGCAATTATCGGGCACGGACGCGCGGGGCGGCATCAAACGGCACGCTTGGAGCGATGCTTGTCGGAGCCGCCTCCGCCAAGCCAACCCGGTGGCCGATACGAATTGGGTGCGAACCTGAAGATAGGTTCGTGGCGAGGTTCTCCACGATCAGCGCCATGATCAAACGCAAGAACAGCAGGCACAGCTGGTCCCTCGAGCCAGGCAGCTGCGATGGCACGGCGCGCAGTCCCCCATGTCGTACTGGTGGAACGGCTGCCGTCTTGGCCGCTTCTTGGGCTGTCTTAGGCGCCTACGACGGCCCACGAAGCGCCCAAGAAGCGTTCGCCGATGATGTCTCGAGCGAAACGCTGTTTTTAAGCCCCGGTCTTCTCCAGGGAGGCATCGCCATCAGCACCTCTCAAGGTTCCGGAGGAGTGTGATCAGCCGAATCGTGAACTGCAGCATCCCAGTGTGCAGTTTCAGAGGGTCGTCTGCGGGACCCGCAGGTGGTACCTACTGAACAGGAGAGGGTGCATCTCCAGGCCCACAAGGAAGCTGCCCCCGTGGGTCATCAGCGACAGCATGAACATGAGCTGGGGCGCCGTCAGGGCAAGCATCTCGCACGGCGTCAGGAGGCTTGCCACACATCATCTTCATCAGGAAGAGCACGTCCAGGGCGAGCTTGACCAGGCCGCTCCTCAAGGTCTTCACCACCAGGAAGACGCACAGGGAGGAGCGGGTCCAAGTAGGGGTGTGATCGGAACTCTTCCGGGGTACGCATGTCGAAAGTGCGGGGACAACCGAGCGTTTCCTCGAGGCCAGGCGGCGGGGACTGCCGCGCCCAGTTTGCCCCTGCGCAATCTTCTTCGGCTGCGCGAAGGAGGACTTCTTCTGCAGCTCGCACAAGTTTGGCAGCCTTCAGGCCGCCGAGGAGGAGGTCGGACAGCGTCCAGTGCATCACCATGCCATTTCGAAAGAGTCCAGCTTGGTGGGCCAACGCGGCGCCGCGGCTCACACCAACCTCTCGACGAGAATCTCGACGTCGTCGCCTGGAGGAGGAGGAGGAGGAGGAGGAGGAGGAGGAGGAGGAGCAGCAGGAGCAGGAGGAGGAGGAGGAAGAGGAGGAGGAGAAGGAGGAGGAGGAGGAGCAGGCGTAGAAGGAGGAGGAGGAGGAGTAGGAGGAAGCAGGAGAAGGGGGAGGAGGGGAAGAAGCAGGATGAGGAGGAGAAGCAGGAGGATGAGAGAAGGAGGAGGAGGGACGAGGAGGACGAGGAGGAGGAGGAGGAGGAGGAGGAGGAGGAGGAGGAGGAGGAGGAGTGGGAGGGAAAGGAGGTGGAAGAGGAGGAGGAGGAGGAGGAGGAGGAGGAGAGGAGGAGGAGGAGGAGGGGGGGGACAAGCGACGGCGACGGTGACGGCGACGACGACGACGACGACAACGACGACGATGAGGACGACGACGACCCGACGACGACGAGGACGACGACGACGACGAGGACGACGACGACGATGAGGACGACGACGATGAGGACGACGACGACGACGACGACGACGACGACGAGGGCGGCGGCGGCGGCGGCGGCCGTCCTCCGAGAAGACGGAGGCCAGGGTCGAGAGCCTGCACAAGTCTTGGTTGGAGCACCGCGTCAGCGCCGCGGCGGCCGCAAAGGCCCCAAGGGGGGGGGGGGGGGGGGGGGGGCGGCCCGCGGCCCGAAGGGGTCCCCCGACGGCCATCCTCCGTCCTTGCCGCCCTCCTGCTCCCTTCCCTCCCGCTGCTCTCCCTCCCGCTGTCCCCCCTCCTCCTCCTCCTCCTCCTCCTCCTCCTCCTCCTCCTCCTCCTCCTCCTCCTCCTCCTCCTCCCCCCCCCCCGTTGCCATTTTGGCTCAGGATGACTCTACCCCAGCGGTGCCACATGAAGGAAGAAGCTTCAACCTGGGAATCGCCGCCAAACCCGAAAGCAGGGAGGGGTAAACCCAAAACCCGCGGAGGGGCGAAACACGAAGACTCGGTGGGGTTCAACCCGTAATCGCGAGAAGGATCCGAAGTTTGGGGTGGTTCGGCTTGGGCGCGTGGGAGGTTCGAGGCGACTGGGCCGGGCGCGGGCGGGCGGGCGGGCGGGCGGGCGGGCGGGCGGGCGGGCGGTCAGGCGTGTGTGCGGGCGGCGGGCGCGCGCGCGCGCTGACGGGTGGGCGGGCGCCAGGCATTCGCTCCGCAGGCGCTGCCACGTGGCGAGTGCAGAGGAGTAGTATTAAGTCGGGCCTGTCCCTCTACAGAGGGCATATTCAAAAATAATCAACAAAAAAATACTCTGGGGACGATTTTTTGACCATTTTTGAGCATTTGGGAATATGTTTTTTTTCGTCCAAAATTCCCCTGTGGGGGGACAGACCCGACCTGACAGTACTTGTTTCGCTCCTCTGGCGTTGTTTTCCGTACTGCAGGCGTTGCCACGTCGCGAGGAGAGTGGATGAGCATATATTTCGCCCCCAGGCGTCTGCCACGCGGCGAAGAAAGTGGAATAGTTTCAATGCCCGCCCTGCAGGTTTGACCGCTTGCCGAGTAGAGGGACGAGGGAGGAGCGAGGAGGGAGGTGGGCCCGAGGCAGGAGGCAGGAGGGAGGAGGGAGGAGGGAGCAGGAGGAGAAGGAGGAGGAGCAGCAGGAGGAGGAGGAGGAAGGAGGACGGAGGTCGGTCGGATCGGGCATTGAGGCGGTCCTCGTGCCGTGATGGGGGAATGGCTCACACCCCGTGAGCCAGGGGCAACTCTTATTCCGCACGCCAGCCCCTCAGTGCGAGGAGGGGTACCCAGCCCTGAGCCCGAGCTTGCCATGGGGCACCAGGCCCGCCCGGCACACACCAGGAGCAGGGGCGGCGACGGAAAGGCGTGAGCCTCTGAAGCGAAGCAAATAACTGACTGCGAGAGGGAGGCAGAAACCAGCAGCGGAGGAGGAGAAGGGAGGAGGGAGAAGCAGGGAAGAAGCACAGCAAAGCGCATCGCCATCATGCGTGCAGGCTGGTCCGGCTCATTATCTGGCAGGTCACCACCAATGGAGGATCATCACATTGTTCGGCATAGTCGACAACCAGAACCGCCGCATTAGTACAGACAAAATGCACCAACGACTGCTTCAGAAACCCTGCAGGGGGAATTTGCAATATCTTGTTTAGGAAATCCAGTGGTACATCAGCTCTGCAGGAGCTTTCGATGTCATGAGCAACGTCAGCCTCATTGTGAACAGTGCCCTGGAGGACACGAACGAATGTCGTGGAGGCTGTTTGTCGCGGATAGGCTGGTACATCCAAAAATGACCATTGAGGCGCCACGGCTTGAGATGTCACGGACTCGGCGCGTCGCGTACTTGAGCGATGCCATCAGCCATCAGGAATGCGGGTGCATGCTCTCGAAACCCAAACCTGGAAGAGCGCCGCTGCTCGACTGCGAAGCAGAAGTTAACGTCAGGCCGACGTGTGATTGCCGAATGCGCTAACCAGGAAAGGAGCTGTGCAGTATGAGCGAGCAGTGTCACAGAAACTGCACGTGCCGCGGCTGTGAAATGTCACGGAGTCGGTGTCCCACTCACCGCTGCGACAGCATTCACAACGATCCAAAGCTGCATGGCCTCTGTCGCGCGGATAGGCCGGTACACCCAAAATCACCAGCAGGTGAACATGAGGGTCAGATACCACAAAAGAAAACGAACGAATCTAACGTCGCCACGCCGCCGGCCGGGTAGACGTCACCACACCTCCGGCCAGGTACGTAAAGTTGTACAGCTACCTCCATGTTGGCTGTTCCGAAAGCCTTCGCCGCATAGTGCTGCCAGCGCGTAGGAGGACACTACACGACATCGTGGCTGCAATAAGCAAGTACCAAGAACATTAGTGACACGATCTCAATAGCCGCCCTGGCGTCCGTCAGCCAGTACCCAAATAAACAGCAATCATGACTAAAATGAAAACCGTAAGCCTTGACCCGCCCATGGGGCCACGGCCTGATGGCGTGCCGCGCGAACCGCTTGGAGCCGTGAGACTCTCCTCGCACGGGCCGTCTCACGGTTGGCCGCGATGCGGCCCAGCTGCTCTGGTGTGAGGGCCGGCGGGGGAGGTCCAAGCGGAGGAGGCACATCAGGTACGACACCAGCTTCGTCGAGGGCATCCGCCACGTCCTGCTCGGTAAGGGCATCCGGGGACGTCTCGGCAAGAGGCTCATCGACCACGGCAGGGCCAGGCGCCCGGAACCGATGCTTCTCAGGGTCGCAACGGCACTTACGAGAATGACCAGCTGCGTCGACGACGTCAGGGGCCCACGAAATCCCATATGGATCCCAACCCACGTAGAAAGCCAACAACTCCGCTTGGGCATCCTCTGGGTCTAGCAAATCTTCCGGGTACGAGTCAGTGTCGGTGTCCCACAAGGTCTTGATAGTAAGCATCGTGGACCTCGCGAGGGCAGCGCACAACAAGGGCGGGTACATCTTCTGGATTGGGCTCGATTTCTGCTTCTCGGAGCCCCTCGCGGTCTGATGGGCGCCCCTTCCGTGCGAGCATGTTCCTCGCCCCGGCGTGTCGGTGAGGCAATCCACAAAGCGCTCCATCCGGAGGCCGAGAAAACGAGTAGGGGCACGAGCGGCCGCCCCGAGCTCGCACTGATCAATATCGACTGTGTGCGTGATGGGCTTTGTCCTCCTCCTCCTCCTCCTCCTCCTCCTCCTCCTCCTCCTCCTCCTCCTCCTCCTCCTCCTCCCCCTCCGCCGCTCTGCGCTGCCCGGAAGGAAGATCGCGTCCTGGAGGAAGGCCGCAGGGTTCAGGACTTGTCCCCTCAGTCCCCCAGGGCCCCCGCGAGGGTGCGAGGAGAGCCCGAAGTGGGGCCCATGAGAATACGCTGGGAGCCCGAGCCTCCCATTCGCATGATGACGAATGCGCCATCCAACCACTCGTGCCCACGGCGGCGTGCTTCGACAGGAGGGTGACCAAAGCTATGAGCAGCGTGTTGCCTATGTTGAGCTGTCGTGCCTGCCGTGCTGTGGCATTGCAAACTCCCCAGAACGCGCCATGGGTGCGAAGTGGGGGCGGGCCAGGGCCCTCCAACCACCACGCTGGAGGCCAAGTATCGCCGGGAGGGCCACCGCCAGTGAGGACAACTCGACGAGCAAGCACATGGCGGGACCAAACGGCCAGGGAATCAGGATGACTCAAATTGCATGTGTCAGCATCAATCGCGATGTCAACGCTCAGGACCACGATGGTGAAATCAGTCGCATGATGCGTCGGCGCCCGCAAAACAGATGCGCAATGTAGAACTCGACTCTTTTGACTTTGACCGGAAAACGAGTAGCCATGAATCCAGAATATTCCGACGTACGAAATAAGTCCAACGGGTACCGTTCGGGGATGGCCTCTTCGACTGGATCTGCAGGCCGCGGAAGCACCTCCAGCTGCGGCTCCGTCAAAAGAGCCCTCGCCTCATCGGATAACGCCGGGTCTGAGTCCAGTAGGATAGCCCGGGCCTCAGCGGGAGCAAGCTGCTGAAATAAATCCTGCGCCAGATTAGACAGGACTCCGGGAGCCCTGAAGATCGGAACGGCAGCGCGCCGCCTGAGTTTTGCATGTACGCGGGGAGCACGACCGTCAACGTCCGGAGCGCTCGTGACAGGGCCCAAGTGGATGCAAACCACCAAGCAGACTGGAGCATCAATAAAGAGGTGATCGATGAGCAGCTCGCGATTATGAAAGACACGAAAGCATGCTTGGCACTGTGGTAGGGTCTGCGCCCAACGACGAGCAAATCGAGCATGCTGACGGTGTACGCGGGAAATGTGCGTGCGAAGGCCCTGTAGTTTGTCAAAGTGTTGCCGACACCATGGGCACGCGTGCGGCGGGGCAGGCGAGCCAGAGCGCGCGTGCTGGCAGGACGGGGTCATTTGTGACGCTGAGGGGGTACTGAGGAGACGGCACGCCTGCAGCGAAGAGGTCCTGGAAGATTGCATTTTGAGCGGCAGCGGCCTGCTGGATCCTGGCCCGATGCGCAGCGTCCGCTCCCAGGCCCGCGCGGACCAAACGCTTCCACCGAACCGGGGGCTCTAGGATAAAGTGCTCCCATTCACGGAGACCCTGAGGGAGAGCAGGGAGGTCGCTCATGTCGGGCACGTGCTGCTGCAGCCAACGCAGGTCATCCAAGAGAAGGTGCGCCCAAGCAGTCGGCCGACTAAGCTGCAGTCGTTGACGGATGGCTTCCTTCAACACGAAGACGCGACCGAGAAGAGCGAAAACAGCAGGCGGCGCTCCTCCCAAGAGAACAGCAAAAAGTCGTAGTCGCTCGGCCCGCAATAGAAGCATAGGCAGCGGCCGGTTCACCTGCGCCAAGACACTCGCATCCGTAACGTGCTGGCCGGCGCTCGCCAGGGAGCCCCTCGCAGCAGCACGATAAAGTTGCATGGCGCCAGCATGCACGTAATCTTCAACAGCCGAGGTCAGATCAGGCCAGGCGCCTCCGTTGAACAACCGGGCGGATAGCACAAGGCTGTCCGTGAAATGTATCTTGGCATGCAGGTGAACATCAGAATTGCCGTGGATTTTCCTCTGCAACGCTTTGGCAGACGTTCCGGGCGAAGCTCGACGATAAAGGACCTCAGGCCACATGGAGCCCTTATCATCACACCAACCTCCAAGATGTTGATATGTGTGGACGAAGTTGAGCGCCAATGGGCCCAGTAGGTGAGACACAACATTCCGAACTCCACCGTCCCGCACCCAAAGGTCCTGCCGCGCCTGAATAGTTCCAGGGCCGTGGAATGAGACAAGTGCCGAAGTCTTACCCGGCTTGTAGTTGAGCATCTGGCCCCTTCTGGCCATGCTGTCCGCCGCCAACACGAGCAGGCGCTCCAAGCAAAGCACGACGGAAGCAGCCGGGCACAAGATAAGTAGCGTACCATCGTCTGCGAAAGCGACGTTGAGAGTAGCGTTGCCTCCCAGCTGGGCAGGGTCAGCCAGATGCGCAGCCAGAGAACGAGTCATATCCGTAGGCAATGCCATCGCAATTCCCATCGCCTTCATAGCGTCGTAAATCTCTCTGAGGACGTCCGCGAAAATGAGCGCCTATATCAAGTCAGCGTCGGCCTGGGAAAAGCGAACGCTGTGGAAAAGCCAACGTGGATACGGACGCGCACGTGAGCCAAGGTGCCCGATAATGCTCAGAAATTTGGGCCTGCACCGCCTTGGAAACACCCGCCTGCTCAAGGAGCGGCACCTGCTGTTTCAATTGTTGGGCCAACTGGTGCATTGCCTCGGGCGGGAGCCCGGCAGCTTGAACGACGCGCGCAATGTTCTCGTCTGAAAGCTCGGTGACCATGATCAGTTCTCTCAGGGCTTGGTAATTAGCCGAAGCGGCATCAATGAAGAGGGACCCGAAGGACACCTTGGAAACCGCAGCCAAATCCTGCATCTGTCGCACAATAAGGGCGGCTGGAGTGGTACCGCGACCAGGAAGACCGGCAAACTGGAAAGGGCCAACGAACTGCGACATTGCCGAGACAAGCTTGGCACTCACGCATCTGCGGGCCGCCTTGCCGATATGCGAAGACACCAGGATAGATCGGCTGTTGTCGCGGATCGCTGGGTCCAGCGTGCCCTTCTTAAGCAAGTCCCTATAAAAAAAACCACCCTTCCATTGTATCGGCTCGATTTGCACGAGAGTAGTCTTGAGCAACAGCGGATTATACACCCGAGCCAGCTCACCGGCGAAATGTGCCAGGAGCTCTCCGGAGATCTTGTCCAAGCCAGCCGCTGACTTGCGAGCCGTGCTGCAGGTGGCCTCGAAGAGCTGGAGGGTGGGAAGGGCCTCAAGCCACTCTGCGGGATCCAGCTTGTAGCGGAAAGGTGTAATATCAAATAGATGATTCAGCGTAGCCGCATCCGTACAAGGAATCCGAGCTGCGAACTCAATCTGCGCAAACTGCCTGACCCAGGTATCTCCGGCCTCTTCTTGGGTAGCCACAAATTGCCCACTGTCGTTCAAAAGGATAGGCAAATGGTTCTGGCTAAGCCGCTTTTTGGGGCCAGCGCCGCACTGCCGCAAGAGGCTGAAGGCGTGCGAGTGCTGACCAATAGACCGTGCGTCCGTGATTTGAATACACAGGTCACTTGTGTGCTGGGCTGAGTCTTTGCTCGTACTCCGGAGAACCAGACAATGCGCAAGCTGTATACCCCATTCTCGCAGGGCCAAGCCATGCCCATGCCCAGCGATAAACGTAAGAAGGTTGGGAATGTAGGTATGCCAAGTTCTCGTGACCCAAGAATCAACGTCAGCGCGTGGAAGCACATGCAGGTAAGCAACAGTGGGGAGAGAGGCCCAATACCCCATCAGCTCGGCAACATCATGTGTAAGGACATCGGCAAGCCGAGAACCTCCTCGCGGCACCTGCGGCAAGAAATCACATATGGCCAGAACGATGTCAAACCAGACGTTCATGAGGGCCTGCCTGGCGGAGGCCTCCCGATTGGCGCTGAGCAGACCTGCGGCTGGGCACATCGGGGCACGCGATGAGAATATCCACGCAAGTGTGCGCCTGCAGAACCAATCATGACCGACAGGTTGTGCCCACAAAATAAACCATGCGTGCAAGCGGCATCGACGCGTACATAGAAGGTGCTTTCGAGATGCCCGGACGAGCTTTGCCCGCAAATCCATGCACTGAAGCGCGCGGGAAGAGATCCAAGGTTTGCGAGGAGCGCGAGACGTGCATCGAGCCGAGGGCGCAAAGGCACCCACGGCCGCATCAGCCACTGCCTTATCGAGGATGGCCGCATGGTCGGTAGGATGGATATCAAACGCAACGGCCGGTACCGAAGCCAGAGCCTGGATAAATTGCTCTCGAGCATCGGGATCACGATCACGCGATGGATCAACTCGAAGATTGGCCCAGGAATGTTTGGCCCTGATAGTCATCACAGGAAGACGCATGACGACCGAGGCTGCAAAATGATCATCGATACTCTTGGTCAAGTCAACCTCCGCATCAACCTGGAGTGATCGAACAAGAGGGAGCCAATCCAAGGGTAACCCAACATAGTCAGTTCTATGCGTGACACGCGCGCTCAACGATTTCGCTGGCGAACGCCAGGCCCCATATTGTTCTGACACAGAGGGCGCACAGAGGTCGCCGAAGGACATGCTTGAGGGCTTGCCACCAAGATCGTTGCTCGGCTGGGGGTATGCGACTATGTGGGGCGTGGGCGACAAGGATATCGCATGTCAAACCGGGGGCTCGCAGCGCCACAAGTAATACGGAAGATGACGTGAACAGAATTCGAAAGTGAGACTTCTGAAATCTGCGACGCTCGTGATACCCCATGCCCATGTGCACCCAAAGATACACACCACCTCGACCATGGGAGTCAGCCGCAGCATGTAGAATCAAGTATGGCGTCGCTTGCACAAGGCTCGCCCGCGGGGCTCGCGACTCGGGCGTGCTAACAAATAGATAGCCAGCCTTCGAAAACTGCGCGGCTAGCCCGAGGAGCCGCCCAGGAAGCGTAACACCGGCCAGACCAGACTTAGCACGACGCTTGTTGGTGAGGCCCAGAGCAAGGACATTGGCAACAGCAACTTTTACCATATTGGCCGCGGGTAGTGGCAGACCATCGCCGACCGCGTGCTCCGACACAGGGTGCGAGAAGAGCTGACTTGCTGAGAGATCTGGCTGATTTGGATATGGCAAGGGGGCAGGCGAAACTGGTGGCAGGCATCTGTCGTAACAGGGCGCTGCTGCAATCCAAAGCCAAGGCAGACGAGCACCTGCTGCGATAAGTGGCCCAGCGGGTGAGAAATCTGGCAGAGGTAGGTCCAGCAAGCCCTGCGATGCCAGAGTAGCTAGAGCATCTGCCAGTTCGTTCCAAGGATGCGCTGCGTGCCCATTGACATGTAGCCATGAAACAGAGGCGAACGTGCACGCAGAACGCGGACGACAGCATCAAGAAGAAAAGGATACTGACCACAAGCCTGGTAATGTGTGCCACAGCGCGCAGTGCGGACAACCAACAGATTCTCGGTATAGATGCTGGTCGGGATGCTAATGTGCCAGCGCTGTGAGAGCACCCACATGCAGGCCCAAAGACCACCCAAGAATTCGGCTGCTGTAGATGGCTGGGTAAACTCGTCAGCCAGCGCAGCGACTGGTTGAGAAAGATAACCAAGACATGTAAGCTGACCGTCCTGGAGCTCGCCGAAGACGACGAAGGACCACGCAGGCGGCCCACTGAGGGGGGGAGGTTGGAACCTCCAGACGCATCCGTGCAATAGCCTTGCAAGCTGCGGGAATCCAGAAATCTGAGTCCAGCTGCCGCAGGGCAGCGCGCGTGCTGCTGTGTAGATATTCGTCGAGGTGAGGAGGACAAAGCGGTAGAAGCGAGAACGGCCAGGAACGTAGTATATCGTGCAGGATGTCGGCGCAGTCTGGGATTGGGCTGCTAGGCGCGGACACCTGCGGGCAGGCCGCGGCGACGGCGGCGGCCTGCTCCGGCCCATCTAGCCCGCGTCTGAGGCCCCTGGGGCGGCCGCAAAAAGCGGCGCCATGCCCGGGTGCCAACCCTCGGCCTGGACGACTCTGGCGGGGCCGTCGGCTGCGGGCGGGGCCGCTGCTGGTGCTGATGCTGTTGCCGCCGCCGCTTCGCCCTCGCGAGCCGCAGCAGGCGCGCCGGGTTGATGCTCATCAGCGGGGCCGATCATAGCACCGGCATCCGCCTCCTCAGCCTCTCCGACGGCGGGGGGGCACTGCGCGAGCGCTTGCGCGGGTCGACGGGCGCCTCCTCCCCCTCCTCAGCCCGAGGATCAGGGCCTCGGCGTCCACTAGAGGCAAGGGCACCTGGCATGAGCGGGGCTGCCACCACCGGCCGGGCTGCAACAGCGGCCGCAGCCGCCTGCACCGGCGGCGGGCCAGCCGGGGACGGGGCAGCCTGGCTCATCTTGGCGATCAGGGCGGCCTTAGCCGCATTCGCTGCCAACGCAGTGGCTGAAGGAGCAGCCGGGGCAGCTGGCGCAGGCCCTCCAAGGGAGGTCGATATGACCTGCAACTGCTGGGAGAGCTGGGTGAGCTGCGCCCGCACTTGCGACTGCTCCTGCTGAAGGGAGGCGATCACGGTGAGGGGCGGCTTCGGCGAGGCGGCCGCGCCGGCGACTGAGGCCCCGCTAGGCCCAGGGCCTGTTCGTCGCTGCTTGCCGTCGTCGGCCTCCTCCATGAGTTCATCCTCGTCGTGCTCGGGGACTTTGCTATCCACTGCCGCGTCGGCCTTTGCATTTCGCTCGGCCGCGGCTTTGGCCTGGGTCTCCGCCTCGGAGGGGCCAATCAACCGGAGCTGGGACAGCATCTCGCTGGCCCTGGCCAGAGCGGCCTTGCAGTCCGAGGAGCGACGCTCGGCGGAGGCAAGCTCTTCGCGGACCTCTTGCTCGCTCTGCTCGGCCTTGGCCAATCGGGCCTCGGCTCGCAGGACGAAGTCTGCCTGCTGCGAGATGCGCCCCTCATGAGGACGCGCCATGATGACCTGGCACAGTAGGACAGCATACTCTTCCTCCAAAGCCGTCAGTCGCGGCTGGGGGGCGCGGAGCTTTGCGCGGTGAGCAGCTGCGTATCCGTGGCCTGCTGGGCGGCCTTGAGGAGCACACGGTGCCTCTCGTAGGCGGCGGGGTCCGCTGGCGGGGGTACCCAGGCCACGTGCTGCTGGGCAACTGCGGGCATGGCGGGTTGGATGGCAAAGTCGCCATCAGCCGGAGGCTCGAAAGCGACAGGGCTGCCAGCCACCTGCGCCTCGAACG
>CAUYUJ010014912.1:87500-112500 GCA_963575745.1 Prorocentrum cordatum
AGGAGGAGGAGGAGGAGGAGGAGGAAAACAGGAAGGACAGGGAGGACAGGGAGGACAGGGAAAAGGAGGAGGAGGAGGAGGACGAGGTGGGGAATCGGTGGTGGCATCTGAGGATGCGGGACAAGTTCGCCGTGCTGTTCAAGACGATGTTTCAGATGGTCTTCACCGCCGTATTCGGCCTCGTTTATTTCCAGCTGGGGTACAAGCAGGCAGGGGGCAGCGGGAAGTTCCTTCCACACGTTGTGGGGCGCTCGTGCGCTTTTGTCCCATGGGGCCTCCCGAGACCGGCCTGCCTGGGATGGTACGAGCTCATATTTAGGATGGATGCTGGGGCACAAAAGTGTGCAAATTGCAATACGAAAAGGGGTGCGGTTCATTCCGGGGGGGTAGATCCGAATACTCTCGGTAGAAAGGAGAATTAATTTCTGTTCGCAGTGAGTCGTTTACTCCAGTGCTCGCGCAATCATACCACCCGCCCACCCGCAATTTGGTATGCAGAACCTATGCGGCGGCGACCGCGATGAGTGCTTGGAGTTGGCTGCCGCATCACCGTTATTCGGAGCCAGACGACGAGGCGGCGACGGGGCGGCGACGGCGGCAACATAGCCGCCAGAGCGGCAAACAGGCCCAGACGACAAGCAGCGACAAGGCGGCGACTGGGCGGCGACGGTGGCGACGTAGCCGCCAGAACGGCAGACAGGCCCAGTTCCTTAGGAAATAAGTAAAAAAACCCTAAGTACAAACACGGCTTGTGGGAAAATACAAAGTCGACGATGTTCGCTTTAACATGGAACATGGATATTCGGTCGCCCATGTTGCAAAATGCGTGGCAGGAACAAGACGGGGCGCGCATCCCGCGCGAAAGGCCGAAGTGCCGCTCATTCTTCTGGTGGATTGAACTCCCGCTGGGGCGCGGCGTACATTATTAGCACGCCACTTCGTTGACTCGCGAGCGGGCGATAACGTAGCTCATGTTTCGGCGCCGCGCAGATTTCGCTTGAAAGTGGCGTTCCCGCTTCGACACGGCGCACATTTGTCGTCGCTCAACAATTTGGGGGTGCCCGCGCGGATGGGCGATTTGTCACCCTCGCCAAAATTCTGTGTGCAGTTCGCTCGGAAGTGGTGTCCCGCGCGGGCGCGGCGCATGGTTCGTTCGCCGATCGCGTGCAAGCGACAGCGGCAGCGAGGCCTCGTGAGAGCAGGCGAATGCAGTCCTCGCCCAAGCGCCGCGCAGCGTGTTGGCGAAATCCTTCCCATCTTCCTCCTCCTCCTCCTCCTCCTCCGCCACCGTCTCCTCATCCTCCTCTTCTCCCTCTCCTCCCTCTCTCCTCCCACTCCTTCTTCTCATGCTGCTCCTCCTCCTCCTCCTCCTCCTCCTCCTCCTCCTCTTCCTGCTCTTCGTTTTTGCAGGTCAACATTCAGGACAGGGCGATGCTCCTCACGTTCCTCTCGATGAACACCGCCTTCGGCGCGTCGATCGGCACTGCGCAGATCATTCCGCGACAGCTCAGTATCGTGACTCGGGAGCGCGCCAACCGACTCTACGCCATCACTCCGTTCTATCAGGTTGCCTGCGGCAAGCTCCGGTGCCGTGCCGGCGCAGAACCACAGATCTCCGATGATACAATTTTCCAGCCATTTTGTGGGTCTGGGTCTTCGCTTTGAATCAGCAGCGCCCCGCGTGCCAAACTTCCTGCTCCTTCCCTTCCCCCAGCATGCTTCTTGCCCTCCGCATGTCTCACGCTTCATTGCCTCAAAGGGAGCTCCATCTCAGGTCTCATCAGGAAAGTCCGCATGCCTGACCACGCCCATTCTGGCACACCCCTCACACGCTTCGTGGCCCATAGGAGCTCCACAGAGGGCCCAATTGGCAAAGTGCGCATGCCTTACCACGCCTATTCTGGCACACCCCTCACACGCCTCGTGGCTCCATGGCAGCTCCACAGAGGGCCCAAGTGGCCAAGCCCACATGCGTGACAACGCCCATGCTGGCACACCCCTGACACGTTTAGTGGCCCCAGATGAGCTCCACAGAAGGCCCAAGTGGCAAAGACAACATACCTGACCACGCCCATTCTGGCACATCGAGCCACAATGTGTTCGGGGCACCGTAAGAGCTCCACGGAGGGCACGAGTGGCGAAGCCCACATGCGTGACCACGCTTATTCTGGCACACTCCTCATACGCTTCATGGCCCCATAGGGAGCTCTACCGAAGGCCTCAGCGGTAGGGTCCGCATGCGTGGCCACGCCCATTCTGGCACACCCCTCACACGCTTCGTGGCCCATAGGAGCTCCACAGAGGGCCCAATTGGCAAAGTGCGCATGCCTTACCACGCCTATTCTGGCACACCCCTCACACGCTTCGTGGCCCCATGGCAGCTCCACAGAGGGCCCAAGTGGCCAAGCCCACATGCGTGACAACGCCCATGCTGGCACACCCCTGACACGTTTAGTGGCCCCAGATGAGCTCCACAGAAGGCCCAAGTGGCAAAGTCCACATACCTGACCACGCCCATTCTGGCACATCCAGCCACAATGTGTTCGGGGCACCGTAAGAGCTCCACGGAGGGCACGAGTGGCGAAGCCCACATGCGTGACCACGCTTATTCTGGCACACTCCTCATACGCTTCGTGGCACCATAGGGAGCTCTACCGAAGGCCTCAGCGGTAGGGTCCGCATGCGTGGCCACGCCCATTCTGGCACGCCCCTCATACGCTCGATGGTCCCATTGGGGGGCTCCACCGAAGGCCTCAGTGGCAGCGCCCACATGTGGACTCGGGTCCACTTTGGCACACACACACCCCTCACACGCTTCGTGGCCCCATAGAGAGCTCCACCGGATGCCTTAGTGGCAGCGCCCGCATGCGGACTCGGGTTCATTTTGGCACACCCATCACCTGTTTCGTGGCACCAATCATAGGGAGCTCTACCGAAGGCCCCACTTGCAGCGCCCGCATGCGGACTGGTAAATTTTGGCATGCCCCTCACACGCTTCGTGGCCCCATGGGGAGCTCCATTTGTGCACACCCCATCACACGCTTCGTGGCCCCAGGCCACAGTGGCAGCGCTCGCATGCGAACCCGGATACATGTCGGCACACCCCTCACCTGCTTCGTGGCCCATGGGGAGCCTCACCGAAGGCCCCAGTGGCAAAGTCCGCATACCTGACCACGCCCACTCTGGCACATTCAGCCGCAATGTGTTCGGGGCACCGTAGGAGCTCCACGGAGGGCACGAGCGGGGAAGCCCACATGCGTGACCACGCTTATGTTGGCACACCCCTCGCACGCTTCATGGCCCCATAGGGAGCTCCACGGAGGGCCCCAGTGGTGGCGTCCTCTCGAGTCGCATCCTCTTGTGGCACACTGCTTACAAACAAGGAGAGGCCATATCGTACGCCACACGTAGTTTGATCGCCCCTCTTCTTCGAACCACCTGCTTTACGGTACTCGCAGCTGCACGGTGGGGCCTTTCATCGGAATTTATTTTCAGCCAGCGGTGTTCTGTGATTTCAGATGGCAGTTGTTTGAGCCCAGGGGTTACGAAGCAGATTCCGGTACGGAAATTGCCCCCCGGGAAACGATAAGGGACCTCCTGGCCCGCGGATTGACAAGATGAGATCGGCTGATGTCAGGGTATTTGTGTAGCGAGGCTTGGGCACCAGCAAGAAAGCCTTCATTTGTGGCACCTCTCGTCTCTACAGTCGGGGCCCTGAAGAAGGAACCCTTTTGGTTGGGGAGGGGCTCCGCGTTCCTTAAGTGTTTCACAGCTTGCCTCAGGTTTTCCTTATGTTTTCGATCGGAAATCGAAGTTTATCATATGGAAAATGGGCCTCGTTCCTTATTTAGAGTTCCTTAGGTCACCGCCCCGACTGTACTCCTTGGGGGAGCAAAGCCCTGCCAGGCAGCACCTGGAATCCTCCCACGCCTCAGCGTGCCAGGGGGCAGCAGCGGATCTCACGGCGCTGGCGGTGTCGATTCCCCCGGAGGTCGGTCCCCAGATCTTGTCCAACGTCATATTGTTCTTCATGGCAAACTTGTCGGGGTCGTTCTGGATCTTTAGTCTCGCACTCGTCCTGGAGACCATGGTGTTCGTGTCCGTGGGCATGTTCCTGTCTGCTCTGCTCCCGAGTGTGACAATGGCCCCACAGATCGCTCCAGCGATCGTCATCATCTTCCTGATCTTCAACGGTAACTTCATCAACGTGGACTCAGTGCCTGTATATTTCGTGTGGCTCAGGGAGATCTCCCCGATCAAGTATGCGTTCCAAGCTTTGGCGGTCAACGAGTTCGAGGATGCCACGTTTGAGTGTGATTCCAGCGACATAGTTTGCATCGAGACCGGAGAGCAAGTTCTGTCGCAGCTGAAGTTCACAGAAGCAGACCTCATTATGAAGAGTTGCGCGATCCTCGGCGTTCTAATGGTGGCCTTTAACATCATAGCCCTCGGGATGCTCTTATACCGCAAGCCGAAGTTCTTACAGCCTGTGCCCGCAAAAGTCTCGGGCGCTGCTTGACGACTAAGTCGGTCTTTTCTGCTAGAGTGTGCCGGGGGTCGAGCGGTCTCCCTTGCTTGCGATATCCCGCGAAGCAGCTCGTTGGGTTTATCAAGGGCAGACGATACGCTGGCCAGTTCTCCCGTGCACGTGGCACCCAGTCATCTGAAGGGATTCGACCACTGCCGCCGGCCCCCCGTTTGACTTACTGCGCGGCTGGGCCAGTTGGTTGAGTTGCTTGGGTGGATGGCGAATTGGCGGGCAGGTTGGCTGGTCAGCTGGCCGTCTGGCTGACTGGTTGGCAGGCTGGTTGGTCGGCCGGCCGGCTGGACAGCAGGCTGGTTGGCTGGTTGGCTGGTTGGTTGGCAGGCTCCTGGCGCAGATTTTTCAGCCACGCGCAGAGGGGGGTGGGGGGAGGGGGGAGGGCTTCTTAGAAGCACCCCTGCTTCTAAGAAGCCATCTCCCCTCACCCCACCCCCTTGTGCGCGCCGCCAAATTTTGTTTTGTTCCCAAAGATCGTGATCTCGGTGGCGTGGTTGTCGTCTTGTTTCGGCGGCGGGCGAGGGAGGAAGCGAGGAGGAGACCGGCTTTTTCGGAAGGCGGCGGGGCTTCTCAGAAGGAGGAGGAGGAAGAGGAGGAGCCCACGCGCCTTCTGAGACGTTTTCTGTGCCCTCGGGGAAGGCTTCGAAGACCTGTCAGAAGGCCCGGTGACTCCCGCGCCTTTTGGGAAGGCCCTTCTCGTTTCCCTCGCTCGCCGCCGATTGTTTGCTAGGGGTCGTGGCCTGAACGAGAAGTGAGCAGGACGTTTCGGAGGATGAGGAGGAGGAGGAGGAGGAGGAGGAGGAGCGATGAGCAGGAGGAGAAGGCGTACGTTAGCATGATGTCTATCTTCGGCCGCCGCCCCCTGGCTCCAACCTCGCAGAGGGACGAGCGCTCCACCAGCAGAGACGGGAAAGAGAGAGAGAGAGGGAGAAACCAGAGACCGCGCGGCCGCGCGGCCACGAGCCAGAAATGGTTTGGGATCGCTCACCGGTTGGGCTGGCCTCGCGACAGGGAAGATTGCCGCGAAGGCCACCGAGCACACCCGAAAAAGCGGAATCACGAGCCGTGATCCGCGGAGAGCACATAGGGGAAGGGGGACACACGAAGGGCGCACGGCGAGGAGGAGACAAGGAGGAGGCGGAGGAGGATCTTCCTCCTCCTCCTCCTCCTCCTCCTCCTCCTCCTTCTCCTCCTCCTCTTCCTCCTACTCGGGAGGAGACGGATGCGGATGATAAGGAGGAATGAGGAGGATGAGGTTGAGCGGGCGGAGGCGGTGTCTGGAGCAGCGCGGACAGAAGGACGCAGGATGAGGCGGAGAAGAAATGAGCAGGGGGAGGAGGGGATGAAAAAGGAGATGGATCAGATCTTGTGGGTAGGAGGAGGAGGGAGGAGGGAGGAGGAGGATACGGAGGAGATGATACGGAAAAGTGTGGATGATGATATTGATCAAGCGGAGGATGTGAGGGGAGCAGCGAGGGATATTCTGGACGGGGGAATCGAGGAGGCGGAAGAGTAACGTAGAGGAGACGCGA
The DNA here is from genome assembly GCA_963575745.1 of Prorocentrum cordatum. NCBI lineage: Eukaryota > Dinophyceae > Prorocentrales > Prorocentraceae > Prorocentrum > Prorocentrum cordatum. The sequence goes on from CAUYUJ010014912.1 coordinate 93,573, forward strand.
GGAGGTGGGGGAGGAGGAGGAGGAGGAGGAGGACGAGAAGTGATCAGGTGGAAGATGAAGGAGGAGGAGGAGGAGGAGAAGAAAGGAGGAGGGGGCAGAGGGGATGGCGGAGAGAGGCTGGAGTGTCCAAAAGCGTTGAAGGCCTCTTCAGGGGCGTCATTGGGGAGGCCTTGAGGAGCATTTTACGGTCAGGAACGTTTGCTTGGCATGTCGCGCCGCCGGTTCTGGCACACCGCGCTTCGGCGCGACACGTTGTCAATGTCCCAGTTTCCGAGCGTCAATGTCACGAGCCTTTCGGAGCCTCCCGCCCCGCGGAGCGGAGCGACACGCTAGCATGTCGCTGGGGCCGCCGCTGCGACACGATGAGCAAAAGTTCCTGACCGTAGGGCACGCATAGTGTCGTCTTGGGACCTCTTGGGGTTATCTTGCCAGTCCTGGGATCACGTCGGAAGGGCTGGTTTCCAGCGACGCGGCGGAAGGCGAGAGTTTGGGGCCCGCCTCGGGGGTCTCTTGGGCCGTTCTGGACCAGCCTTAGGGGGCGTCCTGGTACGCTCTGGCGACTGAGACGGCGAGAATGTTCAAATCGCACGAAACCGAATGGACCCAAACGATGCTCGTTTTTTTTGATTGCCGGCCGCCATAACGACCCGAGAAACCAGGGGTCGACCTAAACGGTGCTTTCGCGAGTTCGTGTGCCGCTTTCGTTTCGATTCCGTTTTGCAGCAAAGGTGGATTGAAGACGAAGCGAGGGAAAATGAAGACAATACAAAGAAGAGACACACTGTGTAGGCCGATCCCTGCGAAAAGCGCCCGAGAGCACCGAAGCTGGCCGAGGTTGGCCCCGAGGAGGCTCTAAGGGGGCCCGGCGGGCACAGAGACGGCCACAGCGGCCCGCGGACCGCCCGAGTCACTGCAGGGTCGGGGCTCAAGAGACGGGGGTCAATGCAAGCGGAGGTCAGCCAGAGCGCCGAATCTTGCAGGATCCTGCAGGGGCCAGGGGTGCACCAGGGCTGGACCTAAACGGTGTTTCGGCGACTGCGTGGGCCGTTTTCGTTCCGATTCCGTCTTGCAGTAGAGGTGGATTGAAGACAGAACGAGGGGAAACGAAAACAAAGCGAAAACGAAAAACACTGTTGAGGTTCAGCCCTGGGGTGCACTGGCCCGGGCTTCGGTGCAGGATCCTGTCTCGGGAGCCTTGAGAGGGGGGTCAATGCAAACGGGGGTCAGCCAGAGCGCCTGATCTTGCAGGATCCTGCAGGGCCAGGGTCGCAATGACCCGGGTTTGGGTGCAGGATTTTGCAGGAGCTTGCAGGATCTTGCAGGCCTGACTGACCCGGGTCTGGATTGACCCGGGTCAGGAGATCCCCGACTGTCCTGCAGGATCCTGCAGGATCCTGCAGGATCCTGCAACGCCTGACTGACCCGGGTCTGGATTGACCCGGGCCAGTGCGTCCCCAACAAGGGTTAGGGGGAGGGGGGGCATCCCCCCCCCCCCACACTCCACACGGGACCCCCCCCCTCCCTTGGCGGGGATGGGAACCAAGGGAAGGGCCTCTCTCTGACGCGAGCACGAGGTCCCTTCAGATGCAGTCAGGACGAAGCTCGGTGTTCCCAAGGGCCGGCGGGCCTGAGGAGAAGGGCTCAGAGAGGCAACAGAGAGGCGAAAAGCTTCAAAAACCCTCGCACACGCCGACAAGGTCTGCCGATGTGTTTACTAGGGATCGTGTCCCCAGGATCGCAGGCAAACATTTGCTTTGAAACTGATCGTGGCGTCGGGAACGCGCACCCATCGTTTTTCAAGAACGAGGGATCGGAGCCTCGGGAGCGCGGGCCCACTGCTTATAAGCTGCGAAACGGAAATTACGGCATCTGGAGTTCGGATCCATTTTTTCTTGTTGTCCGAAGGGATGTGGCCTTGGCAGCGTTGACCCATCGCTTCTACAATGAATTGCGGTTTCCGGAGCCAGGACCGATCGTTTCTCACAAGGGATCGTACCCCTGGGAGCGCGGACTTGTCGTTGTTTACGCGCCCCAGGGCATTCCGAGACTCTGCGAGTGCCGTTCTGGGATGGTGATGGGTTAGTTTCTGGCCCAGGGGGTCGCGCGCATTCTCAGAGATTGCAAACCCTACTCGTTGAGAAACAGAGTGATCATGTGTTTAGGGTCTTGGCAAATTGGATCGGCAGAATTCATGGTTGCCAGATTGATGAGTTTCCAAGAAGTCTCCAGCGTTCGCGACAACTGTAGAGCAACGATGAGAAACCATCTGTTCGGTCGATGGAACATCAGCTTCGCGGCCTGACGGCCCCTACAAAGGGGGCGCATTGATTTGCTTGCTGCCGACAGCCTGCAGCCTGCTGATCAATTTTCCGGCATTTTCGTGCATCTGGTTGTGCATCTTCAAGTTGGCAGCGTAAGACTGATGTATGTGCGTTTACGGTTCTCTCAGCTTTTGTCTAGGACAGGGAGCCCAGAATCCAACTGTATGACAGACAGGTCCATAGCTGAAAATGTGCTCCCGCCGTCGTTTGGGAATTCACAAGAGGCAGCGACGTATCATCACCACCACTTGCTTTCGACTGGGCGCGGAGGGCCCTCCTAGAGGCGCAGCTATTATCCGAAGCAGTAGTCGGTTCAGGCTTCTGTGTAATGAATTTCGTGGCGGCTGCATTGCCTTCGAGCTACAGTTGCACAAGGAGGGACATCAGAATTGGAAAACCAACCTGCCCGTGCGCCTGGCCAAGGACCCCGATTTCCAAAACGGCAGATTCAGAAAAGGGTGTGCGACCCTTCCCACGGCAGAGCAATCGTATGTCCACGCCATGGCTACCAATACGCATCGAGATTACCACATGCATCATCGGTACGTCGTATGCTTCATAAGTACAGGCAGCAAGCTCAGCTACGCACGCTCCACAAAGACCAGAGCGTGATTGCCCCCAGGCACCCCACGGCAAAGTCAGAACGGTTTCTCGCAGTCGCAACCTGGTGTTCCCGCGGGCCCCCAGCTAAAGGCATCACAGTGGCATCCTTAGGGCCGATCCCTTACACAACAGGCAGCCACACATCACCACCATCTCTGGGCTGGGCCACAGGAGGAGGAGGAGGAGAAGGAGGAGGCGGAGGAGGAGGAGGAGGAGGAGGAGGAGGGTAGGAGGAGGAGGAAGAGTTTGGTCATCGAGCGGCATACAGGCCCTCCTGGTCAAAGCCAAGAGGCTGCGTATACCATCGAGTGGCCCCATACGGCCCTGGCCAGGGATAAGGTGGCGTATCGCTGCCCCTTCCCGAATCCCTGACCACCTCATATGGGGCTTCGCCTTCGAGGATCGAAGCGGCCGAAGGGCGGCGGAAGTAAAACGGGAGCGGCTCCGCAAGCGGAAGGGCGGTGGAAGCTGGCGGAAGTGAAAGAATGCGCCCCCAAGAGTTGGCAGCCTTTTGGGGTTCAGGTGGTTTCCGGAACTGACCATACGGTGGGGGCATTGGTTGAGGAGTGTACCCAGGAGGTTTCAGACCCTGGAGGGTTCGTGATTTGAGGAGGGCGGCGGTGATATCCACGGCCAAGCCTCGATTCGAGTTCCACTGGCCTCCAGACCCTGGATTCCTTATCTAAGGGTTCCCGCGCCGGCGACCCGCCGCGAGCGGGCGCGCGAGCGGGCGGAGGGCGGCTGGGCCTAGGGCGGCGGGGTGCGCGCTCGGCGCCCCCGCCCCTGGCCCCGTGCGTGCCGCCGTTTGCGGCGCGTGTGAATTCTATGCGCTGCACGCGCGTCTTGTGCGCGTTCGGCGAGTTAAAAAATGCCCCCACCGTGTGTCAGAGTAAGGGGTTCGAGAGGTCTTGCGCCTTCCCTGGGCTCACGGTAGAGATGGAGGCTTGCGAGGCACGGGCGGACCACGACGCTCCTGCCTCCGATCGCGGCTAAACGTGATATTCACATGTTTGGCTTTCCCGCTCCAAGCGAACAAGCGCTCAAGCGTGAAGCAAACGTCGTCTCGATAGGAACCAACCTTCGTGGCTTAATGTGATATGAACATGGTGTGGTGATGTTCACCCGGCCGGCCACCTGTGGAAACAAAAATTAGTTTGGCGAAGGACCCAACCATGTGCAGCCGTGCGAACGGCAATTGTGAATACCGTATTCAGTGGGGTTCCTTATGGGGCCACGAAGCGTGTGAGGGGTGTGCCGAAATGGGCGTGCGTGGCGCATTCGGACTGCGCCGCTGGGGCCTTCAGTGCAGCTCCTTTATGGGGCCACGAAGCGTGTGAGGGGTGTGCCGAAATCGGTGTGCGTGGCGCATGCAGGCTGCGCCGCTGGGACCTTCGGTGGAGCTCCTTATGGGGCTACGAAACGTTGTACTGGGTGGGTGAAACGCAGGGAGGAGGTAGGAGGGGTAGGAGGAGAGGAGGGGGGTGACGCGGGGCGCTGTCTCTTCAAAACGAGGACCCAACACCACAGGATCGTTGGGGAAATTACGCTACCGAGGAACCCCACATACTTATTTTAAATATTATGCGTTTGCTTACCATCATCATATGTGCCGAAACCTGCGTTTTGAACCCTCGTCGCGAATGTTTCGAGCATTGAGTCCTTGAGCTGCTCGCACGGAGGCGGCAGCGCGGACATGGCACATTTGAGCGCCATGACGGGCGCCGCACCTTTGACGAACAATCACTGGCGCGAGCACGCCTGCGTACAAACCCGAACGGCCTGAGACGGCATGAGCCAAGGTGGCTACAAATGCTTGATGATAACACCACTCACCTCGCTTGCGTTCCCCTGTGCCCTGAAGTGTCAGGACCCGCGCCCCGACCCAGGCGGCATGACTGCCGCGCGCAGGAAGGGCAGTGCTCTGAAGTAGGACTACAGGAGCGCACCTGCGTGAGAGCGCAGGCGCGCCGAGCCAGCTGGAGCCAAGGTGTTTACAGTTCTTGACAAAGTGCCACGCCTGCTGTGCCTGGACGACCGTCGTGCATAGCGGCCGCGCTCAGGGACCACCCCCTGCGCACCCCCTATGGTGTCGAGAAAGTGCCACGCCTGCTGTGCCTGGACGACCGTCGTGCATAGCGGCCGAGCTCAGGGACCACCCCCTGCGCACCCCCTCTGGTGTCGAGAAAGTGCCACGCCTGCTATGCCTGGACGACCGTCGTGCATAGCGGCCGAGCTCAGGGACCACCCCTTGCGCACCCCCTCTGGTGTCGAGAAAGTGCCACGCCTGCTGTGCCGGCACGACCGTCGTGCATAGCGGCCGCGCTCAGGGACACGATTGGGCTTCGTAGAGTCACCTTGTAGATTTAGCTGGTACTCGTGCAAAGAATACGATATATCCCGAGCCTGGGTCAAAAGCTGAACATTGCGTTCTGGGGTATTAACTGCTACTGCCAGGCGTTCACCCCATGCGGACCCCCTGTGGTGTCGAGAAAGTGCCACGCCTGCTATGCCTGGACGACCGTCGTGCATAGCGGCCGAGCTCAGGGACCACCCCCTGCGCACCCCCTCTGGTGTCGAGAAAGTGCCACGCCTGCTATGCCTGGACGACCGTCGTGCATAGCGGCCGCGCTCAGGGATCACCCCCTGCGCACCCCCTGTGGTGTCGAGAAAGTGCCACGCCTGCTATGCCTGGACGACCGTCGTGCATAGCGGTCGCGCTCAGGGACCATCCCCTTCGCACCCCCTCTGGTGTCGAGAAAGTGCCACGCCTGCTATGCCTGGACGACTGTCGTGCTATGCGAGAAGGAGAAGGGGAGGGGGGAGGTGAGACGCGGGTGCGGCGCGGCAGGGAAGAAAACCATAACCCCACGAAGCATGTGGGGAAAAATGTTTTGGCTGTGAGATATTCGGTGCCGCGTCCTCCCCGAGGGCTGTTTCCTCTGCTGTTGTCCATGCGAGATCCTGGTCTTCCAATGTGTCCCTGCGGGTCTTTCAATGGGATGGGGGGGGGTCGGCGCGTTTCGCAGGCGCTCGGCCCGAAAGTACGGCAGGAGGGCTCCCCGAAACCAGGGGGGGCTCCATCCAATCCGCCAAATAGTATTAAGTCGGGCGTGCCCCTGAACAGGAGGAATATTCAAAAATAGTCCAAAAATAGTCGGGGAACGATTTCTTTTACAATGTTTGATCATTTTTTGATATTTTGCTGATCCGCCCGTAGGGGGACATGCCCGATCCACCCCTAGCACGGCCAGGAACTTCGGCACGGCCTGTCGCGCCGCCGGTCCTGGCCCACCACGGTTCGGCGCGGCACGTTGTTCTGGAGGTCGGAAAGGGGTGTGGCATAAAGGGATATGGTGCCAATCGTGGGAATGCGATGCTGTCTGCGATGAAAAACATCGCCAGGGTTCCCTTTTACATGAAATTAACACCACACCCCTTTAGACCAAGGCGATCAGCCGCGGAGCACTCTTATTCAGACACTCCCCCACCCTCCCCGACGAAGGGAGGCCAGGCCCTGAGAACACAGGCAGCCCAACGCAGCAAAACCAGAGAAAGGCGGGACGCGCGCAAGCGCAGGAGCGACCGGGACGAAACGAAGCAAAAGCGCAGGAGCAACACCCCTTTATGCCACCCCCCTCCCTGATGGTCCGCTACCGAAAATTTCCGGTAGCGCTCCGCAGAGATCGGTCGCCACCGAAATACCGAAATGTAGCGCCCAATACCGGTATCAGACCGTTCTGAAATCCGCTATTTCAACGCCCTCAAACGAAGATCCGGTCGCTACCGAAATTCGGGGTGCGTCGAAAGCGCTACCGAAAATTTCCGGTACCAGACCACCTGGGCTTTCAGACCTCCGGAGTTGTCCGCGCCCCAGCCCCTGAGCGTCACTGTCCCCGAGCCTCTCCGCGCCCCCGGCTGTGCGCCTGCGGGGTGCCGCGTGCCGCGGGGGCCGCCGCCGCGGCGCGCGGAGGAAGAAACGGTCCCACCGCGATCGGAGGCGACGACAAGGGCTCCCTCGAGGGCGCGAAGTTATTCGCGCTTCGCGCTTCGCGGTCCTCGCTCCTTCTCCCCCTCCTCCTCGTCCTCCTATTCTCCCTTTGGGAGGGCGGCGCGAGAGCGCGAAGTTATTCGCGCTTCGCGCTTCGCGCAGCGCGAAGCGCGAAGTTGGGAGCCCGGGGGCGAATGGCCCAAGGGCGGGCACTGCGCGCGTTCGCCGGGGTCGCGCCGCCGCTCCGAGCACGCCGCGCGGGCCCTCCACGAGAAAAAAACCGTCATCTCTTCCTCTCCCTCTTCAAGGGCTCCCACGAGGGCGCGAAGTTATTCGCGCTTCGCGCTTCGCGGTCCTCCTTCCTCCTCCCCCTCCTCCTCGTCCTCCTCTTCTCCCTTTGGGGGGGCGGCGCGAGAGCGCGAAGTTATTCGCGCTTCGCGCTTCGCGCAGCGCGAAGCGCGAAGCTGGGAGCCCTTGCTTCTCCCCCCCTTTCGTCACGGGCTCAACGCCTCATGCCGCCCCTCGTCCCGCTCTGGATCGGCCACGATCTGCTCCAGATTGCCCTGGAGAACAGCCCGAGGGCGGGCAGTGCACGGCCTTGCCTTCGCGGATCGAAGGAGTCGCCATCTCTTCCTCGCCGGGAGGCGGCGGAAGGCTGGCGGAAGGCTGGCGGAAGTAAAAAGTGTTCGTTCCAAGAGATGACAGTACTGTTGGTTTCGGGGCCTCGGAGCCCGCCACATGTATTGCTTCCTTCTGGGCTACTTGCCCCTAATCGGTCGAAGCCGTTTTGCGCTCAAGCCATTGAGCGTTGCAGGTGCAGGATTCAAAACGGCACTTCGTGCCTGCGAGTCATTCAGCTTCGGAGAGGGCCGTACCCTCACAGTTCATAATCATTTCGCCGCCATGGGGAAGGGCGGCTACGGCAAGCGCGTCTCGGGTGGTCAGTTCGACAAGGGAGGCGGCAAGGGTGGCAAGAGCATTCCCTCGGCGGCCGCCCTCGAGCATGAGATCGCGCTGTTCGACAGGGGTGGCACGCCTCTTCCTCCTTGGGCTGCTCGGGCTCCTGGGCTTCAGCCAGATGGTCCTCCCGCCCTCTGGACATGCTCGGCTTGCGGCTGTCGGAAGAATGAGATGCGCTGGTCACGCTGCAAGCATTGTGGCTCTCAGTGGACCCCGTTCCAGCCTTACACGCCCACGTCCTTCGGCACACCTGGGGGAGTCTGGTCTGCTGGCTTCGGCAGCAACCTGCCGTACTCCCCCTTTGCTGCTGCTCAAGGGCCACCAGGTACTTTCGCGCATGGCGACCATGGTGGCGGCAAGGGTGTCAAGTCGCCAGGCGGTCCAGCCAAGCCAGGGACACCTCTTTCTCGGGAAGAGCACGCGTCCTTGGCGGAGCTTCTGGCCAAGGCTGGAGACGCGCTGGGAGCGGCTAAGCATCGTGAGCTGGCCAAGCCTCCTCCTGTGGCCAAGGAGCCCACCCTGCAGCACCAGGTGTCCATGGCCCACAGCAAGCTGCGAGGCCTCGAGAGGAAGTTGCAGGGCGCGGTTCAGAGGTTCGAGGAGTGGTCGGTGCAGATGGTGGAGCAGCGCGCGTTGGTCACCAAGTTCACTGAAGAGTGTGAGCAGGCCGACGTTGAGCATCGTCGACTGGTGGCCGCACTTCATGCCCAGACTTCGGCGGCCGACTTGCAGAAGGTGCCAGAGGACAAGGTCGTGCCTTGTTCGCTGTCGTCGATCATGGACGGGACCTTCACAGACAAGCTGGTCATCGACCCCTCGGAGCTGCTTGGAGGCGTCGAGGATTTCGAGCTCTCGGAGGCCGACAAGGAGGAGCTCGAGAAGAGGGGCAACCAGCTGCGAGAAGGCATCCAGAAGTTGGCACAGCGGCTGTTCGCGCAGGCCGCCGAGACTGCCAAGAAGATCCAGGAAGCACACAAGGAGCATCTCGGACGGCTGGCCAAGAAGAGGAAGACGGACGAAGGTGCTGCTCCTGGCGCTGATGGAGGTGGAGATGCTGAGTCAGCCGCAGACGACGCCGCCACTGGTCCAGCGGCAGCAGCAGCGCAGCTGCCTGAGGTTGATGCTGAAGCTACCGCGTCTGCAGCTCTACGTCAGCGTGCCGCCAAGATCATTCAGCATGGGCAGCCAGAACAAGATCCCCCCCCTGCTGCCGCGTGAGCATCAGCAGGGGGGCCTTCATCGTGAACACGTTCATTCCAGCGGCACGCTCACTTGCCCAGCCTGGCACATGTTCTCTCCGTTCCCCTCGGCAGGGGACTTTAATGCTCTGGGCTTCGGCCTTGCACCTTGGGGCGGAGACGAGAGTTGCCCAGGCTGGCAAGCAGAGCCCGCGCTCGCTGGAGCTGCTCTCGACGCTCGCCTTCGTGGGTGTCATCAGCCTGCTGATGAAGGAGTAGGGCTGGCTTTTTCTCTCGGAGCCGAGGATCCTGAGGTCTCAGGTCCTCTTGCACGGCATCCTGGATCCCTGGAGGGCATCTGGGGTGGTCTGGGCTCGCCGTCTTGCCGTGGGAACCTCCAGGAATCGCGCGTTGAAACTGGAGGGTCCCACGTGCAGTACCCACTTTTTGCTCGAAACAGCTTGGAATCTCGGCTCAGGACGCTCCTCCAGCCTCTGGGGGCACCCGTTTTCGGGCCTGGTGAGCTTGGCGCCACCAGGGCAACATCTTGCTCGGCCTCGGTGTGCAGTCGCAGCTCTTTTGCCTTTCGGCGTTCCCGCTGGTCCCCTCCCCACGTGAAGCGACCGTCTGCCTTTAAGAGATCGCACTCGTCGCTGAGTGGAGCGGTCAAGCACACCCTTTGGAGGGCCAAGCGGGTGCTAGCCTCTGGGTTTGCCAGCTTGGTGCGTGCTGTTCACAGCGCTGCCTCGTGCGAGGCGCATTTTTTCGGGTTTGCCAACCCGTGTGAGGAATATCCTGTGCTAGTTGATTTGCAGCAGAGCAGTCCTGTCGAGTTCTTCAGCGGCCCCTCGGACCCTTCGGTGAGTTTCGTCGCCTCGGGCTCCCCTGAGGCCCCTGTTGGCCAAGGTTCGGCCCCTTTGGACAGTCTTGAGATTTGCATCCACACGGTTAATTGCAACCGATGGTCGACCATGAAGGAGTTCATGGCCAAGACTCCTGCGCACATTATCTTATGCCAGGAGCACAGGATTCGAGAGGGTGAAGATCTCTCACAAGCCTCGGCGTGGTGTGCCCGCCAAGGGTGGAAAGGCATCTTTACTGCGGCCCACGGGACCGCCGCTGGTTCCACGTCGGCTGGCACTTGCATCCTTGTCAGAGACTTTCTCGGCCTTCATGAGCCCCCCGGGGGGGCGGTGGTTGCTGTTGGCAGAGCGACTGCTGGCATAGTGCACCTCCCGCGAGGTGATCGTTTCGCTCTCTGATCTGTCTATCTCCATCATTCCGAAGGGTTGTCTGAGCGCAATGTCGATCTCCTGGCCAGTATAGGGGAACGCATGTCGTCCCTTGCTCTTCCGTTCTGTATTGGAGGGGATTTCAACATGGATCCAGGCACTTTAGCCAGTTCGAGGTTCGCCGAGAAGTTGGTCGGGCTGCCTGCGGTGGCTGAGGGCCACACTCATTTTGGCGAGGGTCCCCCGTCCTCCCTGGACCACTTTGTGTTTTCGGGGGGGCTTGGGAAAACTGTCAAGAGCTGTGAGGTCGTCCTGGACACTACCTTGAGCCCCCACAGGCCTGTGCAAGTTGCGTTGCACGCTTCGTTTGGCAAGTTGAAAGGTCTCAGTTTCAGGAAGCCTCCTCCTCTCACTGTCTCGGCTGTGGTAGGACCGCGTCCTGCTCCCCCCGACTGGAGTCTTGTGCGAGAGCTTGCTGACCAGGCCTCCCATTGTGTTGCTGTTGGTGATGCTAGGGGCGCATCGTCGCTGCTCTCGCCTTGCTACGCGGCCTGGGCTGACAAAGCTGAGGCTGAGCTTGTTCCAATTTTGGGACAGTCTGTCCCCTGACTTGGTTCGAGATCCAAGGGCCCTCAGCTTGTGTGGAAGAAGCTGGTCGGACGTGACCATGCTATTCGGGATCCTGAACATCATGTTGTGCGGTGGCTCAGCGTCCAATATCGGGCCCTAGTTTCGCTCCTGGATTCGAACCAAGGTGACACTCCTCAGGCGAAGTCGCTGGCGACGCTGCTACAGGAGCCTCCGCAGCAGGTTGAAATTTCTGCTGCCCTTCGGCCTCTCTTTGAAGAGGTTGCCCGTGCTGTCGCCAAGCCTTGTCGGGATCTTACTGTGGGCAGATGTCACGACGCGGCTCTTCGGGACAAAATTGATGTTGCGGTCAGCAATGCTCAGTCTGCTGCCAAGAAGAGATCCCGTCAAAGCTGGCAAGCTTGGATTCGCGCTGGCCTCGACGAGGGAGCGAAAAGAGTTCACATGTTCACCAGGGACCCGTCACCTTGGAAGGCCACTACCACCCTTTCTGCTGATGGCACCCTTGTGTCTGATCCCCTGGCGCTCTTGGCTTCGGAAGGTTTCAAGTTTGCCGCCTTCTGGGGCAAGGGCTCTGGAGCCTCTAGAGGCCCCCCGTCGCTTGGTCCGACGCTTCCGAGAGTTTCGGCCGAAGAAATCAGGGAAGTCTCCAAGAAGTACAAGAGGGGTTCTGCGGTGGCCTACGATGGCTTCAGTTGTCGTCACTTCCAATACTTGTGTGATGATGCGTTGAACTCGCTCGCCGTCTTGTTTGAAGTTATGGAAGCGCTCGGCGAATTGCCCGAGCAGATTTCTGCCGTGCTGCTCGCGCTTCTCTCGAAGCCCACCGGTGGCTACAGGCCTATAGGGGTGTTCTGCTCCTGGCACAGGGTGTGGGGGAAGCTGCGGCGCCCTTTCGCCCTCGTCTGGGAGCAAGAGCACCCCCGTAGGTACTGGGCTGCTGGCGGGCATCGAGGTGCTGCCGACGTTGTTTGGAGGCAGTCTGTGCGGGCTGAGCACGGCACTGCGTCGAATGAGGTTTCGTGTAGTGTGTTTTACGATATGCTTAAGTACTACGAGACCATTGACCTTGTCAAGTTGATGTCCCAATGTCAGCGACACGGTTTTCCCTCCCCGATAGCGCGCCTTTGCATATTTGCCTTTCGGTGTGGCCGTTTCCTGTCCCTGGGTGGCATCCTTATGGGCCCGTTTTTTGTCGAGCGAGGCGTGGTGGCGGGCTGCAGCTTCGCCACCACCCTCATCAGGGTTTTTGCCCTCGACGCGTTCGACTCCATTCCCCCGCCCCCCAGATGTGACCTGGACATTTACATCGACGATTCGGGGATTTCTGCGACGGGCCCTCGTCACCGAGTTATTGCTTCTATTGTCGCCAGCTCGCAGGCCTTGCACACGGCTGTGACCGACATGCTTGGCTGCAGTTTCGCCCTGTCCAAAGTGTGCACGGTCTCCTCTAATAGGGCGGTGGCCAGAGAGGTTGGCAAGCAGCTTGGCAGTCTGGCAGGTAGGATTGAGGATGTCACAGTCAACTTAGGTGTGGACTTCACGGCGGGCAAGTCCATTCGAGCCTCAGGTCGGGCTAGCAAGCTCAAGTCGAGGCTGGCTACCATGTGCCGTCGAGCCAAGAGGCTCAGGAGGCTTTCGGGTGTTCTTGGGAGAAAAACTCTGCGGGTGTTTTCCTCGGGCCCTCTTGCGGGAGGCCCCTATGGGGCTGACATTGTGGGTGTGTCTGACCACGATCTTTTATTGATGCGGAGGCAAGCCTTCTCGACGGTGCGGCCGTTTTCTCAGGGCAGGAGTCTCACTGCTTGTTGTATTTTAGCTGGAGATCCCACCTGGAGGGCGGCCTGCGCGCCCGTGCTTAGGTGGGGCAAAGAAATATGGCTTGCTCAGACTAAGGTCTTCCCGCACTCCCTGGCCCTCAAGGAGCTCAGAGATTCTTGGAATGCCGTCTGGGGCCTTAGCAAGATCAGTTGGGGTCTCGTTGGGGGTCCTGTCTCTGCCCTCAGGCTTTGTTTGGTCAGGTTAGGGTGGCACATGGACAATTTCATGACCATTATTGATGACAGAGGGTACCACATTCCCCTCGGTGTGACTTCCCCTGCCCTCTTGTGTATTTTTTGTCGGGAAGGCATGATCAGATCTCTGGAGAGGGATTTGGGCGGCAAATGGGCGCCTGGAGGCCGCCTCTGCTTGGATGTCCCTCGTGCTGCTCTGACCTCTAGCAAGTTTACTCCCAGTGAAAAAGGTATGATTCGTGCTCTGGCGTGTAACGCCATCTGGACTCCCGATCGTGCCATTGCCTGTGGATATGGAGTCTGTTCTAAGTGCATCCATTGCGGTGAGGCAGACTCGCTGCACCATCGGCTGTGGGCATGCCCGCATGTGAGCGATCTGAGAGCGGAGCTTGCTAAGGACTGGATCATTGCTGCCGCCCGTGACACTGAGGCTGAGGACTACTCGGACCTCCTGTTCTGCTTTGGGGCGTTCGCCCATCCCGCCGATACCCTTCCGAGGCCTTGCCTCGAAGGCAATGTGGTGTTCCGCTGGCATCGTGATCTGCTTGAGGGCCCCGAAGGCTTCGAGGCTCCTCAGGAAGGTGCTGTCTGGGGGTCGCTGTTTCTCGATGGGTCCTGCAAGCGGCACATAATTCGGGAACCCAGCCGTGCGTCGTGGGCCATCACGATGCACAATGACAGCGGGGATCTTTTAGGTGAGGTTATGGGGCCTGTGTGGGCTCAATACCCTCAGACCCCGCAGGCTGGCGAATACTTAGCGCGTGGCATGGCTGGTAATATGGCCAAGTACCCTTCCACCCTGTTCTCTGACTGTTTGAATGTGGTAAAGCATTCTAAGTTGCCTCCTGGCGATCGCCTCTCGGGGAAGCGGGTGTACAGTGGCATCATCATGGAAGCCAATGCTCGAGAAGGCACGTGCATTCAGGATATTGTCAAGGTTTCTGCTCATAAAGATTTAGATGAAGCTGGCATCGACCAGTTCGAAAGGTTTTGTCGCAAATGCAACAATGATGCTGACGCGGCGGCCAAAGCTGCCCTGTCGTTTCATGCGTCATATATTAACGAGAGTGAAGAGCTCAGCAAGAAGATTGACATTGCTAAAGCAGTGTGTCGACTAGGGGCCAAGCTTCTCTTAGAGTGGCCCCGACTGGAGTTATCAGATGCTGTTTATTGTCCGCCTGCCCACAAGCCCAGGTTTTCCTGGGACAAGCCTGGGCACGACTGGGCCCCTTGGTCTGGTGTGTGGCGCTGTAGAGTTTGTTTGTTGGGTTCCAGGGATTCTCGCGTCCCTGATCCCGGCATATGCTCTGGCAGGTGCAAGCTTGACGAAGGTGTGCTGGTGTCTCTGCGGCATCGTGTTTTGGCCTTCTCCTGCAGCGACGGTTCACATCTTTTTGTCTGCGTGAAATGCCGCTACCACAGCACAGGTGCGCGTGTGGACGGCCTAGGGAAGGTGTGTAAGGATCGGCCCTCCAGGAACGCCGAGTATTCTTGGAGGCATCTCTGTCGCGGTGTGCACCCGAACCCCAGGAAGCGGGGTGTGACGGTGAATACTCACCAGATCTGCGCTCTGTTTGGTTCTCAGGCCGAGGAGGCTTCCTCGAGCTGCAGGGCTGTGGAGGCCCCAGCTGGGAACCACTTGGCGGGGGAGGAGGAGGTCCCCCCTTCCTCGGTCGAGCCTCCCCCCCCCTCGGTGGAGGAGGACCGTCAGGCCTGTCAGGCCCGAGAGTTCAGCGTCTCTTCTCAGTCCCTCCGCCGTCTCCAAGCCGCTCGGTGTGGCGGTGAGGAAAGGAGGGACTTGGATGCTGACTCGGGTTCTTCTGACTAATTTTATCCTGCCACCTTTGTGGCTCACCTCCTTGCCTCAGTGGCTTGGAGGACGCAGCAGCGATTTCCCAGCCGTCGCTGCTGACCAGTGAGGCTGTGCGGGCGTTGAGCTCAAGGCCCCTAATCGGTCGGGGCTAGGACGATAATCAATCCGTTCCAGAGCGTTCCTGAGAAGGCCGCGGCGCCCAAGAAGTTCTAGACGCTTCACGCAGCCCCACCGGCTCCCCAGGTACCGGTCGGCTCGACCGTGTTTGGTCCCTCTGGCCTCTGCACTGACTGTGCCATGGCCTGGCGTGGTCTCCCTGGCACTGGCCCTTGCGTGGCGCCCTCGGTGCTCGCGCCTTGATCAGCTCCGGCGCTTGTGCTTGCACTCCTCCGGACCCTGGTCCCCAGACACCGTCGGTTCGGCAGCGTCTGGCCCTTTCTCCGACACTGGCGCTGTGGCTCGATCCCATCAACAGTGGTGGAGGCGCCCGCCACCTGGCCGTGCACTCTGTCCGCTTCGTCGTTTAGTGTGTTCTGGCAGTCAGGTCCGCGCGTTCTGACCAGCTCTGGCTGTGCATGCACTACCCTGGCCTGGTCAGCCGCTGGCCCCTGGGACGCTGGTTCTCGCAGGAGTAGTTCAGCCTTCTTGTCCAGCCTGGCAGTCCCCTGGCGGCTCTTTCATCGTGCCCCTAGCGCCCTGTGGCGACAAGGCCTAGCTCCCGTGCCTGGCACTCGCACGCTGCATCTCCCCAGCCGCCTCCGCAGCTGGCAGCTTCCACCCCCCGGCGCAGCTCCCCCCTGGCGGTAGGTTTGCTAGCCTGCTCGGCGCGCGCGCCGGCAATCAGGGCGCCCGTGGCCCGAGCGACTCTACCGATGCTGCTGGCGCGCTCGCCGCAACCGCAGCAAAAAAAGTAGCCCCACAGGCCTGAGCCGCAGCGTAGTTCGCTCCTGCGCGATTAGTGCCTAATTTAGTCCGCTGCTCGCTAGCCGCGCTTCGACTTGACGCCGAGCGATTTGTCGCTACGGTCGCGATCAACAAAAAATCCAGAGACGATGCCCAGAGGATTTGCCTTGTTCAGGGCAGTGGGCAGCACGCAGATGA
This sequence comes from Prorocentrum cordatum, assembly GCA_963575745.1. Classification (NCBI taxonomy): domain Eukaryota; class Dinophyceae; order Prorocentrales; family Prorocentraceae; genus Prorocentrum; species Prorocentrum cordatum. Next base: position 109,372 of record CAUYUJ010014912.1, read on the forward strand.
AGGGTCCCTCTTGGAGCGCTCTTGGGACACTTTTGGGCGCTCTTGGGGTCGTTTTGAGGTTCTCTTTGGCCTCTCTTGCGTCTTGGGGGCCTCTTGGCGGTCCCAGGGGCCTCTGGAGCGTTTCGGGGAGCCTCTTGGGGCCGCTTGGGGGTCTCCTGGGAGCCTCTTGGAGGCCTCTTGGGCACCTTTGGGCCCTCCTAGGCGCCTCTGGGGGCCCTCTTGAGGTGCTCTTGGGGGCCTTGGGAGCGTTCTTGGGGCCATCTTGGAGGACATCGATCAAACAAGAGGGGAGCATTCATTAACATTGCCCTTCGGGGGCACCACAAGTCGCCTCTTGGGGCGCTCTCGGGGCGCTCTTGGGCGTTCTTGGGGCTGGTTCGGGACTCTCTTGAACTTCTCCTGGGCTCTTTTTGGTGAATGTTGGAGCCATCTTGAGGCCTCGGATGGCCATCGGAAGCGAAAAGGCGAGAAAGCAAAAAACTTGGATTTCCCCAGGTTTTGGAAGGATATTGTCCTCTTCGGGGCCTCCTGGGGGAGCTCTTTGGCCAGTTGGAGCCGTTTTGGAGTGATCTTGGTGCCTCTTGGGGCATCGTGGAAGCCAGGAGCCATCTTGAGGCATATTGGTATATCTTGAGCCATCATGGAGGTGACCTTGGGCTCCCCCAGGCGCTCTTGTAGCCATCTGAATCAGCCCCCCCCCCCTGGGAGCCCTAAATGTGGCCAAAACCTTGATACGAATCAATGGTTTTGGCATTCTCGGCGAGGCCTCTTGGGGCGTCTTGGGTGCCTATGTGGGGCCTATTGGGGGTCTCTTGGGAGCTTTTTGGGGGCATCCTGAGGGCCTCTTGGGGCCTTCTGGGCACCACTTGGGGCTCTCTTGGAGCGCCCTTGGGGGCCTTGGGGGCCATTTGTGAGCCATCTTGGAGGACATCGATCAATTAATGGTGCCCCCCCAAGGGGCCAAAATGGGGCCAAAACTTTCTGATAAAATACAAGTTGTCGGTTTCCTCGCCAAGGCGGTTTTGGACACTCTGACACCTCGCGCCGGGCCCCGTCTAGGTCCAGGGGGGGTAGGGGGAAGGGTCCAGGTACCCGCGCCTAGCTCACTCCCACCCGCCCGCCCCCCCAACACATAAGTAACACCCGAGCCTGAGCATGTTCAGCGGTCGTCTTTGGATGGACAGCTACGACCCCAGTTGCGCGACGCTTGAGCGAGGTGCGCCACGCGTGCCAGGAGCGCCACGCGCGCCAGGCACCCCTGGGGCCAGAGCGTGCCAGGCACGCCTGGTGCGCCAGATGCGCCACGTGATCCGAGTGCGCCAGGTGTGCCGCACATTCCAGCCGCGCCAGGTGCGCAATGTTCGGGGCACGTGCACACATCGGGAAACATGCCAGCCCCCGCCATCCCTGTCGAAAACCCACGCCTGTCGTTGTGTCTGGTAGGCCTGCGCACAGCAGGCCACGCGCCACCACCACCCCCGCGGCCCCTGTCAAAAACCATTTGGCAGTGATCGCGGGATGGCCGCGCGTGATCTAGATTTAGCGGCGAGGTGCATGTTGTATTGTTCCCAATCTTCCTCGGTTGTGTATTCCTTTTTGCATAGGGCACTGCTCGCGCGCCCTTCCTTCCTGCCACCTCCCTCCTCCTGCCCTCTCTTCGCCGTCGCTGGGGGGGCTGCGATCTGCGAAACTGCCGCCACGTTCGAGGGCTGCTGGTGGGCCCAGCGGAGTGGGGTACCGCGCGGACCTGAGGTAGACCTCGCCGTCCCTGGGGGGCTGCGATCTGCGAAACTGTCGCCATTGTCGATGGCTGCTAGTGGGTCCGGCGGGGTGGGGCACCGCGCGGACCTGAGGTAGACCTCGCCGTCCTTGGGGGGCTGCGGTCTGCGACACTGTCGCCACGTTCGGGGCTGCTGGTGTGTCCAGCTGAGTGGGGCACCGCGCGGACCTGAGGTAGACCTCGCCGTCCTTGGGGGGCTGCGATCTGCGAAACGGTCGCCACTTTCGATGGTTGCTGGTGGGCCCAGCGGAGTGAGGCACCGCGCGGACCTGAGGTAGATTTCGCCGTCGCCGGGGTGGGCTGCGATCTGCGAAACTGTCGCCACGTTCGAGGGCTGTTGATGGACCTCGCCGTCGCTGGGGGGCTGCGATCTGCGAAACTGTCGCCACGTTCAAGGGCTGTTGGTGGGTCAAGCAGAGTGGGGCACCGCGCGGACCTGAGGTAGACCTCGCCGTACCTCGCCGTCCCTGGAGGGTGCGATCTGCGAAACCGTCGCCATTTTCGAAAGCTGCTGGTGAGCCCAACGGAGTGGGGCACTGCGCGGACCTGAGGTAGACCTCGCCGTCCCTGGGGGGGTGCGATTTGCGAAACTGTCGCCATTGTCGATGGCTGCTGGTGAGCACAGCGCGGTGAGGCACCGCGCGGACCTGAGGTAGACCTCGCCATCCTTGAGTGGCTGCGATCTGCGAAACGGTCGCCACTTTCGAGGGCTGATGGTGCGCCCAGCAGAGTGGGGCACCGCGCGGACTTGAGGTAGACCTCGCCGTCCTTGAGAGGCTGCGATCTGCGAAACTGCCGCCACGTTCGAGGGCTGCTGGTGGGCCCAGCGGAGTGAGGCACTGCGCGGACCTGAGGTAGACCTCGCCGTCCCTGGGGGGCTGCGATCTGCGAAACTGTCACCACGTTCGAGGGCTGCTGGTGGGCCCAGATGAGTGGGGCACCGCGCGGACCTGAGGTAGACCTCGCCGTCGCTGGGGGGCTGCGATCTGCGAAATTGTCGCCACTTTCGATGGTTGCTGGTGGGCCCAACGGAGTGAGGCACCACGCGGACCTGAGGTAGACCTCGCCGTCCCTGAGGGGCTGCGATCTGCGAAACTGTCGCCACTTTCGAGGGCTGCTGGTGGGCACCGCGCGGACCTGAGGTAGACTTCGCCGTTGCTGGGAGGCTGCGATCTGCGAAACTGCTGCCACTTCCGAGGACTGCTGGTGGGTCCAACGGAGTGGAGCACCGCGCGGACTTGAGGTAAACCTCGCCGTCCATGACGGTCTGCGATCTGCGAAACTGTCGCCACGTTCGAAAGCTGCTGGTGAGCCCAACGGAGTGGGGCACCGCGCGGACCTGAGGTAGA
>CAUYUJ010014912.1:117500-264236 GCA_963575745.1 Prorocentrum cordatum
GTAGTGGTAGTGGTAGTGGTAGTGGTAGTGGTACTGGTAGTGGTAGTGGTAGTGGTAGTGGTAGTGGTAGTGGTAGTGGTAGTGGTAGGTATGCGGCAGGAATCACAGTCGCAGCAACAGCACAGCCCACAGTCAGGCCCAGACACGTTCTCCCCCACCTTTCCCGTAGCAAAACCTCAGCAAACAAAAACACGCCTGGCTGGGGAAAAAACAGATTCCCGAAAATGGAGAAAGGTGGTGGTCACTCCGAAAGTTGTTGTGAGACAGTCTCCTTGGTGCGTCCTTGGCTTCCGAGAGCCTCCAAATGTTTTCAGTGATTTCCCTTGAGCTTCCCGAGGCCGTTTGGGACCTTCCCATTTTGGGATGGCGCGTGAGAGTTGCGTGGCATTACGCTTGGCCCCACAGACGCAACAGCGCAGGAGGACTGTGTGGGACTGTGCCAGACCACGCTTCGCTTCCTCCTTCACCACCTCCTCCGTCGCAGGTGCTGCGCATTTTGGTGTCGCTTTCCCACTCAGCTGGAGCGCTGGCATTGACTGACGCTGCGTTGGACCGACGGAGCTTCCAAGGCTTACAAGAGGCTTGGAGTTCAAGGAGGGCTCTAGGACGAGTGAGATTGCGTTTGGCTCCAGGACTAGTGGGCTCACTGATTAAGAGGGCCTCAAGGAGGGCTCCAGGATTAGTGGGCTCAAGAAGGGCTCCAGGACTACGAAGGCTCCAGCAGCTCAAGGAGGGCCTGCTAGACGTTTGCAGTTCAAAGAGGGCCTCCCTAAAAGGGGCTCCGCAGTGGGACCGCAAGGGATTGCGTGGCACCGCAGGCCCGTGGACCGGGGATGCCGCCCGCGCTCGTCAGTTCCTCGAGGCGCACGCGTGTCGCTAGGAGGTCCGGAGAGAACTGCGTCATTTTGGAGGTTGAGTTCAACGTCGCCAAAAAATACACGCAGCTCTCCCAGGCCATTTTGGAAGTTTCATTGAAAGTCGAATCCGATTTCCAGAAACACACGCTTTCTTTCAGATGTTCAAAAACGTGCACTTCTTTCGGGCCGACTTGAGTATAGCGCTGATCTTGTTCTCCCTCGTTGGGAGGGGCTTGCCGCCACTCCCGGACGCGGTCTGAAAATTGGCCAAGGTGGTGTTGTGGAGGAGCTTGGAGGTTGATTCTGAAGGGCTATTGGCCGAGACGGAAGGTAGGATGCCTATTTGCTGCGACGCGCGCGCGCACAGGCGAACCAGACCCCCATCCCCCGCACCTGCTCGAAATCTGAAGTCACGAGAAAGCAGAAGCGAATCTGGACATCCAGCTCCCCCCATCAAATGCGACCAAACGGGCCTCTCGCGCGCGCATGTCGAAATCATTCGAATGGCTTTGCGCGAACGCTGGAAGGAGCACGATCCCTGTCAAATAATACCACGCGGGCCACTCGCGCCCGTCAGCCGCGCGCACGTGCCCAAATCCTTCCAAGACCTTCATCGCCAACGCGTGGACACCATCATCGTCATCGGCGTGATTCGCATCGGTGCCGTTTTTGACGTTGTTGTCGTCATCGTGGTCGCCGCCAGAAGCAGCGCTACGATCATCATCGCGTCTACCGTTGTCAGCGTCGCCATGGTACCGCGCCCGCTCGAGGAACCGACTCGCATTGTGCCCCCGCGTCAGCGCGGCGTGCGAGACGCGCTGGGAGGTTCCGAGCGGTCAGCGCCACCGCGGCCGCGTCGGACTCGCCAGACTTGCTGGTCGCTGCGCGCGCGAGCCTGCGCGCGCCAGCGCGGCCGCAGCGATGCGCCGGCCGGCGCCAAGCAGCCATCGCAATCGCCGCCGCATGGGTTTTGCAAATCAAGTTGTGGGCGGGTGGGTGGGACGACTGCGTGAGCAGCGGACTTGGCAAGTAACGAGTGAGCATTCGTGAATGCTTCCGTTTTAAAGATATCACAGCCCTCCCAGGGCGGTTTAACCGCTCACCCTGGGAATGTGCAATTGTCATGCGTTCCTGCCCCATCCTTCATATGGATGCGTGCCATTTGTTCCCGCTGTATTGGCACATCGTGGGGCGGCCATCATGGTCAGCACTGGTGAAACTGATTCTGCGTGCGTTTGAAGGTTCGAGTCTCCCCGATTGGGTTTTCTTTCTCCCGCGTCGAGGCGGCCCAGGGCAAGCGCGACCACGGGCCCAGGGCACCCAGGGGGAAATGAGTCTGGGGTAACCCCCGCCAGGGTACCCCAGAGAGGCACCCAGGGCAACCCATTCCCTGGGAAGGCGCCCGGGGTAACCCCAGGCCACTCTGGCCGGGCCGCCAGGGCAACCCCAGAGTGCCCCGAGCAGGCCGCCAAAATAACCCCCCAGAGTACCCTGGCCAGGCCCCGGCGGTGTAATCCAGAGTACCCTGCATGACGGGGCCTCTGGGGTAATCTGGAGTGCCCCGCGGCGGGGCCGCCGGGCTAATCCAGAGTCCCCTGCGGGACCGCCAGGGTCAATCCGGAGTTGACCGCCGGGGTACCCCGGCCAGGCCGCCGCGGTGAGTAATTACCCCGGCCAGGACGCCGGGGCAACACCTGTAACCAGGCGGCCGGGGTGACCCCGGAGTGCCCCGGCCAGGCCGCCGGGGTAACCCTGGAGTACCCAAGCGGGGCCATCGGGGCAACCCTGGAGTATCCGGCGGGGCCGTCGGGGTAATCCAGACTACCCCGGCGCGCCGGGGCCGCCGGGGTAATCTGGAGTACCCCAGGGCCGCCGGGGTAAGCCCGGAGTACAGCACCCCGGACCGGAGGCCAGGGCGACCCCGGGGTACCCCGACGGGGCCGCCAGGGCAACCTCTGGGTACCCCATCGGGGCCGCCGGGGTAACCCCAGAGTGCGCCAGCGGGGCCGCGGGGGCGACCGCAGGGTGCGCAGGCGGGGCCGCCAGGGTAAACTTGGAGTACCCCGGCCCAGGCGGCCGGGGTGACCCCGGGGTGCCGTGGGAAGGCCAACGGAGCAGCCCCAGGGTATACCCCGGCCAGGTGGCCGGGGGGGTGATGCCAGGGTACCCTGCAGGCCGCTGGAGCAATCCAAGGGTGCCCCGCCGCCTTCTGCCTGCCTGCCGCTGGCCAGCCATCTCAATGCATTCTGGCACCTTTGTTGCAGACCCCCCCACCAGCACGGGTGAATGATGTCCGGTTTCGGGTGACAGTTCAAAAGGCACGCCTCCATATAAATCACTGCATGAGCATATTCGTTTATCAGTAGTCGCCAACGCAATGTTCAACAGTCCCTTGTTACAAATACGACACAGTGCACGTGCGCGCGTCGCCGCGCGCGCGTGCCATAATCTTACACACACACACAAAGAAAATGCATTTAAGCATGACTGTTCAAAAAAGGTCTGCGCGAGCGCTCTTGCGAATTATTGAGAACGCCATGGGTTCTTCAACATGTTCATCACATGCGACCAAACAGGCCTCTCGCGCGCGCATGTCGCAATCATTCGAATGCCTTTGCGCGAGCGCTGGGTGGAGCACGATCCCTGTCCAAGCATACCACGCGGGCCATTCGCGCCCGTCAGCCGCGCGCGCATGTCTAAATCCTTCCAAAACCTTCATCACCAACGCGTGGACGCCATCATCGTCATCGGCGTGATTCGCATCGGTGCAGTCTGTGACATTGTTGTCGTCATCGTCATCGTCGCCACAAGCAGCGCTACGATCATCATCGTGTCTACCATTGTCGGCGTCGCTATGGTACCGCGCCCGCTCCAGGCACCGATTCGCACTGACGTGACCCAGCGTCAGCGCGGCATGCGAGACGCGCTGGGAAGTACCCACCGGTCAGCGTCACTGCGGCCGCGTCGGTCGCGCCAGACTAGCTGGTCGCGCAGCGCGCGAGCCCGTGCGCGCTAGCGCAGTTGCGGCGATGCGCCAGCCAGCGCCAAGCAGCCATCACAATCGCCGCCGCATGGATTTTGCAACTAACTTGCGGGTGGGTGGGTGGATTTTTCGCACGAGCGTGGGAAGTTCTCACACTCGGAGCAGGCCAATTGATTGCAACGCATAAATTCTCCTTTCTAAAAACAGAATAGGATCTACCCCCCCCCGGCGTTATCACTCCCCCTTTCGGGTATGTAAATCATATATGTTTCTGACCACATGTCCATCCTAAATATGAATTGGCACTATCCCAGGGGGGCCGGGTTCCCCCCCCTGAGTCTCCCTTGTAAAAAACACTACGCGGTGACATATTTTGTCCTAACATAACACTTGTTCACGAACCCCTTGCCATTAATGGGACGAATTGCACACGCGCGCGTCGTCGCGCGCGCATGCCGAAATCCTTCAAAAACCTTCGGTGCCGGAAGGATTTCGCAATCGAGTTCCCAAAAAAACATACAAAACACAGGGTTTCGCAACACTGATTTGCTAAAAAAGCTTCCGCGCGAGCTCTTGCGAAATCTTAAGAAAGCCGTAGGTTTTCCAAGATTCTCACAAAATTATATTAAACGGGCTTCGCGCGCGCATGTCGAAATCTGTCGAACGCCCTTGCGCGTGTGCCGTCGCGAGAATCCTCTGCAAATTATCCCGGCAAAGCAAACTAACAGCGATGTGTATAAGCATATTTGGAAGCATTCCCCTTAAGATTCAGGTGAGAATCCAGTTGTAGAATTCTGGTGTTCTCGCTGTCGCGGTCGCATTCGCAATGACAGTCACAGTGGCAACGGCCTTAGGATCCAATGGAATCCTAAGGATTCCTATGGATTCCTAAGGAATCCTTAGGCATCCTTAGGAATCCTTGAAACCTTAGGAATCCTTAGGAATCTTGATTCCTATGGATTCCTAGGGATTCCTAAGGGTTCCTAGGGAATCCTAAAGATTCCTGAGGATGCTTAACTATGCCTACGGATTCCTAAGGATGCATACGGATTCCTAAGGATCCCTAGGGATTCCCAAGGATCCCTAGGGATCCCTACGGATGCCTCAGCCTGCCTCAGTTTCAGCCTCAGCCTCAGCCTGCACCGGCTTGCCTCAGCCTCTGCCTCAGCCTGCCTCGGCCTCAGCCTCAGCCTGCCTCCGCCTCAGCCTCAGCCTCAGCCTGCATCGGCCTCAGCCTGCGTCAGCCTCAGCCTCAGCCTGCCTCAGCCTCAGCCTCAGCCTCAGCCTCAGCCTCAGCCTCAGCCTCAGCCTCAGCCTGCCTCGGCTTGCCTCAGCCTCAGCCTCAGCCTGCCTCGGCCTCAGCCTGCCTCGGCCTCAGCCTGCCTCGGCCTCCCCTCCTCCCTCCCCCCTCCCCCCACCAGTCGCCGTGACCTGCTCGAGGTGTTTGGGTGCAGGCCACAGTGGCCTGCGACACCTCCGCGGTCGCGCGACCAAGGGCGCCGCCACGCCGCGCGGCCCCGATTGGGATCCGGCCCGGCACCGCCGCCGCCGCAAGGAGCGCGCCGACGCACGCGTACTCCTGCGGCTAGGCGCGGCGGCAGGCCTCCTGGACAGACACCACAGCAGCGGCAGGATGGCGCCAGGGGATCGTGCATCGTCGCGATCGACGGGCCATGCGTCAACCTGGCGCTGCTCATTCGCGAAGTGCGGCCAGGACAATTTTGCTTCGAGAACGACGTGCAGAGGCTGCGGAGCGCCCACGGGAGGAGGAGGCGGAGGCCAGAAGGACAAGGCAAAGCCCCCCTGGAGGAAGCGCTCAGCCTCAGCAGACAGAGGAGGAGGCCAAAGGAGAGGAGCCGCGGCAGGTGATCTCGGTGGTGCGGGTGCAGGAGTGCCAGCAGGCTCGGGCAACATCGGCATCCTGCCCACGCTGCCGAAGCTGGCCCAGCATCACCCCAGCTGGCTGACCGCCCCGCCGATCGCAGCAGGACCCAAGCGCCACAGGGAGTCCTTGCGCAAGGCGATGGTGGCGGCGGCCGAGGCGGCGAGGGCGATCCGCAGCATGCCGCCCGAGCAGGTCTCCCCGCAGCGCCTCAAGCAGGCGGAGAACGAGCACGCCGCCCTCCACTGCCAGGTCACCCTAGCTAAGGACCCGACCTTGCGCATGGAGAAGCAGGAGCAGTTCGTCAGCAAGGCCAAGAAGGCGCCGTCGGCCGCAAAGGACGCCCAGTTCGCCGCGGAGCTGGCGGCAGAGGCGTGCAAGGCAGGGACGGCCAAGGCCCAGAAGGAGTACCAGCATGCGCAGGAGTTCATGGCGCAGATGGCGCAGCTCGAACACTGGTGCGCCCACCCTCCAGAGGGTGGATCCTCCGCAGCTGCGGAGCCAGCCGCGCACAAGTCCGCCAGGGATGCGGCGGTGCCGGACGACAGCGACGAGGAGATTGAGGACGCGGACGACGATGTCTACGGAGGAGGCTCGTCGGGGCAGCAGCAGATGCCTGTGAGACCAGCCTGGCCACACACAGGCACGGCCCAGGATCAGAATCGCGTCGCGAAGCTGGAGACACAGATGGGGTCCATGCAGGGCACGCTGGGGCAGATCCTAGCTGCGCTCAATGGGCAGCCCCTCCAAGGCCGACCCCCACAGGCCGCTGGAGCGGAGGACATCCCCGTTCCAGGTGGAGGAAGGCTGCCCACCAGCCAGAAGAGCGCAGGCAAGGCTGCCAAGTCCCTGGCCAAGGCGTTTGCGGAACCGCCGCCGCCAGGCCAGAGGAGGCTGGCCCTGACGTCGGGAGGTGCGGCCATGGACACCGCAGAGGGAGCAGTCAAGGTCATGAAGGACGAGAACGAAACCCAGTCGTGGTCGAAGTGGCGTCCGCCCGTGCCCCCCTCCAGGAGCTGCAGCAGTGCCTGACGCCACCCGCCGCAGACGAGAACGCCATGAGCGACGTCAGAGTGGGGCAGCGGCTGGATGCCAACGGGCGGCCGTTGGGCTAGTTTACCCGGGCCAGCCCCCGCTACCGTCTTCAGCGGCGACGGAAGCAACAAGGGGGTGTGGCCCGGTAGACAGTGCCGCCACCACGTCTTCACCTACAGAGGCGCTGCCGGGAAGCGGTGTGGCTACGCCGATACCAGACACTGCAGCAGCCATGGCCGTGCTGAGGGCAGCATGGCCGATCTCCATCGACAAGGGTTTCGTCGAGCAAGGAGAACAATACCTTCACAGCTCCACCAAGGGAGTACTTTCCAAGTGCTCGCGTCTCCAGGGCGACTTCGATCCAAGCCTATTCGAGACGCTACTCATCTACACAGATGGCTCAGGCGGCAGTACGCATGGTCATCTTCCTGGGCCCCCCGCCTGGGCCTTCGTCGTGCTGGGCTACACACATGACGACGAGTTCGTGCTCATCGGCACGATGGGAGATGCGATGCCGACGCTAGGGGACCAGTTCAGCCAGCCGTCAGGTGCCGCAGAGATATGTGCGATGATTGCCGCGATCCTCTGGCTCTTGCAGCTCAAGGTAGAGGTGGACGAGATGGGCAAGCACGCGCAGTTGCCAGTGATCAGCTTCCACACCGACAACAACTACGCGGTCGACATTGGAAGGGGAGGAGCCGCGCTGGAGCACTACACGCCGCACGCCAGCTTCCTGGACAGCATCGTCAAGGTGCTGACGCACAGCGCGGAGGACATCCTCTGGTCGCACGTCAGCGGCCACATGGCGGACCCGTGGAACGAGCTCGCCGACACCGTCGCCACGCTGGCCAAGGGCGGCCTAATCGCGTGGCCCAACGACTTCGACCTCTGGGAGCGCATGGAGCAGGTGCTGCCGCTGGCGCCCTGGCTGTGGCTCAGTGTTGCCCCTCAGGCCGAGAGACTTCAATACCCGCTCCCAGGCCGCCCCGCCCCTGTCCTCGACCCAGCGACCCAGGGCCTCCAGAGTTTCCTCCTGAAGCACCTGTCCCAGGGAGAGATTGCCCCGCTGGGGGAGGGCCGAGGCAAAAGGAGGGGGGAGGGGCAACCCAGCAAGCCTCGGAAACTTCGGCTAGCTGTTGCCAATGTCCTGACGCTCGACCCCAGGAAGTCCAGGGTGAGCAAGGGGAAAGCTTTCACAGGTGTCCTCATCCCAGGAAGGATGCAGTCACTAGCGCAGCAGTTCGCGGACGCGGGCTACCACCTGGTGGGCACGCTCGAGACCAGGGTCCCCGCCGAGTCCGTGGTGAGAGTCGGCCAATACCTGGTGCTCCACACTGCTGCAGCAGAAGGAGGTCGCTTCGGGGTCTCGCTGTGGGTCAACACAGTGGGCCAGCTGGAAGAGGACGGCCCCGCCCTGAAGGAGCAACACGTGGCGATTGTGCACAAGGGACCGACGACCCGCATGCTCGCGTGCATCAGGGCGCCCTTCCTCCGCTGTGACATCCTTGTAGGGCATGCCCCACACAGCCACAGGCCCCCAGGTGAGATCAGGGACTGGTGGGAGCACACCCAAAGGATCGTCGACAAGAGGCCCGACCCCAGCCAGTGGCTCTTCACCCTGGTCGACGCCAACGCCCAGGTGGGGTCGGTCCCCACGGTCGGCATCGGAGAGTACGGCGCGCAGAAGGAGAACCTCCCAGGGGCTTGCCTCCGCAAATACGTCAAGCGCACCGACTCCTGCCTGCCCTCCACGCTGGCCCAGTCCAGAAACAACGTCTACGCCACGTGGACTCCGTCGAGGGCCAGGTCTGCAGAGGCTGGCAAGCGCATCGACTACATTGCGGTACCACAGGAGCTGCTACTGCATGTGGGCGATCAAGGGGTCAACGACAACATCGAGCTCGCGGTCTCCCACAAGGACCACGCGGTGGTGAACCTGGAGGCGCAGCTCCCGCAGGAGCAAGATGGGGAAGGCCGCCCAGGTGGCAGCGCCCCAAGGTGGACAAGACCAAGCTCACCCCGTTCTCATGCCAGGTGAGGTTCGACGAGCTGATGGGGCAGGTGCAGCGCCAGGCAGCGAACGTCCACCCCAACGACCACGCGGATTACCTCGACAGCCAGGTGCTGAAGGCGGCGGAGGAGGCCTTCCCGCTGGAGCCAACGGCGCCAAAGCCGACATGGGAGTCGCCAGCCACGCAGGACCTCTGCCACGTCAGGGCGCTCCTCCTAAGGACCACAAGAAGGACCAGGAATCGCCTAGGCCGCATCATGCTGGTGGTCACGTTGGCGGCATGGGCTAACTGCTGCGGCCAGGGTATGTGGCGCAACCTGAGGACGGCACAGTGGCAAGCATCGAGAAGAAGCAGGGTTACGTGCGACAAGGTCGTGGAACCATGCCGTACGGCGCTGCAGGACTACCGCCAGGTGCACGACTTCTCGGCCATGGTCATGGGCCAGCAGCACCCGGCAAGGATAAAGAGACAAGGAAGGAGAACGAACCAGGACCCCCAAGGCAGTACCTCGAAGCACGTGACCTTCAACGAGGTGCCAGAATTCGACATCCCAGATGAAGCAGGGGACGCCCAGGATGCTGTACCCCATGGTTTACTGGGAAGGCGGGCCCCACATGAAGGCACAAGACGCCGTCGGCGACTCGTACCAGGTCCACCAGCAGGAGCAGGTGCTGACCAGTGGCGAGGTGAAGTTGCTGGAGGCAGCCATGTTTTGCCGAAGTCAGAGCGGGACGCCTCGGTGCTCCTCGAGCCGAGAGCGTCCCAGGTCGTCGCCACTGGTGCGCCGGATGACTCAAGTGGCCACGCTGTGCCAAGGTCAGAACAGGCAGCCCCGGTGCTCCTCGAACCGAGGGCTGCCTCACGCGTCGCCACGCTGCCGGAACGAAGGCTCAACAAGAGAGGCACTTTCACCCTGCAGCCTAAGCTACAGAGGCCCGACGGGCACCTGTTCCACGAGCGCCTGGCGATCAGCCCGACCCAGACGCTCATCAGGGCCATAGAGGAGGCGAGGGACGATTGGGAGACCATGCTGCCGTCCCTCTACTGGATGGCGACCATCATCCAGACCAAGACAGAGGCCCTGAGCCAGTGGTGCTGGAAGCTGGTGGGAGCAGACATCCTGGCGTCGCACCGCCAAGACGCCCGTGATCATTACCACCGCATTGCAGGTGACATACGGGACGCATGGGACAAGAGGCAAACGGATGTAGCGTTCGCAAGGCTGAGGGGAATGGGCATCGGCTCTCAGAAGCGCATGATGAGCAAGTGCCTCCCGTCGGTCAAGCTCCTCGACGGCACGTATGCCACGTCCCAGGCGCAGATGGGGAATAGGTGGCTCCAGCACTTCAGCCTAGTCGAGTTCGCAGCCGACGTCCCGATCGTCGACCTCCACAGGCTCATACAGGCGCAATTCGAGAAGGGAGCCCTGATGCCTGAAGTACTCGACCCCAGCTGCATCCCGACGTTGGCAGACATGGAACGCGCCATGAAGATCACTAAGGACTCAGCGCCAGGAGTCGACGGCTTGATGGGGAAGCTCCTTCGGACACAGCCGAAGACACTGGCGGCAGCATACCACCCACTGGCAGCCAAGTTTGCCTGCACAGGAGTGGAGCCAGCACAGTGGAAAGGAGGATTCTACAGACACCACCACAAGAAGAAGCAGGCCGAGGAGTGTGGCAACCACAGGTGCTTCGCGGTCACGGCCATGGTGGGCAAAAGAGTGAGGCACTTCTACAGGGCGAAGGTGGCCGAATACCTACCACAGGCAGTAGGAGACCGCCAATTTGGAGGAGTAAGGCGCAGAGGTACACAGCACGCGTCGGTGGTCACCAGGTTGCTGCAGTCAGCGGCGACCGCCAACATGCTGTCCTTCGCGGCCATTTTCATGGACGTCAAGAACGCCTTCTACTCCATGGTCAGGGAGCTCGTACTGCGCACGCCCATGGCCAAGACAGACAAGGACGCGATCGCCGAGTCTACGGCCGTCCCGCCTACGGCCCTGGAGATCCTGAAGAAGAAGCTCGAGGAGGAGATGCCGCTGCTTCACCGCACGGAGGCCGGCGAGCATCTGAAGGCACTGGTCGAAGAGCAGTACACGGCATCATGGTTCGTCTGCGAGAGCTCGGACCACGTCGCCCTTGGCACCAAATCCTCGATCCCAGGCCAACCTCTGGCCGACCAGATCTACGAGATCGCCATGGCAGAGGCCATCAGGGTCTCGGAGGCGAGGATCGAGGAGGAGGGATACGGCATCTTCGTCACGGGGGCCAATGTCCGTTCCTTGGCGCAGCAGTTCGATGGCGACCTCGACTTCGAGAAGATACCAGGCCACAGCGTGGCATTCGCGGATGACGGCACGTTCTTCTTCATTGGCAGGGCCGACGAGGCGATGGAGGCGGTGGCAGTCATTGCAGGCATCGTGCTGGACACGTTCGCGGAGTTCGGTCTCGTCCTCAACCTGGACCCTGGCAAGTCGGAGGTGCTCTTTGCCTTTGCAGGGCAAGGGGCCAAGGGTGCGAGGAGAACCCTCTGGCATGAGTGCCACGGAAGGGTCAAGCTCAGGTCGAAGCACTACGAGGGGGCCACCATCCACGCAGTGCACAACCACGTGGCGCTGGGGACGGTCATCGACGACCACGGCGCAGTGTACCCCGAGCTCTACCGCCGTTCAGCCACCACCGCTGCCGCTCTCAGGAAGCTGAGGGAAAAGGTCTTCCGCAACCACCAGCTGGACCTGCCCACCAAGATGGTCTTCGCAGACGCCCTAGTCTGCTCGTCAAGGTGCTTCTCGCAGGGCAGCTGGCCAGGTCTCACGAGGGCGGAGTCCAAGTACTACCACGCTATGGTCATGGCAGTCTACAGAGCAGCAGCGGGTAAAAAGTTCGCCACGAAAGAGGACGGCGAGCTGGACATCGACGCCTACCCGGAGGCAGAGGACGAGGCGCTGCTCGACAAGGTGGGGAGGGCGCGCCCGGAGGGCCTGCTCAGAGTAGCGAGGCTAAGGCTCTTCGGCGAGCTACTGCAAGCAGGACCGCCCCTCGCCTTTGCGACGATGGCCCAGCTCCTCCTGAGACCCCAGCACGTCAAGAGGCAGTCCTGGCCGCAGATGCTGATGGGAGACCTCCGATGGCTGCAAGGCTACTCGGCGGACCTGCAGGACCTCCCAGACCCCAACGAAGAGCTGAGGCCGTGGGAGATGATGATTCTACGCTCGCATTCCTCATGGAAGTACAGGCTCAACGACACGCTCAAGGCAGCGGCGGCGCAGCTGAGCAGGGGACATGCGGCAAGAATGGCAGAGAGGCGTTTCTTTGCCACAGTACAGCCAGCGGGAGTGCCGCATTCCACGAGAGAAGGCAGCCCTTTCGGGCCCCCGCAAGCAGTCGAGCCAGACGCAACACCGCCGAGGCAATGGATATGCCCGTGGTGCCAGAGGTCGTTCAGGCGCCAAAGAGGGCTCAGGGTCCACATTTCGCAGCAGCACTGGACCATGGTCAGCCTCGCGCGTACCTGGGCGGGAACAGCAACGCAGTGCCAGGGGTGCCTGACGCTGTTCGACCAGTCCCACCATCTCACCGAGCACCTGGCGATTGCTTCGCCCGCCTGCCTCGTCGCCACCATTGATGCGGGAGAGGCGCCTGGTGCCGAGGAGTATGTGGCGCGCAAGGAGCTCCCGCGAGGTTTACTGAGGAAGAGAGTAAACATACCAGCAGTCAAAGCAGCTGGGCCCATGCCAGACGTGGTGTCCCTCAGCCATGACGATGCAAAGGCGGTCCTGCTCGAGTCAGACTACGTGCTCGGCAAAGTAGCCAGGTCCACGCTGCAGGAGGGCTCGGAGGAACGGCCGCAGGAGAGACAAGGATTCCATCATGACGAAAGATATGACCTGAACCAGTTCCGCACAGACAAGTACAGCGGGATCACCACGGAGGAGAAGATCCCGTGGAGGATCCAGAGGGCAGAGATATACGTCCTCAACCTATTCTGTGGGCACAGGCGCAAGGATGACATACAGCACGTCTTCGAGTCAGCGCCGAAGTTCGAAGTGATGTCTGAGAAGGTGCACATCATGGTCCTCAGCGCCGACGTGGTGATCGACGCGCAGCGCTGCGACCTCATGCACCAGGACAGCCTGGTGGTCTTCCAAGAAGGGATCCTTAAGAGGCAGATCGTGATGTCAGGAGGGGGACCGCCATGCGAGACGTGGAGCGCGGCGAGGTGGTCGGAGCAGCCAGGCCCACCGCCGCTCAGGTCCCATGACCAGTTCTGGGGAGTGGCACACGCCTCGCCGCAGCAGAGGGTCCAGCTGGCCGTGGGGAACGCCCTGATGCAGTCCATGGTGCTCCTCCTCGCGGCGCACCTGGTGGCAGGCACGGCAGGGTGGTCGGAACACCCTGTCCCATGCAGTTGGCGGCTCGCAGCCGTTACGTCGTGGACATGGGAGCCGTGGCTTGCGCTGCAGTCGGCGCCGTGCACCACGACCACGGATTTCGACCAGTGCGAGCATGGACAGCTGAGCAGGGCCCCGACCAGACTGTTCGGGCTCCGCATGGCGGGGCTCCATCGTCGCCTGACCGCGACGCCTGGGGGAGGCAAATGCTCCCACGGGCGAGAGGCCCACGCCACTCTGCTAGGACGTGAAGTAGGCCTTCCGGACCGCGCGGAAGAAGGTCTACCCCCCGGGCCTCTGCCGCTGCATCGCGGAGAGCATTCTGGAGACGCTCGAATCGGCTCTAGACGTCGCGCTCCCGGATGCGCCTAGTGATGGCTCCCAGTCTCACCACCTCCTTGTGCAGGGCCTGGCGGACTTTTATGTCTCAGAGATCCCCGCGACTGAGGAAGGGGCCAGGGAGTGGGCCCCGGATTTTGCGAGGGGTAAGGGCCGCAGCAGGCCCGACCCTGAGAGGGGCCGCTTTGAGGCCCCTGGTCCGCCTGGCCAGGACCCCCCAGGCCCCTCCCAGGATCCTGAGGACCGCCAGGACCCCACTGAAGAGGAGGCCTACGCTGCTGAGGTGATCGGACTCTCGCCCCTCCTCTGTCCCCCGACTCCGCCTCCGCCTCCTCCTCTCCCCTCCCGCCCCCCTCTGTCCGACACCCAGCGGCGCAGGATAGCCGTGAATAAGGCCAGGGCCCAGCGGATACGGCAAGAACGCCGTAGGCCGTGGGCCTCTAGGGGCCTCGATCTACGAATCGCGTGGGGAGCCCCAGAGGGCTACCCCGTGCAGGAGAGCCTCTGCGGGGCTCGGGCTGACCAGCCAAGGAGCGGATCGGCATGGGCCCAACAATTCCTAGGAAGGGCCTGACAAGGCTTCGGGCCCCCCACACCCTCCACCTGGCCACTCGCCAGGTCCGAGCCAGCCCATTATAAGGGCCACTGCACGTCGGCACCGACAAGACGCAGAGTTCCACCACCACCACCCCCCACCCCATTACCCCCCCCCCATTCAGCCTCACCTTGTCTCAGCTTCGGCCTGCCTCGGCCTCATCCTCAGCCTCAGCCTCAGTCTCAGCCTCAGCCTGTCTCGGCCTGAGCCTGCCTCGGCCTCAGCCTCAGCCTGCCTCAGCCTCAGCCTGCCTCAGCCTCAGCCTCAGCCTGTCTCAGCCTCAGCATGCCTCAGCATCAGCCTCAGCCTCAGCCTCAGCCTGCATCGGCTTGCCTCGGCCTCAGCGTCAGCCTGCCTCGGCCTCAGCCTCAGCCTCAGCCTGCCTCAGCCTCATCCTCAGCCTGCGTCAGCCTCAGCCTGCATCAGCCTCAGCCTCAGCCTGCCTCAGCCGCAGCTTGCCTCAGCATCAGCCACAGCCTCAGCCTCAGCCTCAGCCTGCCTCAGCTTCAGCTTCAGCCTCAGCCTGCCTCGGCTTGCCTCAGCCTCAGCCTCAGCCTGCCTCAGCCTCAGCCTCAGCCTCAGCCTGCCTCAGCCTCAGCGTCAGCCTGCCTCAGCCTCAGCCTGCATCAGCCTCAGCCTCAGCCTTAGTCTCAGTCTCAGCCTCAGCCTTAGCCTGCCTCAGCCTCAGCCTGCGTCAGCCTCAGCCTCAGCCTGCCTCAGCCTCAGCCTGCCTCAGCCTCAGCCTCAGCCTGCCTCGGCGTGCCTCAGCCTCAGCCTCAGCCTGCCTCGGCCTCAGCCTGCCTCGGCTTCAGCCTGCCTCAGATCGGGCATTCAAAATATGGTACAGAACTGGTGTTCTGGGAACACGAAGATCACGAAGTGGCCCACAGCTGGCTCCGGGCAATCAAAATATGGTAAAGGAATGGTGTTCTGGGAACACGAAGAACACGAAGTGGCCTACAGCTGGCTCCGGGCATTCACAATGTGGCCTGGGAGTGGTGTTCTGGGAACACGAAGAACACGAAGTGGCCTACAGCTGGCTCCGGGCATTCAAAATATGGCCTGGGAATGGTGTTCTGGGAACACGAAGAACACGAAGTGGCCTACATTTGGTTCCGGGCATTCAAAATATGGCCTGGGAATTGTGTTCTGGGAACAGAATATGTAGGAATCCATAGGAAACTATAGGAATCTATAGAAGTCCTGGGGAGTCCCCGGATTCCCCGGATGCTCCTGGCACCCGCCAAGACCCCCCTGGGGAGTCAAGATGCTCTCTTTTGACCCCACTAGAAGCCGATCAGTCTTCGCTGTTAGGTAAACATAGGACGAAGTGCAGACGCGCGCGTCGTCGCGCGCGTATGCCGAAAACCTTCAAACCCATCGGTTTCAGAAGGATTTCAAAATCGTGTTTCCAAACAACTTACAAATATCCCGACAAAGCAACCTAACAGCGATGTGTATAAGCATATTTGCAAGCATTCCCCTTAAGATTCAGGTGAGAATCCAGTTGTAGAATTCTGGTGTTCTCGCAGTCGCAGTCGCAGACGCAATGACAGTCACAGTTGCAACGGCCTTAGGATCCAATGGAATCCTAAGGGTTCCTAGGGAATCCTAAGGCATCCTTAGGCGTCCTTAGGAATCCATAGGAATCCTTAGGAAACCTTAGGAATCCTTAGGGATCCTGATTCCTAGGGATTCCTAGGGATTCCTAAGGATTCCTGGGGAATCCTAAGGATTCCTACCTGAGCCTGCCTCGGCCTCAGCCTCAGCCTGCCTCAGCCTCATCCTGCCTCAGCCTCAGCCTCAGCCTGTCTCAGCCTCAGCCTGCCTCAGCATCAGCCTCAGCCTCAGCCTCAGCCTGCCTCGGCTCAGCCTCAGCC
Organism: Prorocentrum cordatum; assembly: GCA_963575745.1. Classification (NCBI taxonomy): domain Eukaryota; class Dinophyceae; order Prorocentrales; family Prorocentraceae; genus Prorocentrum; species Prorocentrum cordatum. The sequence continues at coordinate 133,477 of CAUYUJ010014912.1, forward strand.
TCAGCCTGCCTCAGCCTCAGCTCAGCCTCAGCCTCAGCCTCAGCCTCAGCCTGCCTCAGCTCAGTCTCAGCCTCAGCCTGCCTCGGCTGCCTCAGCCTCAGCCTCAGCCTGCCTCGGCCTCAGCCTCAGCCTCAGCCTGCCTCGGCCTCAGCGTCAGCCTCTCAGCCTCAGCCTGCATCAGCCTCAGCCTCAGCCTCAGCCTGCCTCAGCCTCAGTATCAGCCTGCCTCAGCCTCAGCCAGCCTCAGCCTCAGCCTGCCTCGGCCTCAGCCTGCGTCAGCCTCAGCCTCAGCCTGCCTCAGCCTCAACTTGCCTCAGCCTCAGCCTCAGCCTGCCTCGGCGTGCCTCAGCCTCAGCCTCAGCCTGCCTCGGCCTCAGCCTGCCTCGGCTTCAGCCTGCCTCAGCTCGGGCATTCAAAATATGGTACAGAACTGGTGTTCTGGGAACACGAAGGTCACGAAGTGGCCCACAGTTGGCTCCAGGCAATCAAAATATGGTACGGGAATGGTGTTCTGAGAACACGAAGAACACGAAGTGGCCTACAGCTGGCTCCGGGCATTCACAATGTGGCCTGGGAGTGGTGTTCTGGGAACACGAAGAACACGAAGTGGCCTACAGCTGGCTCCGGGCATTCAAAATGTGGCCTGGGAGTGGTGTTCTGGGAAGACGAAGAACACGAAGTGGCCTACAGTTGGCACCGGGCATTCAATTTGTGGCCTGGGAGTGGTGTCCTGGGAACACGAAGAATACGAAGTGGCTTACAGCTGGTTCCGGGCTTTCAAAATGTGGCCTGGGAGCGGTGTTCTGGGAATGGATTCCTAACAATTCCTAAGAATTCCTAAGGATTCCTGGGCTGACCCTTTTGCCCGGATTTGTCCGGATCCCGCCCAGACCCCCCTGGGGCGTCAAGATGCTCTCTTTCGAGACCACTAGAAACCTATCAGCAAAAGCTGTTAGGTAAATTAGCCTGGCGAAGGACCCAACCATGTGCAGCTGCGAGTACCGCACGGATATGAGACGAAGGAGGGGGCACGCAAACTAGGCCCCTCTTCTCATAGGCACCGCGCCACTGGGGCCTTCGGTGGAGCTCCCTATGGGGCCACGAAACGTGTGAGGGGTGTGCCGAAATGGGTGGTGGGGAGGCATGCGGACCCTGCCACTGGGGCCTTCGGTGGAGCTCCCTATGGGGCCACGAAACGTGTGAGGGGTGTGCCGAAATGGGTGGTGGGGAGGCATGCGAACGCAGCCACTGGGGCCTTCGGTGGAGCTCCCTATGGGGCCACGAAACGTGTGAGGGGTGTGCCGAAATGGGTGGTGGGGAGCCACTGGGGCCTTCGGTGGAGCTCCCTATGGGGCCACGAAACGTATGAGGGGTGTGCCGAAATGGGTGGTGGGGACGCATGCGAACGCAACCACTGGGGCCCCTTCGGTGGAGCTCCCTATGGGGCCACGAAACGTGTGAGGGGTGGGCCGAAATGGGCGAGGGGCGGCATGCCAACTCTGCCACTGGGGCCTTCGGTGGAGCTCATTATGGGGCCACGAAACGTGTCAAGGGTGTGTCGACATGGGTGGCGCGGACGCATGCGAACCCTGCCACTGGGGCCGTCGGTGGAACTCCCAATGGTGGGGCCACGAAACGTGTGAGGGTGTGCAAAAGTGGGTGGGGGCGGCATGCGAACCCTGCCACGGGGGCCTTCGGTAGAGCACCCTATGGGGCCACGAAATGCGTGAGGGGTGTGCCAAAGTGGGGTGGGGGCGGCATGCGAACCCTGCCACTGGGGCCTTCGGTGGAGCTACCTATGGGGCCACGAAACGTGTGAGGGGTGTGCCAAAGTGGGGTGGGGGCGGCATGCGAACCCTGCCACTGGGGCCTTCGGTGGAGCTACCTATGGGGCCACGAAACGTGTGAGGGGTGTGCCAAAGTGGGGTGGGGGCGGCATGCGAACCCTGCCACTGGGGCCGTCGGTGGAGCTCCCTATGGGGCCACGAAACGTGTGAGGGGTGTGCCAAAGTGAGATGGGGGCGGCATGCGAACCCTGCCACTGGGGCCTTCGGTGGAGCTACCTATGGGGCCACGAAATGCGTGAGGGGTGTGCCAAAGTGGGGCGGGGGCGGCATGCGAACCCTGCCACTGGGGCCTTCGGTGGAGCTCCCTGTGGGGCCACGAAACGTGTGAGGGGTGTGCCAAAGTGAGGTGGGGGCGGCATGCGAACCCTGCCACTGGGGCCTTCGGTGGAGCTACCTATGGGGCCACGAAACGTGTGAGGGGTGTGCCAAAGTGGGGTGGGGGCGGCATGCGAACCCTGCCACTGGGGCCGTCGGTGGAGCTCCCTGTGGGGCCACGAAACGTGTGAGGGGTGTGCCAAAGTGAGGTGGGGGCGGCATGCGAACCCTGCCACTGGGGCCTTCGGTGGAGCTACCTATGGGGCCACGAAACGTGTGAGGGGTGTGCCAAAGTGGGTGGGGGCGGCATGCGAACCCTGCCACTGGGGCCTTCGGTGGAGCTACCTATGGGGCCACGAAACGTGTGAGGGGTGTGCCAAAGTGGGGTGGGGGCGGCATGCGAACCCTGCCACTGGGGCCTTCGGTGGAGCTCCCTATGGGGCCACGAAACGTGTGAGGGGTGTGCGGAAATGGGAACTAATGGCGATGGCGATGATGATGATGATGATGACGATGATGATGCTGGTGGTGATGACGATGATGATGCTGGTGGTGATGATGACAGGATGGTTGGGAACTAATGGCGATGGCGATGATGATGACGATGATGATGCTGGTGGTGATGATGACGAGGAGGATGATGATGATGATGATGATGATGATGAAGATGAGATGATGATGATGATGATGACGATGAGTATGATGACGGCGATGGGAGGAGGGAGGAGGGGGGAGAGGAGGAGGAGAGGAGAGGAGAGGAGAGGAGAGGAGACGCGGGGCGCTGTCTCTTCAAAACGAGGACCCAACACCACAGGATGGTTGGGAAAAAGAAGGTTTCGCAACACGGATGTTCAACAAAAGCGTGCGCGCGCGCTTGCGTCGTCGTCGTCGTCGTCGCCGTCCTCCCTCCTCCCGCGTCGTCGTCGTCGTCGTCACCTACGTCGTCCTCTGTCTTTCCTCGTCGCCGTCGTCGTCGTCGTCCTCTTTGGCGTCGTGGTCGTTTCCGTCGTCGTTGTTGCCGTGGTCGTCCTTCCTCCTCCTCCTCGTCGTCGTCGTCGTCCGTCGTCGGCGTCTCGTCGTCGTCCCTCCTATTTCGTCGTTGTCGTCGTCGTCGCCGTTGTCGTCGTCGTCCTCCCTCCTTCCTCGTCATTGTCGTCGTCGGCGCCGCCGTCCTTCCTCCTTCTTCGTCGTTCGCGTCGTCGCCGTCCTCCCTCCTCCCTCGTCGTTGCCGTCGTTGTCGTCGTTGTCACCGTCGTCGTCCTTCCTTCTCCCTCGTCGTCGTCTTCGTTGGCGACGTCGTCTTCGTCGGCGTCGGCGTCGTTGTCGTCGTCGAAGTCGTCGGAGACGTCGTCATCGTCGTCGGCGTCGTTGACGTCGTCGTCGTCGGTGTCGTCGTTGTCGTCGTCGAAGTCGTTGGAGACGTCGTCGGTGTCGTCGTAGTCGGTGTCGGCGGCGCCGTCGTCGTCGTTGTCGTTGTCGTCGTCGGCGTCGGTGTCGTGGCCAAGTGTCATGTGGTACGTACCGTCACGGTCTTGTCTTAAGAGGTCTTGCGACCAAGTTGCGGGTGGGAGGGTGGGATGTTTGCACGAGCAGTGGAGAGGACAGCTTCAAGACGGTCAAAGATTAATTCTCCTTTCTAATAGAGTAATAGATTCTACCCCCCCCCCGGACTTATCGGGTCCCCCGCGCGTGCTGCAAATCACATATGATTCTGACCACATGTCCATCCTAAATATGAATTCATACCATCCCAGCCAAGCCGGTATCCCCCCCCTGCGGTTCCCTTGTAAAAAACACTATGCGGTGACATTTTTTGTTCCAACATAACACTTTTTCACGAATCCCTTGCAAAAATGGGACGAAGTGCACACGCGCGCGTCGTTGCGCGCGCATGCCGGAATCCTTCAAAAACCTTCGGTGTCGGAAGGATTTCGCAATCGAGTTTCCAAAAAACATACAAAAACACAGGGTTTCGCAACACTGATTTGCTAAAAAAGCTTCCGCGCGAGCCCTTGCGAAATCTTAAGAAAACCATGGGTTTTCCAAGATTTTCACAAAATGCTACCAAACGGGCTTCGCGCGCGCGCATGTCGAAATCTGTCGAACGCCCTTGCGCGTGTGCCGTCGCGAGAATCCTCTGCAACAAATGGGACGAAGTGCAGACGCGCGCGTCGTCGCGCGCGTACGCCGAAATCCTTCAAAACCCATCTGTTTCGGAAGGATTTCGAAATCGCGCGTCCAAAAAACCTACAAAAACACAAGGTTTCGCAACACGGATTTTCAACAAAAGCGTGCGCGCGCGCTCTTGCGTCGTCGTCGTCGTCGTCGCCGTCCTCCCTCCTCCCGCGTCGTCGTCGTCGTCGTCGCCCACGTCGTCCTCTGTCTTTCCTCGTGTTCGTCGTCGTCGTCCTCTTTGGCGTCGTGGTCGTTTCCGTCGTCGTTGTCGCCGTGGTCGTCCTTCCTCCTCCTCCCTCGTCGTCGTCGTCGTCCGTCGTCGGCGTCTCGTCGTCGTCCCTCCTATTTCGTCGCCGTCGTCGTCGTCGCGTTGTCGTCGTCGTCTTCCCTCCTCCCTCGTCGTTGTCGTCGTCGGCGTCGCCGTCCTTCCTCCTTCTTCGTCGTTCGCGTCGTCGCCGTCCTCCCTCCTCCCTCGTCGTTGTCGTCGTTGTCGTCGTTGTCGCCGTCGTCGTCCTTCCTCCCTCGTCGTCGCCTTCGTTGGCGTCGTCGTCGTCGTCTTCGTCGGCGTCGGCGTCGTTGTCGTCGTCGAAGTCGTCGGAGACGTCGTCGGTGTCGTCCTAGTCGTTGTCGTCGGTGTCGTCGTAGTCGGTCTGAACAGGTTTTGCAAACCAAGTTGCGGGTGGGTGGGTGGGATGTTTGCACGAGCAGTGGAGAGGACAGCTTCAAGACAGTCAAAGTGGATTCTCCTTTCTAAAAGAAATAGATTCTACCCCCCCCCCCGGACTTATCGGGTCCCCCGCGCGTGCTGCAAATCACATATGATTCTGACCACATGTCCATCCTAAATATGAATTCATACCATCCCAGCCAAGCCGGTATCCCCCCCCCTGCGGTTCCCTGTCAAATAACACTATGCGGGGACATTTTTCTTTCTAACATAACACTTGTTTCACGAATCCCTTGCAAAAAATGTGACGAAGTGCACACGCGCGCGTCGTCGCGCGCGCATGCCGAAATCCTTCAAAAACCTTCGGTGCCGGAAGGATTTCGCAATCGAGTTTCCGAAAAACATACAAAAACACATGGTTTCGCAACACTGATTTGCTAAAAAACTTCCGCGCGAGCTCTTGCGAAATCTTAAGAAAACCATAGGTTTTTCAAGATTTTCACACAATGCTACCAAACGGGCTTCGCGCGCGCGCATGTCGAAATCTGTCGAACGCCCTTGCGCGTGTGCCGTCGCGAGAATCCTCTGCAAAAAATGGGACGAAGTGCAGACGCGCGCGTCGTCGCGGACGTATGCCGAAAACCTTCAAAACCCATCGGTTTCGGAAGGATTTCAAAATCGTGCGTCCAAAAAACCTACAAGAACCCAAGGTTTCGCAACACGGATTTTCAACAAAAGCGTGCGCGCGCGCGCTCTTGCGTCGTCGTCGTCGTCGTCGTCGCCGTCCTCCCTCCTCCCGCGTCGTCGTCGTCGTCGCCTACGTCGTCCTCTGTCTTTTCTCCTGTTTGTCGTCGTCGTCCTCTTTGGCGTCGTGGTCGTTTCCATCGTCGTTGTCGCCGTGGTCGTCCTTCCTCCTCCTCCCACGTCGTCGTCGTCGTCCGTCGTCGGCGTCTCATCGTCGTCCCTCCTATGTCGTCGCCGTCGTCGTCGTCGTTGTCGTCGTCGTCTTCCCTCCTCCCTCGTCGTTGTCGTCGTCGGCGTCGCCGTCCTTCCTCCTTCGTCGTCGTTCGCGTCGTCACCGTCCTCCCTCCTCCTTCGTCGTTGTCGTCGTTGTCGCCGTCGTCGTCCTTCCTCCTTCCTCGTCGTCGCCTTCGTTGGCGTCGTCGTCGTCGTCTTCGTCGTCGTCGTCGGCGTCGTCGTCGTCGAAGTCGTCGGAGACGTCGTCGGTGTCGTCCTAGTCGTTGTCGTCGGTGTCGTCGTAGTCGGTCTTAACAGGTTTTGCAAACCAAGTTGCGGGTGGGTGGGTGGGATGTTTGCGCGAGCAGTGGAGATGACGACTTCAAGTTCCGCAGAGTGGATTCTCCTTTCTAAAAGACTAATAGATTCTACCCCCCCCCCCCCGGACTTATCGGTTCCCCCGCGCGCGCTGTAAATCACATATGATTCTGACCACATGTCCATCCTAAATATGAATTCGTACCATCCCAGCCAAGCCGGTATCCCCCCCCTGCGGTTCCTTGTCAAATAACACTATGCGGGGACACTTTTCTTTCTAACATAACACTTGTTCACGAATCCCTGTCAAATAATACCATGCGGGACACATTCGCGCGCGCAAGACGAAATCCGTCCAAAACCCTCGTGTTCGTAACGATTTTAAAATAAAAATATCAAAAACCCAATGGTTTTTCAAAAAAAAAAAGCTTCAAACCTTCACCCCGCGCGCTCTTGCGGATTCCTAGGATACCCGCTACTTGTTCAACATTTCTGTCAAAAGGACTCTTGCGAGCAACTTTTTCCTGCGCTTCGAACTTCTTCAACAACGGCTGCGCGCCTGCCAGGGGCATAATCCTTGTCAAATAATGCCATGCGGGACACATTCGTTTTTTCTTCGCGCGCGCCGAAATCTTCAAAAACCATTGGGTTTCTTGAGCATTTCAGCACTGCGTATCATAAAAACACACGAATCGCACCGTAGGTCCTCGAAAAAAACCTGCACGGATTTTCAAAATTTTGCCCGCTCGCGCTGTCCGAACCTTACAAAACCAATGTTGTTTTTCAACATTTCGGTCGCACGAGCTCGTGCGAGCTACTTTCGCGCGCTCCTTCAACGACGTTCACGCGCCTGCCAGGGCCACTGTCCGTGTCAAATAATACCATGCGGGACACATGCGCGCGCGCCGTCGTCGTCGTCGTCGTCGTCGTCGTCGTCGTCGTCGTCGTCGTTGTCGTCGCTGTCGTCGTTGTCGTCGTCGTCGTCGTCGTCGTCGTCGTTGTCGCCGTCGTCGTCGATGTCGCTGTCGTCGTCGGCGTCGGTGTCGTGGCCAACTGACATGTGGTACCTACCGTCACGGTCTGTTCTGAGGAGGTCTTGCGACCAAGTTGCGGGTGGGAGGGTGGGATGTTTGCACGAGCAGTGGAGAGGACAGCTTCAAGATGGTCAAAGATTAATTCTCCGTTCTAATAGAGTAATAGATTCTACCCCCCCCCCGGACTTATCGGGTCCCCCGCGCGTGCTGCAAATCACATATGATTCTGACCACGTGTCCATCCTAAATATGAGTTCATACCATCCCAGCCAAGCCGGGTTCCCCCCCCCTGCGGTTCCTTTGTAAAAAACACTATGCGGTGACATGTGTTGTTCTAACAAAGCACTTTTTCACGAATCCCTAGCAAAAAACAGGACGAAGTGCACACGCGCGCGTCGTGGCGCGCGCATGCCGAAATCCTTCAAAAACCTTCGGTTCCGGAGAGATTTCAAAATTGAATTTCCAAAAAGCATATAAAAACACATGGTTTCGCAACACTGATTCAAAAAAAAAAAAAAAAAAAAAAAAAAAAAAAAAAAAAAAAAAAAAAAAAAAAAAAAAAAAAACTTACGCGCGAGCTCTTGCGAAATCTTAAGAAAACCATAGGTTTTCCAAGATTTTCACAACATGCTACCAAACGGGCTTCGCGCGCGCGCATGTCGAAATCTGTCGAACGCTATTGCGCGTGTGCCGTCGCGAGAATCCTCCGCAAAAAATGGGACGAAGTGCAGACGCGCGCGTCGTCGCGGACGTATGCCGAAATCCTTCAAAAACCTTCGGTTTCGGAAGAATGTCGAAATCGTGCGTCCAAAAAACCTACAAAAACACAAGGTTTCGCAACACGGGTTTTCAACAAAATTGTGCGCGCGCGCTCTTGCGTCGTCGTCGTCGTCGTCCTCCCTCCTCCTTCGTCGTCGTCGTCGTCGTCGCCGTCGTCGTCTTCTGTCTTTCCTCGTCGTTTTTGGCGTCGTCGTCGTTTCCGTCGTCGTTGTCGCCGTGGTCGTCCTTCCTCCCTCGTTGTCTTCGTCGGCGTCTGGTCGTCGTCCCTCCTATTTCGTCGCCGTCGTCGTCGTCGTTGTCGTCGTCGTCGTGGTCTTCACTCCTCCCTCGTCTTTATCCTCCTCCCTCGTCGTCGTCGTCCGTCGTCGGCGTCTCGTCGTCGTCCCTCCTATTTCGTCGCCGTCGTCGTCGTCTTCGTCGTCGTTGTCATCGTCGTCGTCTTCCCTCCTCCCTCGTCGTTGTCGTCGTCGGCGTCGCCGTCCTTCCTCCTTCTTCGTCGTTGGCGTCGTCGCCGTCTTCCCTCCTCCATCGTCGTTGTCGTCGTTGTCGCCGTCGTCGTTTTTTCTCCTCCCTCGTCGTCGTCTCCGTTGGCGACGTCGTCGTCGTCTTCGTCGTCGTCGTCGGCGTCGTTGTCGTCGTCGTCGGTGTCGTCGTCGTCGTTGTCGTCGTCGAAAACATTGGAGACGTCGTCGGTGTCGTCGCAGTCGCTGTCGGCGGCGCCGTCGTCGTCGATGTCGCTGTCGTCGTCGGCATCGGTGTCGTGGCCAAGTGCCACGCAGTACCTACCGTCACGGTCTTGTCTGAAGATGTCTTGCGACCAAGTTGCGGGTGGGAGGGTGGGATGTTTGCACGAGCAGCGGAGAGGACAGCTTCAAGACAGTCGAAGTGGATTGCACCGCGTAGATTGCACCGCATGGATTCTCCTTTCTACAGAGAATAGACTCTACCCCCCCCCGGCGTTATCGGTACCCCTTTCGGGTATGTAAATCACATATGATTCTGACCACATGCCCATTTTGAATATGAAAGCACAATGTCCCAGGCCAACCGGGTTCCCCCCCCTGAGGTTCCCTTGTAAAAAAGACACTATGCGGTGACACTGTTTGTTCTAACATAACACTTGTTCACGAATCCCTTGCAAAAAATATGACGAAGTGCACACGCGCGCGTCGTCGCGCGCGCATGCCGAAATCCTCCCAAAACCTTCGGTGCCGGAAGGATTTCGCAATCGAGTTCCATACAAAAACACAGGGTTTCGCAACACCTTCCGCGCGAGCTCTTGCGAAATCTTTAGAAAACCATGGGCTGTTCAAGATTTTCACAACATGCTATTAAACGGGCTTCGCGCGCGCGCATGCCGAAATCTGTCGAACGCCCTTGCGCGTGCGCCGTCGCGAGAATCCTCTGCAAAAAACGAGACGAAGCGCAGACGCGCGCGCCGTCGCGCGCGTATGCCGAAAACCTTCAAAACCAATGGGTTTCGGAAGGATTTCAAAATCGTGTGTCCAACAAATACAAAAACAAAAGGTCTCGCAGCACGGATTTTCAACAAAAGCGTGCGCGCGCGCTCTTGCGTCGTCGTCGTCGTCGTCGCCGTCCTCCCTCCTCCCGCGTCGTCGTCGTCGTCGCCTACGTCGTCCTCTGTCTTTCCTCGTGTTCGTCGTCGTCGTCCTCTTTGGCGTCGTGGTCGTTTCCGTCGTCGTTGTCGCCGTGGTCGTCCTTCCTCCTCCTCCCCCGTCGTCGTCGTCGTCCGTCGTCGGCGTCTCGTCGTCGTCCCTCCTATTTCGTCGCCGTCGTCGTCGTCGTCGTGTCGTCGTCGTCGTCTTCCCTCCTCCCTCGTCGTTGTCGTCGTCGGCGTCGCCGTCTTTCCTCCTTCTTCGTCGTTCGCGTCGTCGCCGTCCTCCCTCCTCCCTCGTCGTTGTCGTCGTTGTCGTTGTTGTCGGCGTCGTCGTCCTTCCTCCTCCCTCGTCGTCGTCTTCGTTGGCGTCGTCGTCTTCGTCGTCGTCGGCGTCGGCGTCGTTGTCGTCGTCGAAGTCGTCGGAGACGTCGTCGGTGTCGTCCTAGTCGTTGTCGTCGGTGTCGTCGTAGTCGGTCTTAAGAGGTTTTGCAAACCAAGTTGCGGGTGGGTGGGTGGGATGTTTGCAAGAGCGTGGGATGTGTCAAATCATGGGTAAAAATCATGTGCACCACGTAGATTGCACCGCACATTCTGCACAGCATGGATTGCACCTCGCAGATTGCTGCACCACATAGACTGCGCAACCGATCGCGCTGCACAGATTGCAAGAAATGGTTTGCACCACGTAGATGTAAGAGAATTGGGAACTACCCCGCTCGCCCCGCTTGGGGGGCTTGCAATCTACGTACGATTCAACTCCACCGGTCATTCGAAATATGAATTCCTGGCCAAACCGATATCCACGCCCTCATCTTTGTCAAATAGAAATATTAATGTATGAGCGCATCCGTTCATCAAAAAGTTATTAGATGTCAAGAGTACGTTGCAAAATATGAGACTAACTGCACACAGGCGCGTCGTCGAGCACCCATACCAGAATCCTCCGAAAACCATGTGTTTCGCCCAGCTGCTCAAAAAAGGCGAGAACCCTGGCGAATTCTTATGACAATGTCGGGTTGCGCAACATGTTCATTCAACTGCGACCCACAAGGCCGTTCGCGCGCGCATGTCAAAAAAAGCAGTCGAACGCCCTTGCACGCGTGCTGGGGGGCACGGTCCTTGTCAAACCATACCATGCGGGCCATTCTCTCGCGTTGGCCGCGTGCACATATCGAATTCCTTCCGAAACCTTCATCGCCGACACGTGGACACCAAAATCGTCATCGGCGTGGTCAGTATCGGCGCCGGCATTGGCCTGGCCAACGTTTTTGCCATCATCGCCAGCAATATCGTTACTGTCATCTTCGTGCCTGAAATTGTCGACGTCGCCATGATACCGCGCCCGCCCGAACCACCGACTCACACTGAAGTGCCCGCGCGTCAGCGCGGCGTGCGAGACGCGCTGGGAAGTACCCAGCGGTCAGCGCCACCGCCGCCCTTCGCTGGTCGCCCATCAGTGCAGCTATCCTCAGGCAGGCGCCAGGCCACGAGTCCTTCGACGAGCGGGCCGAGTGCCTGCACTGCATCAAGCCGGACGCGGGCTGCAAGGATGCGCCCAGAGCCTTCTCCACGAAGCTCGCCCGGACCACGCGATCAGCAGAGCGCAGCGCCAAGCCGACGAGGTGGGCCTGGAGCTAAAGATCAAGCGCGAGACGCGGGGCGCCCGCGGCGCAGGCGGTTCAGGGCGAGTGCCCATGCTGACCAGACACGTCGATGATCTGAAGATCGCTGGACGCAAGGAGCACGTCAACCGACTGATCGGCCAAGTCGAAAGCGCCTTCGGCAAGATGATGGGGGACTACGACGACTCCACCAAATGCGGATGCAACACCGCAGCGCCGATGGGACAGCGACGCTCGGCTCGACCACGTCGAATAAATCCACGTCCTGATACCGATCAGGCACGTCGACATGCCAAGGCGAAGGCCGACGAGCCAGCCGGAGGTCAACTTCCAGATCTCTGCGTCTCCTTTCTAGGGGTAGCAGCATACGCTCTGCTCGCGCGACTCCATGTCGCAGCGTGCATCGACGCGCTGCAGAGGGCCAGGAACAAGCTGCTCATTCGTCAAGAAAGAGATGCAGCTCAATTCCGTCGTTCTGGCCACGCAGAGAATCAAGGCGCGTATCACCTTCCCAGCCATGGAGTGCGCCGGACGAGTGTGCGCACACATCGACGGGTCGTTCAAGAGGGGGGAGGAGACAGTTTACAGCATGAGAGGAGCCGTATAGATGCGTTTGGACAAGTTCCGCAGTACTCGTGCAGAGGGATGTCACTTGCTTCACACTGTGGGCCGATCTCACAAGTTGGCGTGCCGATCATCATTTGGCTCAGAGCTGCTCGCAGCATGCGGGGCAGCCGATTGGCTGCAGGCGCACCTCTTGACGCTCCACGAGATTTCCATGGATGCTGTTCGACCGCCTCCGGAGAACAGCAAGGCCAGCCACCTGTGGTGGTTATCAGACCAGTTACGCACCAAGCAGATCGACGACATGTTTTGGTGTGACATTCGAGACATGAGGGCCGCCCCCATGACGAAAGGGAGCATCGGCAGGGAACCTCTTCGCGATATCATGGACGGGAAGTGCAGCTACGCCGAGAACACCGTCAGGCTGAGCGAGTGACTGCGAAGCAGTATAAGAAGACAGCGCCGAGCTCCCATCACAGCAGCCTCACCTACGAGGCCAACGGCGACCAAAATTAAGAAATCATCGGTTCGATCAATACTGCCGGCAACGACGACCCGACGGCAACGGTCGAGGCATACGCACGCATCTCGCGAAGTATGTTCGCGAATGCGACGGAGTGAAGCAGAGGGCTGCTTCCAGGAACTATATTCTTTCAGCAGCAGGCGATTGAAAGTAGAGCGCGCAAGCGAATGAGGCCGTACGCCATTAATTGTCTGTTGTTTGCATGTTTGGTGAAGGACGTGGTCAGTAGAACGTCCTCTCGCGAATCACTGTTTTTTGCTTCGTTGGCTCGTGCGCGACGATCGTGCGTGGGCCGACGAGGCACAACAGACTCGCTTGAACGCCAGACTCGGACGGCACCCCTGTATGAGTTGCGTGTTTTCCGCGGCCACTTGGCATTCAGAGGAGTTTCTGCCCGTGCCTGCTTTACTATCGTGTCGTAATCGTTGTGCGTGTTGTGCGTATGAAAATACGCTCATCACATCCTGATAGTTTACTATTGATATCCTCGTCCTCCTCCTCCTCTTCCTCCTCCTCCTCTTCCTCCTCAGTTTCCTCCTCCTCCTCGTCCGTCTCCTCTTCGGACTGCTGGGCGCCGTGCCTCCTCCTCCTCCTCCTCCTCCTCCTCCTCCTCCTCCTCCTCCTCCCCCTCCTCCTCTCCTCCTCCTCCTCCTCCTCCTCCTCCTCCTCCTCCTCCTCCTCCTCCTCCTCCTCCTCCTCCTCTCTCCCTCCATCATCATCAGCAGCAGCAGCAGCATCATCATCATCCTCTTCCTCCCCCCCCCTGTTCCCCATCCCCCCCTGCCCCTCCGCCCCTCCCGCCTGCTCCCCGTCCCCCCTCCCCCGCCTCCTTTCGCCGACAGTTTTTTTTGCGGCGGTTGGCGTCCGCCCCCCCCCCCCCCCCCCCCCCGGCGGCGCGGCACATAGGCCCCCCCCCCCCGCCGCGGGGCCGCTGCTTCCAGAGGCAGCCGCAGCAGGAGGGGCGGGATGAAATGGAGGAGGGCGAGGAGATGGGCGAGGAAGGGATGGACGAAAAGGGTAGGAGGAGGAGGAGGAGGAAAAGGAGGAGGAAAAGAAGGAGGAGGAGGAAGAGGAGGAGGAAGAGGAGGAGGAGGAGGAGGAGGAGGAAGACAGCGAGGCCGCCACAAAGCGATTCAAAATGAAGAACTGTCCCTGGGAAAGCGGTCGAAGCCCCAGGAGCCGATGTCACACAGTTGCAGCGCCCTGTAGGAAGGGACGGAGATGGGATGGGGAGGATGAGGAGGGTGAGGAGGAGGAGGAGGAGGAGGAGGAGAGGGCCACCGTAAACCTACGATGCATCAACGATGTTGCATTAAACCCTCTCTCCAAGTTCCCTTCTTTTCACAGGCCCCTAAAAGAAAACGTAATCGTTAAGGGAAGTGGCCCATTAGAAGACAACCGTTTGAGAAGTTTCAATCGTGCCAAAACACCGCTCCTGCGACTTCAATGCGCGGATCAACGTGATTGCTGCGTCGTGAAAATTCTGAACCGTGCCAGAGTTCAAGCTCCTGGGGGTTCAACGCGACGGCTGCGCCCTGACAATCTCAAATCGTGCCAGAACACAACTCCTAGGACTTCGACCATACGGATAAACTGTTTAGACGACCGTGCGCGGCGCTAAAGGCGGGAGCCACATTTTGAGAAGGAGCCGCCCTCCACCCCAGGAGCGGCTGCAGACGTTTACGGCGAATGCGCGCGGCGCTAGGGCGAGAGCCACGTTTTGAAAAGGAACCGCCCTCCATCCGTGAAGCTGCTGTGAACGCTCAAAACGAATGTGCGCGGCGCTGAGGCGAGAGCCACATATTAAAGACGGCTTGCCCTCCACCCGTGAAATGGTTGCATGTTTCAGAGACGAATGCACGCGGCGCCAAGGCGAGAGCCACATTGTGAAAACGGCCCGTCCACCATCCGCGAAACCGCTGCAAGTTCTAATATTCAGGATCATGAACGGCGAGGAAGTCTCAGACGAAACGCCCTGCCCGCACTACGGACACGCCAGGGGGTGCGATAGGGAGGAGTTGTCCATAAGGGACAGAACAGGGATGAATGATGAGCTAGGAGGAGTTAGAGGAAGAGGAGGAGGAAGAGGCGGAGGAGGAGGAGCAGCGAGGAGCGAGGAGCGAGAAGGAAAAGCGAGGAGGAGGAGGACGAGGAGCAGGAGAAGGAGGAAAAGGATCAGGAGAAGGAAGAGGATCGAGGAGGAGGAGGAGGAGGAGGAGGAGGATCAAGGAGCAGAACGAGGAGGAGGAGGAGCGAGGAGGAGGAGGAAGACCAGGAGGAGGACCAGGAAGCAGAGGAGGGTCTGGAGACTTTCCAGAAGGCTCTGTAGAGGCCCCGAGGGCCTCTGGGAAGCTCACCCACTGCTTTCGAAGAAGCTCCCCGCCACACCCCCTTGCGCCGCCCCCTGGAGCGCGCCGCCAACATGAGGAGGAGCAGGAGGAGGACGCGAGTGGTAATGCATAGTCGAATGGCAGACGTGGTCCAGGACGTCTGAGGCTGAGGGCGCACCGACGTCCCGTGCGTCGTTGCCCGCGCCTTTTTTTCTCTCTGGCATTGGCACTTGCACGGTCGCTTTCGACACTACCACCACCACCACCACCACCACCACCACCGCCACGACCACCACCAGGCGCTACATACAACCGCAGCGACACAGCTAGAACCGCCATCGCCCCCGCCACAACCAGCAGCACCGCTAGAACCACCACTGCCACACCATAGACACCACCACAATTGACCCCCGCCACGATTGCCACCTCGACCAAAACATGGACAGCACCGTTTCGGTGCCCATTGCCACCACAATCCTTGACCGTTACGCTAGGTTTGCGTCGTGTCGACCGGCGGCGACCCCAGCGCGGACGTTCAAGGTTGAACGCCGCCGGCGGCCCAGAATCGGTCGATGTTGAACGATCGGACGTTGCGGAGACGGCCGATCGTTCCAGGTTGAACGATCCAGCGCGGTGTCAAAAACCAACGCTGGGGTCGACACGGCACGGACCTGCCGTATGGCTCAAGCCTGCCCGAAGACTTGCTGCAAGCGGCGAGCGGCTGTGATTCTCGGTGACAGGCCCGCGCGCAGCACTGGTCGTGCGCACCACTGCCACCCCCTCTCTTCGCAAGGGCTCCCACGAGGGCGCGAAGTTATTCGCGCTTCGCGGTCCTCGTTCCTTCTCCCCCTCCTCCTCGTCCTCCTATTCTCCCTTTGGGAGAGCGGCGCGAGAGCGCGAAGTTATTCGCGCTTCGCGCAGCGCGAAGCGCGAAGTTGGGAGCCCTAGCTCTTCGGGCCGCTGGCAGTGCCGGTTCGCCGGCGGCTCTTGTATCGAAGACGCGTGCAGCGAATCGCCGCCGCCCCCATGCCTTTTGGAGGCGCCCATGCGGCCAAACGTGGGGCCGAAGTCTGGCCAAGCTACTGGACTGTGCGTCCCACCAGCCGCTGTCGAACCCTACGGGAGGAACACTTGGAAGAAGGCGAGAAAGGAGGAGGAGAGGGAGGAGAAGGAGGGCGAGGAGGAGGAGGAGGAGGAGGAGGAGGAGGAGGAGAGGGAGGAGAGGGAGGAGAGGGAGGAGGAGGAGGAGGAGGAGGCGGAGGAGGAGGAGGAGGAGGAGGAGGAGGAGAGGGAGGAGAGGGAGGACGAGGAGGAGGAGGGGGAGTAGGAAGAGGCATCTTGAGGCACTCCTGGGGCTTCCTGGGAGCTTCTTGGGGGCCTCTGATCGGTCTCTCAGGGGCCTCTGATCGGCTTCTCGGGGACCTGATCGGCCTCTTGGGGGCCTCCTGGGGCCCCTCGGGGGCCGCCCTCTCTGGGCAGTCCCGAGTCGCTTTTTGGGCGCTTCTTGGCTGTCTTGGAGCGGGGCCCGTCTTGGGAGTCTCTTGGGCCACCTTGGGGCCCTCTTGGGCCGTCTTGCGGGCATCTCGAGAGCCTCTTGGGGCGATATTTGGGGCCTATGGTCCCCCGGGATCCGTCGGCGGCGGGCGTGATCGGAGGAGCATCGGCCTGGTCGTCGGATGGGGCCACTGCTTTTTGAAATAGGGAGCGCAGGAGAAAACTACCGCATGACACCCTTGCGACAGAAGACCCCGAACAGCTGTACACATTTACGAGACGATGGGTGACCATGATGGGGTGGCTCGATGGGTAAGGATAGGGATGCAGGGCTAGGGATATACGTAGTGCTCTAGGGATGGGGATGGGAACTGGGATAAGGATAGGGCTAGGGACAAAGACAGGGACTGGGAGAGGCATAAAGGATAGGGGTAGAAGGGATAGAGATAGAGGGAAACGAAGGGAGATAGGGATAGGGATAGATAAAGGATAGGGGTAGAGATAGGGATAGGGGTAGAAGGGATAGGGGTAGGGATGGAGATAGGGAGGGCAAATGGAGGCCACGCGAGAGGCAACGGGAGGCCACG
Organism: Prorocentrum cordatum; assembly: GCA_963575745.1. NCBI lineage: Eukaryota > Dinophyceae > Prorocentrales > Prorocentraceae > Prorocentrum > Prorocentrum cordatum. The sequence goes on from CAUYUJ010014912.1 coordinate 150,308, forward strand.
GGGAGGCCTCCGGAGACAGCGGGAGGCAAGTCGAGACAACAGGACACGACGTCGCCCGATCGATTTCGGATACGGCATCGAATTCAATAGTTTCGGAGATCCCCCTCCCCCTCCTCCTCCTCCTCCTCCTCCTCCTCCTCCTCCTCCTCCTCCTCCTCCTCCTCCTCCTCCTCCTCAATCATCTGTAGACACATTTCTGACAAACGTTTTAGCGACTTGCCACCACGGCCCTCATTGCCACCACTGCCCACCGCGCCAGCACAACCACCCCGAGGCCAGAATCGGAGGCGGTTCTGGATGGAGCGGAGGCACTGCCGAGACATGGTCCAGGAAGCGGGAAGAGGGGAACGGCACAAACATACGCAATGGATACGAGACAGAAAATATCAAGTACGAACCAGGATCAAACATGCTAAGCGGTAAGAGAGAAGGCAACAGAGGGGAAGCACCAACATGCAAGATGAGAACGGAGGGTGAACAGAAGGCTGGGGATGGAGCAGGAGACGAGAAAACGGCAAACGAGACGAGCGGAGGCAAGTGGGGGAAGAGCTGGGAACATCAGAGAAGACACGAGGAGGAGGAGGAGGAGGAGGAGGAGGAGGAGGAGGGAGGAGGAGGAGGAGGGAGGAGGAGGAGGAGCAGAAGGAGGAGGCAGGTTGAGTCGAAGGGAGGGAGGATCAACCAGAAACCAGAATATCGAAAGGTGGAGTTTGAAACGCAATCCAGAAACGATTCAATTTGAACCGCAGGGGAGGTGGAGCAGAAACTGGAGCATTGACAAGGGAATAAGCGTGAGGCAAGAGAAATGAGGTGGAACGGGACATTGAATTTTAGAAACGAACATCTATGTTTGGAAAGCGTGAAGAGCACAAATTGGGCATTGGATGAATCATCCAGTTGCTTGTGGTTGATCCCGCCTCCGTGCCAGCCCAGCACATTGGGTGGCGATTGACTGAGAGCAGTAACTCGTGACACATCGTATGCCAAAGCTGGAGATATCCGTATTATTTAACATGCTCCTCCGCGTCGTGCCGGTGTTGGGCATGGATCTGAAGATGATTATGATGATGAGGAGGAGCAGCATGAGGAGGAGAGTGAGGAGGATGAGGGGGAGGAGATGATGATGAGGAGGATGGTTGTGGCGGACGAGGGGGGATGAAGAACATAATGAGGGCAATGCGCATGATGATTTGATGATGATGATGATGATATTGATGATGAGATTGATGATGGTGGTGGTGATGATGACGATGATGATGATGGTGGTGATGATGATGGTGATGATGGTGGTGGTGGTGATGATGGTGATGATGATGGTAATTGTGATGGTGATGGTGATGATGATGCTGATGCTGATGCTGATGATGCTGCTGATGATGATGTTGATGTTGATGAGGAGGAGGAGGAGGAGGAGGACCAGAAGGACGAGGATGAAGATGCACATGTGTCACATGTCGTCTTCATCCCTCACGGAGCTCATTTGGACCTTCTTGGGGTTGTCTTGGGCTTGTGTGGGGCAGTCATGGGGGTCACCTTGGACCACTCTGGCATGTGTTGAGGCCCTGTTGGGCTGTCTTGGGCAGTCTTGCGGTTCCCTGAGCCGGCCAGGGAGGTCTTTTGCGGCCGTCTTGTGCAGTACAGTCAACCAACACAGTAAGGATGGGCAACCTTCCCAAGGATATCATTGCATCCTTGCCTCTTCGGTCTATCCTTGGCCATTGGCGTTGACCGCACCCCGCTCGAAAAGCTTCGAAATGGGCGTCTGAGGCCCTTGCATCCTTATCGCGCATCCTAATGATACGGGCAGACTGTAGAGGGGCTCTCGTGGGCCGTCTTGGAGGCATCATGGGCCATCTTGGCGGCCTTGGCTGCCTGCCTCGGCCGCCTTGGAAGCTCGGGAGCGCGGGTCCATACAATAGTGTTATATGAAGTGGATTTGCTTCTCCTTCGCCTTTTCCTTCTCCTTCTCCTTCTCCTTCCTCCTCCGCCTCCTCCTCCTCCTCCTCCTCCTCCTCCTCCTCCTCCTCCCCCTCCCCCTCCTCCTCCTCCTCCCCCTCCTCATCCTCCTCCTCCTCCTCCTCCTTCTCCTGCTCCTCCTCCTCCTCCTCTTCCTCCTCCTCTTCCTCCTCCTCCTCCTCGTCATCCTCCTCCTCCTCTTCCTCCTCCTCCTTGGGAAAATCAGGGAGAGAAAAGGGAGGAATTCAAGGCGGAAGGAGGAAAAGTAGGGGAGGTGATGAATAGAAATCGCGTTGTTTTGTTTGGTGCGTGCACGGCACCGCATTCAACGAAGGAGGCGGAGGAAAAAATGCGAAGGCATTGCGTTGTTTCTCTGCCGGACGTGGAGTAATTCCATGTCGAATTTCCCGTTGATTGCGGAGAAGGATCCGAACATATTTGGCGAATAGAGGTGGATAGAGATTGCGTTATTGTGTGTGTGTTTCGGTGGCGGGGAAGACCACCGCCGCCGACCCTTCTGCTCGACTTCCGCTTTGCAGGTGTTTCCACGGCAACGATTGCAAGGATGATTGGATAATGGATAGGGAACCGTGTGATAATAATGTAGCAACGTAGATAACAACGTGAAACAGCATGGTCATACCAACACATACATGAACACAGACACACAGTCATAAGTATGCGTATACACATACATTTCCATACACTTGAACGTATACGTACGCATACAACTGTATTCATGTACGTATACATTTATGGTGTTTGTTCCACCACCTTTATGTTTCACCACCGTGGGCTGAATGTTTCACCCCCCCCTATGTGTCACCGCCCTGCTGATTTGGGGTCGCGTTTCTTCTCGGGCCTCGGGCCCCTGGCGGCGCCGGCTGCAGGCCTTTTGACATTTCCGAGAACGGTGCCCCTGCGCGCCCCCGTCCGAGAGCGGCGCCCTACACACTTGCGTGCTACAGTGAGAAACTGGAGAAAAAAGAGAGAGAGAGAGGGAACGAGAGAGAGAGAGAGGGAACGAGAGAGAGAGAGAGGGAGAGCCGGGAAAAAATGAAAACATTAAAGACCTTAAGACTCGTCGCTCCTGGCCCATATGTTTCTGCATGTGGTCGCCCTTCGGGGCACCGCCCTTCGGGGCGAAGCTTCCGTCCGAGGATGAGAAGAGATTGCGTTGTTGTTGCAACGCATATGCCGCGTACGCGCGTGCACTTTTACGAAGATCCAGAACTGCTTGCCTTGCCTAAACAATCATCGTCATCCCGCATGTTTTCGTCTCTGGTGGGTTCTCTGTCCGCACCGTTCCCCTGCCCTGACTCGCCAAAGTGTCCTCTAGGCTTCCGCCTGTGCTCCGCCACCCTTGAGACGCACAGGCGCTACTACCAACGCCCGACGACACAGCTCCCAGCTGATCATGCGCGCAGCTGCAACAACAGCCTGTTGTAGGCAACGCTTACATATAGTACAAACCCTGTCTACATACACACAACATCTTCACAACCAACCAACGACAACAGACACGCTATTTCACCAGAACTACAGTTGTCTCGTTGTTTGCTTGCAATGTCTTGGTTGTTTCTGCTTTGTCACGGTTAAAACCATGACGTTCTTGGCAGCATTGGTTTTTCTATGGCCGTCTGATGTTTGGGACCGCGCTGGAGGCGTTCGAGGCGGGCGCGCGGCGCTCCCAGCTCGGGGGCGAGCCCCATGCGGGGGCGCGGCGCGCGGCCGAGTCGGGCGACCACGGGGGCGGTCTCAGCGAGAGGAGGCTCCTCCTAGGGAACCACCACCGCCAGGCCCTCGCCATCGCCCCCCCCCCCCCCCCGCTCTCGAGCAGCACGCGGCTACCAAGCTGCAGGAGGAGAGCGCGCTGCTCACAGAGTGCCGCCAAGGTCGCGACGAGCGTCGGCTTGCTCGCGGATATCCTACTCGCCCATCTTCATCTTCAGTCCTCGATGCTCTACCTCCTGGCGCCGACGGCGCGCCATCAGAAGGAGCTGGTCAGCCCCCACGTCGCGGGAGGGGGCGCGGCCGCGGGCGGGGCCGACGCCCCGCTCACCATCTTCGCCCGGCTGCCCGCCGTCGCCCCCGGGCGGCGGGTTTTTCCCACAGGGGGGGGGGGGGGGCGCGCTGGCGGAGGACAGCGCGCTCGGCGAATCGCTGAAGCCATGGGGGCGCAACGTGACCTCCCCCCACCACCGCTCGGAGCCGTGCTGGGCACTGAGCTGCGAGGCGAGGCCGCAGGTCTCAGTCAGTCTCGTCTTCGCCGCCTCAGACAACGCCGCCCCACGGAGAAGTGGCGGCTGGAGGGCGCGGGGCCTTGAACAAGCTGGGTGGACGCGGGGAGGTGGCGGACTCACGTCGGCGACTTTCCTCGCAGCAACAGCTGGCTGCGCGACACCTCGCTCGGACACGCGGCCGCGCCGGACCGCCCCCGCCAAACTTCGACGCCCACGGAGCGTTCAAGGCGCTCCAGGGTTCGAGGAGCGGTTATGCGGACTCGCTGACCGATGGCAAGATTGCCACTTACAGACGCGGTGTGTTTCCACGACCGCGGGCGAAGGCTGGCGGCGCTTCGCCCGTGGATTGCCTCGGCCCCGACCTGCAGTCAGTCTTGGTAAGTGGCCAGGGCCTTCTTCGCGATGATCACGATCGTGACACCGTTCTTTTCGATGCTCCCACGGCGACGGCCACGGACGTCAACCTCGGCAAGGGCGGCGCTGACTACGGTTTCTTTTTGGCTGAGTTCTACGACCTCGGGGCCATTGAGGTCTGCTCCGCACCCGCGGGGATCTGCGGGCATTTCTTCGCCCCCAAGAAGGATAGGGGACTTCGGCCCATCTGGGACACGAGGCGCCCCCACGCCCACTTCCCCACCACCACCACCACCACCACCACCACCACACGGCGCCCCCCATCGGGCGAGGCTCCGGCTGCGCTTGAGATCGACGGGTCGATTCCGGAGCAGCGGATCGCGGCGCCCAGCGCAGACGTTGAGGAGCGTTTCTACCAGCGCGGGCTTCCTGCGAATCTGCGCCCTCTCTTCGCTCTGAAGGCGGTCGACCTTCGTGTGCTTCCCGATCGCATGCGTCGGCGGGTCGGGCACCTGGCAGTGAACGGCCAGCTGCAGTTTCAGTCGCGGGTGGTCCCGATGGGTTGGGTTTGGTCGGCCCACCTCATCCAGCAGGCGCATATGACGCCGCGGAGGCGGGCACCGCCCTCCGACTCCTGGGTCTTGGACAAGGTGCCCACCGACCCGATCAGCTCCTCACACATGGCTAACATCCTGTACATAGATAATTCTGCAGTGGTGGAACCAGCCCATGCCCAGCCTGGTGCAGCTACGGCAGCTATGATGGACGCCTTGGCCGATGCTGGGGTCCTATCTGAGATGGACCCCGAGTCGAACACCGTCGGCGTGCACGACTTGCTGGGGTTCTGGTTGGTCGAACACCGTGCCACGCGGACCCTCAGCGCTCGCAAATTTTGAAAGACCAAGGGCGCCTTGGACTTGATGATCGCAGCGAACCAGGGCTTCACTGGGATTGAGTTGGAGCGGCTTTTGGGGCGCCTGGTCAGTTGCCTCCTGCTCCGACGGGAAACGCTGGCCTTGCTCCACGCCGCCTTCACCTTCACCCAGGAGACCAAGGGGCGGCGAGTTCCGCTGCGGCCATCAGCCCGCAAGGAGCTCAAGTGGCGACGTGCCCTGCTCCCGCTGGCGACCGTGGACACGTCGCGACCATGGTCGCCCTTGATCACGTCCTACGATGCGAGCCCCCAGCGATATGGCGCGCGCGAGACGACAGTGTCTTCCACCCAGTCTGGACAGACCTGGCGCCTCAACGATCGTGCTCGGTGGACGGGATTGCTCGCTGTCAACCGACGACCAGGGATGATTTGCTGGACTTGGATGTGGTGGAGAACGCATTCAAGATTTCATGCGATCGCGACACCATCCTTTCCGCTGGTGCCGCTGCGGGCGTCACTGAGGCCGATCCAGAATTATTGAGAAGCGCTTCGTGGTTTCACAGTCGCAGCCAGGCCATGATCCGCCAGCCTGCCTATACATTTGCTAGAAGGAGCAGCGTTGCTGCGCGGTGTCCGCCGAGCCGCCCTAAACAGCAGGTGTCATTATCATCGGCTGGTCTTTTTGGGGGATGACATGAGTCTCGTCTGCGCGCCATGTAAAGGCCGGGCCACCGATTTCCGATTGAACTCCAGCTGCCGCGAGCTCTTGGCTATTAGCTTGGTTGCAGACCTTAAGCTCGCACATCGCTGGATCCCGTCAGAACGCAATGCAGCAGACAAGCCTTCTCGTCGGCACATGCCAGAGTGGAAGAGAGGGCCTCCGCAGCCGTCTCGGCTTGAGGAAGACGCCCAGGCCGCGAACTCGCCACAGTACCGCGACGCATCCAGCACGGCCGAGTACACCACAGTCCTTGCCAGCTTCTCGGCCGAAGCCATCGCGCGGAACGCCGGTGCCCGCTGGGGCCCGAGCGGGGCCGAGAGCCGCCACCCCGCGGCCGCGCGATGTGCAGCGCGCTTTGCTGCCCGCGGCGGCTGGCGGTCGCCGCCCGGCCCCGGGCCGCCCTGGGCTGCGGCGCAACGTGGAGCTGGCTCGCCTGGGTGGCCGCCTAGCTCCTCGTCTCACGCTGCTGCAGACCAACCGCACCAGGGGGGCCACGCAGACTTCTTACCTGGCCATTTTGGGAAGCTGGTCACGTTCCCGCTGCACCGAGAGCCCCCGCAGTTTTCGGCACCCGTTGAAATCCTTTCCTGATCGACTACTTAGAGCGCCGATACGACGAACAGGAGGCGAGAGAATTGCCCGTCCGCGCGCTGCACACTCGGCTCTGGGATTCGCCGCACTTGGGCGAATCGGCACGCTTGCTCTTCCCCCAGGCCTTCGCCTCGGTGCACGGGTGGACTCGGCTCAGCCCTCCAGCCTCGCAGCCGTCGCTGACCAAGCAGGCCGCATGCGCCGTCGCAAGGGAGCTGCTGGACTTTGGCCGAGGGAAAGCTGCACCTGGATGCTGGGCCATGTTCGAGACGCACTGCCTCGTCGGCGAGCTGCTGGCGCTACATGTGGTCCAGATCATCGCCGTCAACGCGGCCATGCCCCAGGCGCACTCAAGGACGGACAAGATGGACATCACCATCACATCCAGCCTGGCCATGCTCCGGTTCGTGTTCAAGGTCGCCTTCAGCCCCCAGCCCGTGGAGCCAGTTGTCAACTACTCGCACGGTGCCTTTCTCATGCTGCTCGAGCTCGCGATGCAGGAGTTGGAAATTGGAGCGCTGCGCCCCATCCCGCACTGCTTTAGGCACGGACGGACCAACCACGATCGAGTTGCTGGGCGACGGCGTCTGCTGAGAGTGCGACGCCGAAGCGCGTGGAAGGTGCACATCAGTCTGGCGCGATACGACAAGCGAGGTCGAGTCATACTACAGCTTTAGCGCCTCTCACCACAGGTTCGCGAAGCTCTGGTATACCGCATGTACCCCATGGAGTGCTACTTCAGGTTTCGCTTCGCTAGGCTTTGCGGCCAGGCAGCCGGCTTCGCATCTCCCTCGGGCTCTTCGCGGGCACTGGCGCCCTGTCGGCGGCCATGCGCCGCGAGGGCGTGGCTGCGTTGAATTTCGACATACATCAAGGAGCCCACGTGGACCTGCTGAGCGACGACGTGCACTCTCGCCTTCGAGGCTGGATCTCGGGAGGTGCGGTGCTGGCGATCTGGTCTGGCACACCTTGCGGGGGTCTAACGCGAGCTCGCCGCGGCCCCCCAGGCCCACGCCTTCCTCATGCTTTGCGGAGTCCAGAGCATCCCCAAGGGCTTCCACACCTCGAGGGTCGCGATCGACAGGTCCTCGAGGAATCGAACAGGCGAGCACACCGTGCGCCGATGCTACTGCAGCTTGCCGCTAGTCGCGACATTCCATGCGGAGAGGAGAAACCCAACACCAGTTATCTCTGGGACCTCCCCTCTGGCTAGCGCTTTGCCGACAGAAATAGGACCACTGACTACGTGGTCGACCATTGCGCATGCGGCCGTCCGTTCAGAACTCGCACGCGCCTGGGAATTTCTTTTTATGCAGTCCTCACACAATCTGCAGCAGTTGCGCCGCCGTGGCCGCGGTGTTTGCGATTCCACCCATCAGCCGCACGAAAACATTTCGGGCCCTATGAAGGGCGGTGGTTTATTTTACCAATGCCAAGGCAGTCTACTCAATGAAGCTGGCCAACCCCTTGGCCAGCGAGCTTTTCTTGGCGCATGCTCTCCGAAAGACTTCGAAGAGCTGGAATCTCTAGCGGTGAGCCACTTACAGTGCTGCATGTGGCTAAGGTTGTCCTCTGTAGTTGGGGCTTTTGTGTGCGAGGCCAGCGCCTCGCCGTCAGATTACCATCTTCAGAGCGCTTGTCATTCAGCAAATGGTTGGGAAAGAAAGTCTATCATGGTCAGCAGCATGCGATTTTGATATAGCAGATGTCTCCGTCCCCTCATCCGTAGGTGTTCGGCGCCCGCCTTTGCCACTTACCCACGGGACTTTTGCCTGACAGTTCGCCTCGAGTATCAATGAACAGACGCGTGATTAGCGTGCTTGAGACCCGCCAGGGGTCCTGTGTGCGCGAGGCCAGCGCCTCGCCGTCATGGTGCCTTCTGCAGAGCGCTTGCCCTTCAGCAAATGGTTGGAAAAGAAGGCCTATCATATTTGCCAAATTTGCAAGAGTTCCACGGGTTCCCGTGATCTACGTACCGAAAATGGCGTTTTTGAAAGATTCTGGAGTATGCGGGCGCAACAGTTATGTTGACTCGCGGTGTCGAAGTCCCAAAAATGCACTTTTGGCACGAGTCCGGATCGTCAAGACGCAGCAGTCAGGTTGATACGTGGCGTTGAAATCCCGAGAGCAATGTGTTGGCACGCTTCAGGATCTTCAAACGGTTGTCTTCTAACGAGGCAGCTCCTTCGATGGAAATGAACGGTTGTAGGGGCCTACGAAAAAAAGCTTGGAGGGAGGGTTCATTCCAACATCGTTGATGACTCTTGGGTTTACACTGGTCCTCCTCCTCTTCCTCCTCCTCCTCTTCCTCCTCTTCCTCCTCCTCCTCCTCCTCCTCCTCCTCCTCCTCCTCCTCCTCCTCCTCCTCCTCCTCCTCCTCAGCCGGCATGCGCGCCCCGCCCCGCGGGGCGGCGCGTTCGATTCGGCGGGGCCAGGACCTCTCCACCGCGTCTGTGGGCGTCGGCGGGCGCACTGCTCTGGGCGGGCCTCGCCTCCTGGTTGTGCTCGCGCGGCGTCTGGCCACGGCCGCGGTTTGTTGCCGCGCCTGCCTCCCGTTGTTCGACTTGGATGGCGGTGCAAGGCTGGGTCCCCCAGGTCTGCGCAGGGCGGGGAGGGCAATGAGGTAGAGGAGGAAGAGGAGGATGGAGGAAGAAGGAAGAAGGGGGACTTCGACGATGATCGGGGGCCCCCAAACGGTGCGGTGACCACACCGTGTGGTGACTCGATGGGGATTCGGGGTGACAGCGCTGTTTGGGCAGTTTGATCGTTTCCCGAGGATGCCTCGGGCGATTGGGGCCTGCAAGGTCCCAAAACCGTGCGGTGACGGACCGTGCGGTGAGGTCAATGGGGATGATGAGATCACCGCATTGTGTTCACCACACCGTTCCGGGATCCCCAGGATAATGAGCCCATTAAGCGTACAGCGCCCCTCGCAACGGAAGGCGGGGACCACAGATGAACGAAAAGCGGCCATTGGAAGTCGGAGAACGGAAAGACAAGCAAGTTAGAAGGACGGCGGAGAGCAGAAATTTGGAAGCAGAAAAATGAAGCGGCAAATTGAACGTTAAGAACCACATTTGAACCATCCGCAAAGGGGAACGCAATCACACATCATGCACGTTCCTTTGGCATCGGGGGATGGAAAATCGGAGGCAAAGAAGGAGAGAGAATGATTGAAATTCGATTTCGGAACAATGGGAAACGGGGCGGGGGAGCAAAACAAGTGATTAAGTGTTCATGGGATTGGAACTCAGTATTCGTTTTTGTTCTGGTTTCGCGCCACTGACATCAGCTTTTCTTCTTCGCGCCACCGCCATCACCCACACCACCACCCTTACCCACCTCACACCACCACGGCCACCTCCGCCACCACCACCCCTTTGCCGTCCCCCCGCCCCACCCCACCGGTCTCGAGACGGGCTTGTCGAGCGATGCGCCAGGTCGCGCGGCCCACGCTGCTTCATCCTTTCTTTCCCCCAGCACCGGCAATGCCACGTCAGGCCACACCTGGCCGTTGGCCATGATGAAGCTTATGAAGACATTGAAGCTGACGACGAGGACGACGGCGATGATGACGACGGAGATGACATGATGATCGTGGTGATGGTGATTGCGGTGCTGGCGTTGTTGTTGGTGGGTGTGCCAGTCGGTGCCCCGCCCGCTGGCAAGGCCACGCTGGCGGCGCGTCCGGCCACAAGAGCGGCCAGAACATGGCGGACACCGTGCCCTGGTTCCCCCTGTGGGGGGGCGCGCCTGGCGGCCCTCCCCCTTCCCTCTCCTGCTCCTCCTCTAGGCCACGCCGCGGGGAGGAGGAGGAGGAGGAGGAGGAGGAGGAGGAGGAGATGCTTTGCCCTCGTCTCGCCCTCTTGTCCGCCTGCCCTCGCCTCGTCTCTTCCAGCGGGTGCAACTCCTACTCCGGGCCACGTGCGCTCCTCTCTCTCCTCCCCCTTCCTCCCTCGCTGTCGTGCGCAAACATGTAGAGCGTCTGGAGATTGCTTGTTGCCTTTCCGTGCGACCTGTCGCAGACGGTGTGCAAAACAGCCCATAGCAGTAGTTGTTACATGCTGGAGGGTAGCGAGATAAAGATCCACTTGGACGGCACAAGCACGGGGAGCCCAACCCAGGAGGGGGGGCGCCATGGATGGATCTCGCCGAGCGTACAGAGCAGAGGAGCGCGTCCAACTACACACAGAGGCGCTGACGGTGTTGCAGAAGCGGCAGGCGAAGAGGCGGCTGGGTGTCGACAAGATGTACCCGGCCCTCTGAGCAGACACCCTAGATGCTAGAGGGGCGCAGGCGGCAGGTTCGCGTCGTGTCGACCAGCGGCGACCCCGCCGCTGGCGTTCCATTTTGAGCGCCGCTGGCGACACGGAGAGGGTCCACGTTGAGCGATCCGACGTTTCGGAAGCGGCCGAGCGTTCACTCAGGAGGGAAAAAACACACAGACACAATTAATCGTCGACCCCCCAGAAAATATTGGGAAATATGGGAAGTGGGGGGGAAGACAGAAACCCAGAAAATATAGGAAAATAGGGGGAATATTTTGATTTGTGTGTATTTATTTGTGTATCCTGGGGCCCCTTCATTCAAGGCCGAACGATCGTCGTGGTGTCGGAAAGCAGCGCCGAGGTCGGCACGACACGCGCCCGCCGTGGGAGTGCTGCCACGGCGGGAGGACACCCTGCTAGAGCTACGATGCTCCAGCCTACATTGGCCTCGACCACCAGGAAGAATTTGGCCTACTTTGGCCTACTGTGGCCTCGACCACCAGGAAGAATTTGGCCTACTTTGGCTTACTTTGGCCTCGACCACCAGGAAGAATTTGGCCTACTTTGGCCTACTTTGGCCTCGACCAGCAGGAAGAATTTCAAGCACCAAACAAAGTGCCGCAACTCGAGAGTTCCCACGGATCGGGCCCTGGGGGACGCTCGCCCGACACTGTGTCGACGTTGCTTCGACACTGATTTTCGGCACTTCTCTGGGTGCTCGAGAAATTGTTTCTGGGATGTGGCCCTTAAGTACAGTCAAGACGCTGAAATAAGGAACAGTTTGGGTTCGGAAGGGGCTCGATGTTCCTTAGGTTCCTCCAGTGTTGTTCCTCTTGCCCTCCTGGGGCACGGAGGCGCTTGCAGGGTCAAGAAGGGGCTTCGTTCCTTATTTAGCGTTCCTTCTTTCAGCGGCCCGACGGGGGAGGGATCAAAGGGAAGGGGCTTCCCTTTGACGCGGTTACGACGTGGGTCGATTTCCCTCAAGGCCGCTAGAGCACTGCAACGACGACGACGACGACGACGAGGACGAACAGCCCCTCACACACGCCGACAGGGTCGGCGGATTTGGCGTTCCTTCTTTCAGCGGCCCGACTGCACGATAGGCCCCCCCCCCTCCCCCTCCTCCTCCTCCTCCTCCTCCTCCTCCTCCTCCTCCTCCTCCTCCTCCTCCTCCTCCTCCTCCTCCTCCTCACTCTTCCAGAGCGCGGCCTGAAGCGAGCGCGGAGCAGGCCCCCCTTTGGGGAAGAGGACCGCTCGAGGCGGCAGCTGCCGGCGACGCACAGGAGGAGGAGGAGGAGGAGCAGGAGGAGAAGGAGGAGGAGGAGGACCGCTCGAGACGGCAGCTGCCGGAGACGCACAGTTAGGGGGGGCGCGCGTCAAGAAGCCATATGCTTTGACACTCTCCTGGGTGCTCGAAGTCATTTCTGGGAGGTGGTGCTTCTGGAATACGATAAGGGGGCAGCACTCTTCCAGGGCGCGGCCCGGAACGAGTGCGGTGGTGGTCGGCTTCGGGGAGAGCGCACGGGGGCGGCACAGGCAGCGCTCTTCGCGAGGCGGGCGTGCCAAGCGCTCGAGGTGACGCGGAGCAGGCCCCCTTGGAGAAGAGGACCGCTCGAGACGGCAGCTGCCGGAGACGCACAGTTAGGGGGCCACATGCGAACCCTACCCCCACCCCCCACGAGTTCTGAGGGGAAGGGTGGGGTTCACTTCGCTCGAGAGCTCCCGAACGAAGGGAACCCCACCATCCCCCTCAGAAATCGTGGGGGGTAGGGGAGGAGGATCGTTCGAGACGGCAGCTGCCGGAGACGCACAGTGGGGGCGCGCATCAAGAAGCCATACACACTGTTCATGTCTGATTCTTCGAGGGTGCTTCGATTTTTGGGGGGGGCCAAGCTCCCTCCATTTCTGATGGTTCTATCCTGTGCCTCTTCCTGGCCACTAGGGGGCCAGGAAGAATTAGAAACGAGCACAATGAGAAATGAGCACGATTAGAAATGAGCGACGTGTATGCTTTCCGTCAGGGTATCCTGGGTTTCTTCGCTCCGCGCGCTGCGCGGCGACTTCCCGCGGCCGTTGAAGGAGTTGCTGCGTTCAGGGTGCTCCGGGCTTCCCCTCCACTGCACCTCGCGCGCGGGTTCTCAGGGTTGGGTTTCTCTTGCGGGGGGGTTCTTGCGGTCGCGCTCGCACTGTATCTGACTCCGTCTTGCTACGCCTACCCGTGCGACCGATTCGGTGGATGCTCCTCCTCCTCCTCCTCCTCCTCCTCCTCCTCCTCCTCCTCCTCCTCCTCCTCCCCCTCCTCCTCCTCCTCCTCCTCCTCCTCCTCGCGTCCCGAGAAGCAGTTCCGAGTAGGCACGTCCAACAGGAAGCCAGCCTGCCGGCAGGTGGCCCTCGGGAGCGTGCTGTCCCACCGATGGCCCTGGGGGGCCCATGGGAGCCTTGGGCACCTCAGGAAGCTCAAGGCTCGATGACGAGCCTCCATTACGTAGGTTTCTGGTGGCCAGGTTCCTTTTCGTATGTGCGTACTGTACACGCTGAAGGGAACTTCCGACGGCATCGCTGCTCTTGTTGCGGGCTGTGCTCTGCCTGCACCTCCACCTGCTGTTCAGAGAAGCCTCCTGCCTCGTCGACCCGCAAGGATCGCTCTGCGACTGCTGCCTCTTGGGCCGAGAACAGCGAAGGCCTTCAAACGGCACGAGGTACACCTTGAAAGGAGGCTCGCTGCACGCTGACGCGTGGACACGCCATGCTTCGTATCGAAGACGCCTACGGCGAATCACCGCCGCCCCTTGCCTTTTGGAATCGCCCATGTGGCCGAGCGTTGTGGCAAGAGCTCTGCCAAGCTATCTGACCATGTGTTCCCCCAGCCGTTGTGGAAATCCTTTCGGGAAACACGTTGGGGCGGATGGCGGGGAAGATCAGGAGGAGGAGCAGGAGGAGGAGGAGGAGGAAGAGGAGGAGGAGGCATCTTGGGAGCATTTGGGGGGCACTCTTGGGACCTCCTGGGAGCCTCCTCGGAGGGGAGTCTCTCTCGGAGGCCTCTTGGGGGCTTCCGTGGGCCTCTTGGGGGCCTTCGGATGCTTCTCGGGGGCGTTTGTTGACAGTCTCAGGGTACTCCTGGCCCGTCTGACGCCGTCGGAAGCTGTCTTGAGGGCCTCTCTGAACCGACTCGGGGCTCTTCTGGGGTGCTGCAGGGCCGTCTTGGAGGCCATCTTGGACGTCTTGGAGGCCTCTTGGGTCGTCTTGGGGCCCAGTTTGAGCCGTCTTGGGGGCCTAATTGGGCCGTAAGGGGGCATCTTGGAGGCCTTCTGGGCGATCTTGCGGCGATCTTGGGGACCTCTTGGACCATCTTGTGCCGTCTGAACTCAAAGAACAAAAACAGCAAATGCTAAAATCTGTTCAAATCTAAGGCACAACGATTGTTTTTGCCTCTTCGGGCCTTCTTAGAGGACCCCTTGGAGGCCTCTTGGGGGCCTCTTGGGCCGTCTTGGACCATCTTGAAGCCATCTTGGGCCGTCTTGGGGTGCATCTCGGGCCGTCTTGAGTGCATCTTGGGGCCACCTTGGACTCTCTTGGGGCCGTCTTGGCAATCTGGGAGGCGTCTTGGAGGCATCTTGGAGGCCATCCCATCTTGGGCCATCCTGGCCGTCTTGGAGGCAATCTGGGCAACGGGAGACGAAACTGGGGAACCCTTCCAGGTGGCCGGCGGCATGCGCCGAAGCCCCAGGGGGGGTTCTTTTGGAACAGAGCCCCAACCAACATCGGTAAGGTTTAGCACGCCAGGCACCCCTGACAAGTCAACATCGGACGGCAGATCGAATGGCCTTCGGCCCATCCCGCCACCGCGCCTGGATCGAAGTCTATGGGATGTTCGTTGGGATCTCGTGGGAGGCCCCTTCGGGGGCCTTGGAGGCAGTTTTGATGCCTCTTCGGGGTCGTTTTGGGGCCGCTTCGAGCCTCTTCTGGGGCTCTTGGGGGCTTCTTGGTGCCCCTTGGCCGCCTCTTGGGCGCCTCTCGGGGCCTCTTGGGCGCCTCTTGGGGGCCTCCTTGGGGCGGAAGGTTCGGATTCTCAGTTCGCGTTCCCTGTCTTGGGCCCCTTTGGGGGCCCTCTTGGGCCGTCTAGGGCGCCTCTCTTGGGCCGGCCGTCTTGAGGCGCTCTTAGGCCGTCTAGGGGCTTTCTTGGAGGCTTCTTGGGCCGTCTTGGGGTGGTCTTGGGGGCTCATTGGGCAGTCTTGGAGCGTCGGAAAACAGAAAAGGCGAGAACGCCAAAATCCTTCCCAAACCTCTGGGAAATCAGTGATTGTTGCATCATGTGTACCTTTAGGGAGGCCTCTTCGAGGCCTCGTGGGGCGTTTTGGAGGCCTCTTGGGCCATCTTGAGGCCATCTTGGGCGTATAGGGGCTGATCGTTCGGCGATTCGGAGCCTTCCTGGACCTTCTTGAGGGCCTCGTGGGGCCCTCTGTGGCCCGTCTTGGGTCCCCTGTTTGACTCCGAAGAAATCCAGCGACGTGATGCAAGAGGCCCCAGGGCACCGCGACAAGCCCCAGGAGATTTCGGACATTGAGTTCCTCGCCCTCCACTTCCACCTCCTCCTCCTCCACCTCCACCTCCACTTGCTCCTCCTCCTCCTCCTCCTCCTCCTCCTCCTCCTCCTCCTCCTCATTATTCTTCCTCCTCTCCTCAGGAGTATTCAAGGGATTGGACAAAGGACCTGAGGACACGCCCACTCCGTGCCCAGCGGCACGTTGGTGGATGCTTCAGGTTCGCGTGCGACGCTCAGAAGCGGCGCCTCCGAATGCCAATGCTTCCGTGTGGTCATCCTTCAGCCTCTTCCATATTCCCGCGGCCTCACGCCATGCGAGGTTTGCTCTTACGGCCGAGCGGGCGGGTGCCCTTGGATGATTCGGGGCACGCTTAGAAAATAGGAGCGTGCACGTAGAATGCCTTCGAAGGCGTCGCTGCCCCCGATGGCAGCGTCCATATAGGTTCTATGAATCGGTCCATCCCGCGTTAGTCGGCTGTAATGTGTGCCTGCTGCTGCAGCCCAGACGGTGTCTGACTCTGGATTGCACAAGACACACCATGAAGGAGAGCATGCAGGGCATCCGTGCCTGCGCGGGCATCCTCTTGTCGTTATCGCTGACTCCTGCTGCTGATCCTTCCTCACTAGATGCAGACACCTCGTTTGGTTCTGGGATGTCTGTTGGCAGCGTGTTGGCAGCCAGGGTGCACCTGATAAACGAAAATGCTGAGAGTATGAAGCCAGACTTTGCAAGCGAAGGGGATGCGAGAGTACAGTCGAGCATCTGATTAAGAAACCTCCTCCTGAAAAGCTGGGCCAGCGTGTCTTAGCCAATCTGCCAGGAAAGCTGGCCCGTCTTCTTGAGTGCGTTCGCCCCTCCAGTGCCAACAACAGAACCTGGCCCAGGCTTGTCTCAGAAAGCTCCCGGGAAGCTGGCCCAGATTCTTTGAATGATGAGTTTCTTGATCCTGTGTTCGGCTGCAGAGGATGTTCACACACCAGCGTTTTTGGGAATTGCGCTGGCATCTCCGGGGCATCGCGGGCCCCGGGATCATCAGAAAACAGTCCGGCGGGTTTGCAAACCCGTGTCTGGGGGGGTTGTGGCTACTCCTCTTCCTCCTCCTCCTCCTCCTCCTCCTCCTCCTCCTCCTCCTCCTCCTCCTCCTCCTCCTCCTCTCCTCCTCCCTCCTCCCTCCTCCTCCTCCTCCTTCCACCTCCTCCTTCTCCTCCTCCTCCTCCTCCTCCTCCTCCTCCTCCTCTCCTCCTCCCTCCTCCTCCTCCTCCTCCTCCTCCTCCTCCTCCTCCTCCTCCTCCTCCTCCTCCTCCTCCTCCTCCTCCTCCCTCCTCCTCCTCCTCCTCCTCCTCCTCCTCCTCGTCCTCCTCCTCCTCCTCCTCATCCTCCTCCTCCCCTTCGTCGCGAAGAGGCCACGACGAGGGAGGCCACGACGAGGCCACGACGACGAGGGGGGCGGGGGGAGGGGGGAAGGCTTCCTAGAAGCACCCCTGCCTCTCAGAAGGCGCGGGCCTTGCCTGTAGATGTACAGCCAGACCGAGGCACAAGTTCGAGGTCGGTTCGGGGAGGGTGCCCTCCCGTGGGGGCCCATGCCGAGAAACGCCCTGCTTGCCTCCAGGGTGTCCAGGGCCTATTGGGTGTCCAGGGCTTGGCGATGGAGAGCGTGACGTCCCCACGCCCCCAAAAATCCATGGCCGTCCTGGGGTCTCGGTCCTCCTCCTCCTCCTCCTCGTCCTCCTCCTCCTCCTCCTCCGTCCCTCCTCCTCCTCCTCCTCCTCCTCCTCCTCCTCTCCTCTTCCTCCTTTTCCTCCTCCTGGGGTGGGGTTTCTGGTGGAAGGTTTATTGTGGTCGGGCCCCTGCTGCAGGCCCGATGGCCTGGGAAGGGCGGGCCGGGCGCGCCCGGCGCGCGCCCCCCCGAGGTGCGGCCCGCGGCGCCAGGCGTCAGGAGGGAAAAAACACATTGACACAATTCATCGTCGATCCCCCCGAAAATATGGGAAGTGGGGGGGAAGACGAAAACCCAGAAAATATGGGAAGTGGGGGGGGGAAGACGAAAACCCAGCACATATGGAAGATATGGGAAGTGGGGGGGAAGACGAAAACCTAGAAAAGATGACAAAGCATGGTGAATCCTGTTGTTTGTGTATATGTCTTTGTGTGTCCCAGGGCCCCTTCCAGAGGGTGGCGGCGGCAGATATGACAGAGAGAGTCGGGACAGAGCGCCGCAGAGCCGCAAACACGCCCACGGCGCTGTAGGCAACAAGAGATCCAACGCATGGAAAAAAACATAAAAAAAACAAACAAAAATAAAACAAAAAAACAATGTTTTTTCGTAGTTGTTGGCCTCGAGGGGCCCTCGCCGGGCCCCGGGGACCCCGCATTGAGAAAGTCACGACATCGGATCTCTGGGTAACGGCGATGTAGGTTTTGGTATTGTGGGAACGCGCAGCTCGTGCTTTCCTACACCTCGCTGTGTCGCTTTATTTCGGTACATTTGCATATTGGAAATGTAGGAAAGTGTGGATCGTGCTTTCCTACATGCTGGTTCCCAACACCGCCGTTCAGCAACGTCGCCGCTAGCGTGACCTTGGAAGAAGAGACAATTCCAAGAGCGGGGTCTTTGTTCAGAGGTCCGCGCGGACTTCTTGGATCTGCGCTGGGCCCCCCTTGCGGCGCCTGCGGCGCCGCCTCCGGCCCTGCGCGCGCCAGGGGGAGGGAAGGGCCAGCGCCGACCCAAGAAGAAGTCCGCGCGGACTCTCGGACGCCTACGATTGCACCGCTGTCCTCGTCCGAGAGAGGGGCGGCGGAGGCGGAAGCGGCGGGCAGGTCCTTCTACCCGGCCCATCGAGACGGGCTTCGCGGGATCCCCATCAACAGCGCAGCCATGGTCGAGGAGCGAGCCTCGGGGCAGCGCGGCCCCCGCTGCCCGCGGGCCCCCGTCGGCGCCCGCGCTCGGCAGCACTGTCGCCTGGGCATTGCCGCGGGGCTCTCCCCCCTTCCACCAGCACCAGGGAGGAGGGCGTCCTGTCAGCTGAACGCCCTCGGCAACGTCAGCGGTGGGCGAGTTGATGGAGTGGGGGAGGAAGAGGCCCAGGCACGGCCGTGCCTCGGGCCCGGTGGGCCCCAGCACGCTTCTGCGAGTCTCCCTGGGCCTCGCCACCAGGAGAAGCAGGAGGATCAGGAGGAGCTGGTCAGGTTTGCTCCCGCCCCGGACCCTGACACCCGGAGGTCGCCGCAGGCCTCTACTAGAGGCTTCCAGAGGCCCGAGAGGGGCCCGAAATTTCCGAAGCCTCTCTGCCCTCGAGGGCCGAGGGCAAAATTTGGCAGGAGGAGCTCTGACGTCTTGGTTGGAGCGCCCAGTGGCCTGCCCGGGTGGGAGGAGGAGGAAGAGGAAGAGGAGGAGGAGGAGGAGGAGGAGGACCAGTGCAAACCCAAGACTCAAGACTCATCGACGATGTTAAAGTAAACCCTTACCGCAGCTCCCTCTTGATAGGCCCCATACAGGGATTCATCTGCACTGAAGGAAGGGCCCCGTTGGGAGAACTATTTGAAGGTCCTGAAGCGCGCAGCATCAGCATTCTCGGAACCCGCTCCTGTGACCCCAACACCGCGCATCAGCGCAACTGCTGCGCCCTAGCAGTCCTGAGTCGTTGCAAAACACCGCTTCATGTACGCTCATCAGGAGAATCCGTGAAACTCGTTGTACATGTTTAAGACGAGTGTGCGGGGCGCTAAGTTTGAGAACCGCCCTCAATCCTCGAAGCCCTAGTACGTGTTGAAAACGAATGTGCGCGGCGATCAGGCGAGAGACACATTTTGAAAACGGCCTACCCTCGATCCGTGGAACTCTTGCAAGCTTCTGAGACGAATGTGCGCGGCGCTAAGGCGCGAGCCACATGTTGAAAACGGCCCGCCCTCAATCCACGGAACGCTTGCGCATGTTTAAGACGAATGTGCACGGTGCTAAGGCGAGAGCCACATATTGAAAACCACCCGCCCTCCATTTGTGAATTGTTGACCATGTTTAAGCTTCAAGGTCATAAATGATAAGGAAGTCTCGGACGAAACGCCCGGCACGCCCTTCCGACCGGCCTCGGGGTGCGACAGGGAGGAGTTAATCATTAGGAACAGGGATGGAGGAAGAGGAGGAGGAGGAGGAGGTGGAGGAGGAGGAGGAGGAGGAGCTGGATCCAGCAGCTCGAGCGGCAGTCAGTTGGGCGGCCGCCCGGTCCAATGCAGCGGCAGAAGGGGGCGACCGCACGGTCTTGGGATCACGGGCGTTCTCCGAGGACGCCTCCAGCAGCTGAGGCCTCCGAGGTGCCCAAACCGTGCGGCGGCGGACGCCGCGGTGAGGGCGTTGCAGGCGACTTTCTCCCCCAGTCCCCGAGCTCCGCCCGAAAAGTCTGGCCGTTCCGAGAAAGAGGGAAAAGCCTTGGGGTACACCCCAAGGGGGCTGCTCGGACGCAGCCCCATCGGGGATGGGCGCCCCCCCATCGTCTGTCCCAGGGCCGGGCCCGAAATCCGTGGTCCATCCGAAAACCCCACGAACCTTGGGATAATAGGGGTCGACGCATCCCCATGTTCGAGGTTACCGCGTTGTCTGTCACCGCATCGCTCCAGCGAGCCCCCTTCGAGTAGGGGGTCGCCTACAGAATTGATTTGCCCCCCAATTGATTTGGTCGTCGAATCCACGAGCGAGTGCCTACATGATGCTCGCAGATCTATAACTAAAGATGATGCGCATGTGGCACATTCGACTTGAAAACCGAGTTCGGGGTAAATCACTTTTGCAGTCGATCCTCTCATCACCCCCTGGGCGGGCACGAGGGCGCGAGGTGGGGCAGCTCGTCGCGCGACCTGCCCGTGCGGAGCGCCCAGCTCTCCGGGCCCCCTCGCGGCGCACCGCCGTCGGGCCGTGCCGCGCGCTCCTTCCAGGAGGCGCCGCCCGGCCCCAAGGGTGGAGCGGCCGCTCGGAGGACGCGCGATGATAGGTCGGGCCTGTCCCTCTACAGGACGAATGTTCAGAAATCGTCAAAAAGATAGTCTGAGGACGGTTTTTTGACCAATCCTGATGGCTTCTCTGCGTATCATTAGTTCTTCGTCCAACGTCCGCCTGTAGGGGGGGACATGCCCGACCTAAGCGTAATGGGAGGCGATGCATGGGGGGGTCGGCCAGGGCTGTCGAAAAGGGGTCCTTTGGGGCCCCAAGGGTGGCCTTGAGGGCCCGAGATGGGCACCTTTCTGCCCCCCCCAGCGAACGCACCCCACTGAGTCGCGCCCAAGCCGCTGCATCATTAGGCGGCGAGTCCGGGGGTGAAGTGAGAAGGGGCGGGCCTTCTCAGAAGACTCGGAAGCCCCCCAGCCTTCTGAGAAGCTCCTTGGGCCTTCCCCGAGGGCACAGGAAGCTTCTCGGGAGGCGCGAGGGCTTCCGAGGAGCCCCGCCGCCTTCTGCGAAGGCCGTCTCCTTCTCACTTCCCCCCCCCTCGCTCGCCGCCGATTCACGTACGGCGTCTCCGCGCGCTGCTGCTGAGCATCGCGCCAGCACCTCGGAGCCCCAGCGCGCCACGTGGCGCGCAGGGCAGCTGGCTGCACCGTGGCGCGGTTGCCGGCCCTGGGCGAGAGCCAGGCACGCGCAGGTGCTTGGCATCGCTCGGTCCTGTGCATTCTTCCTTCGGCGAGGACCATCGAGGAGCATCCTTGAGCTTTTGGCGAGAAAACCACGCACGAAACCAAACAAAAAACACAGGCAATGGAGGTCCGAGCGATGGCGAGGGTGGCCACGCGCCCTTCCAGCGGTCGGCCCGTCTCCGGCCGGGCGCGCTGGCCCCCTGCCTGGCAGACGGCAGCGCGCCCGGCCCAGAGGCAGGCGGCAGGGCGGCAGACGCCGCGCCCGTCGCGCGGCGGAGGGCACCGCCTGCCAGGCCCGCGCCCTGCGAAGCAGCACCGCTCGGGCCCTCCTCCTCCTCCTCCTCCTCCCCCTCCTCCTCCTCCTCCTCCTCCTCCTCCTCCTCCTCCTCCTCCTCCTCCTCCTCCTCCTCCTCCCAGGAGGTCCGTGCTGCCGCTCCGCTGCCCCCGGGGCCAGAGCGCAGGCGCTGGAAGTGCCGAGGTGGGGGCGCCGGCCATGCGCCGAGCCATGCAGACACGCCGACGCCCCAGCTCAGGATCTCCAGACGCACCCCAGCGCGGAGCCCGGGTCCGGATGTTCCGCGCGTGGATCCAGCCATCCCTGAGATCCTGGCGACTGCATCTTTTCGAGCCGGGCGTTTTCGCCTTCTTTCGGGCCCCGGGACCCTCACAGATCGATCCGGCTGACCCTCACAGGTCGATCCGGCTCGAAAAGTTACGCGGAAAGGTGGGCTCCGGGGCTCCAGGCGCGGATTTTCACGATGTTGCAGTTTTGCCGCTGCGTCGGATCTCAGGGACACGCGCCGCCAGCTTCCTGCCGGTGCGTGGACGAGCCCGTGCGACACGACCTGGGCTCAAGACGCTCGGCCGGGTCGAATTTTGCCAGCTCGGCCAGCCCTGCTCTCCCCTCCCAGTTCTCTCGGGTCGGGCGAAAGGGGGGATTGGGAAAGGGGGGGTACGAAATTTGCTGCATGCAGCTGGTTTCGGCCTCCCCACCGAGGGGCCCATTCCTCGATACATG
This sequence comes from Prorocentrum cordatum, assembly GCA_963575745.1. NCBI lineage: Eukaryota > Dinophyceae > Prorocentrales > Prorocentraceae > Prorocentrum > Prorocentrum cordatum. The sequence continues at coordinate 172,496 of CAUYUJ010014912.1, forward strand.
GCCGCCTCCGGCGCCGGGAGGCGCCGGGAAAATCAGCTACGCGAGCTGATTCTCAAACCCCCCCTTTGCTATCCCCCCCTTTCGCCCGACCCGATTCTCCCCGCCCGGCCTGTCGCAGCAGGCTCGAGGCGATGGCGGCGGGGCCGGCCGCCGCCGGGGCCCTGGAGGCCCACCTGCTGGCCCTCGCCGGGGTCCTGGACCTGCAGGCGAGCCTGGTGCGCGGCGCCCTTGGCCTGCACCAGGATCCTTCGAGCTCGGGCCAGGGCTCCGCCGAGGCGGTGTTGAGCCAGTTTGAGGTCGCGGTCGCCCGCGTTCGGTCCGACCTGGTCGCGGTGACCGCCGCTGCCAGAGGCCCTGAGAGGCCTCTGGAGGAGTGCGATGTCGAGGACACGAGCCCCCCCGAGGTCACGTCAAAGACTGGCCAGGACATTGGCAAGTCGGGAGTGCGACACCCTGTCTTGCAAAGTCAGATGTTGGTCGTCCGGTGCATGTTTTGATTGCTGCACTTCGTTGTCCACTCCATTTTTCTGTTGCTGCACTGCAGGATTCGGCTCTTTGTTCGGGTCTGGGGGAGGTTTGTCAGGCTTTTGTGTTTTCGTATGGGTTTTATTATGGAAATGTTGCACTGCATTTGTTTGTCCGTGCCACCCTCTTGTGCAGTGCAATTTTCTGGTTTCGTGTCGCCGTCGGGAAAAATTGGTTTCGATGTATAGTGGATGTCCTGGTCCATCTAGGTTAAATGGGGGACCGAGTAGATAGGGGTCGGAGGATCGCGCCGTATCGTCGATGCATCGGCGATGCAGCTCGATGTGAAGCCCAATTCTCTCCACGCTGGCGTCGCCGATGCATCGACGACGTCGCCGATGCATCGCCGACGCGTCGGCGATGAATCGCCGATGTATCGGCGATGCGGCACGATCCTCCGACCTCATCTATTCCGACCCCATCCAGGAGGCCTCTAGTCTAGCGTGTCCGCGTTCAGGGGGCCCTGAGGACAAGCTGGGCAATGCCGACTCAGACTCCGCCGCAGAGGTTGCGTTGGACGCCGACCCTCCCGAGGACCTCACCGCGAGAAGAACTGCCGTGAGTTATGCAGACCAGAAGGAGAGCGGCCTAAGCCAGAATGCGACGGGCAAGTTCCTGAGCGCGCGGTCATTGAGCTCCATGGGAGATAGCAGCCGCGCAAACACCCAGTACTTGATGCAGGTAGAGTCCGTGTCGAGGGGCCAGACACAGCTCTCCCCCTGCATCGACGGCGCGCTGAATCCAGATTGGGCTCCGAGGCTGGTGTGGGACATGGTGATAATTGCCCTTGTCCTGTGCGACAGCGTGGTGATCCCGTTCCAGTTGGCCGAGTTTCGCACGCAGCTGGGGTTCAATGAAGTTTGGCTCTGGCTGACGTTCAGCTTTTTCCTGTGTGACCTGGTGATGAACTTCTTCACGGGCTACCGCTCGGGCAAGAAAGGCGAGCAGTTGCAAGAGGGCACCCTCGTCACCAACAGGTGCAGAATTGCAACCAACTACATCCGTGGATGGTTCTGGATTGACTTTATGAGCACTGTGCCGTGGCACGTCATCGCCGACGCTTTCAGCTCGGAAACCACGGCAGACACGACGTCGGCGGACCAGTTGACAAAGCTCGCAAAGGTCATCAAGTTGACGAGACTTCTGAGGCTGATGAGAATGCTGCGCCTCTACAAGGTCTCGGTCATTTGGGAGCGCCTCGAGAGCCGGATCGGGTCCATCACGGCCTTGAATGTGGTGAGTCTGATCAAGGTCCTTGGCATTTGGGCTGCGATCTGTCACTGGGGCGCGTGCTGTTGGTGGATGGTTGGCAAGAGAAACAGCTTGGCGATGATCTTGACGTTTCAGGATGACGATCCGAATGAGCTCCATTGGACTGAGGTGCCGCGCATGCACAGCCCGCACCAAGACTACGAGTTCTGGACGTGGGTAGAAAAGCCTGCGTCGGAGCAGTACGTGTTTTGTTTCTACTGGATACTTGGAGTGATGCGTACCATGCCAGCCGAGGTCACGCCTGTCAACTTGATAGAGAGGGTGTTCGTCCTTCTTTTCATGTTTTTCGCCGTCATGGCTTTCGCCGTCAACGTCGCCCGCCTCACGCAGGCTTGGTTCAAGTTCAGCGCGCGCAAAGACGCGTTCAAGGAGGAGATGGCGTTCGTCCGCATGCACTTGAGAACAAACAAATGTACGACTTCGCTGCAAATGCGCGCGCAGGGATACCTGCAGTACCTCTTCGAGAAGAGGAAGGTCCATGCCAAGGAGACGGGCTTGCTGAGCGCCCTACCCGACGGGCTGAAGCTGCAGATGAGGCAGGCCTACAGGATCCCCTATCTCAGATTGATTCCGGGACTCGAGAACTGGACTGAAAAAGTTCTGCGACAGTTCTGTGACGCCACCGAGACCGTGGACTATCTGACCGGCGACAAGATTACTGAGAGGTGCAACGACGCCGAAGCCGCCTACGTGCTCATGATCGGTAGCATGCAGGTATTCCACGAGACCCCATCGATGACCCGACTCTCCACCAACGATGCCAACAATGTGACGTCGGTGCTCAGGGCGAGTTGGTCGTCTATCGAAAGCGGCCCCCCCCTTACGGTGGTGGACGAGCATTGCCTTTTCGAGAAGGAAGCGAAGGCGGTGTGCAAGAACACTGTGGTGGCAATGGAGTGTTCTGAGGTGCTGCGCATAGACCGTCTGAAATTTCAGGCAGTGATGCAGATGCGCGGCAGCAGTGAGTACGAGGACTGCTTGGCAAACAGAGAAAATGTCCGGCAGAGGGCAGCCGGAACCCCCACCTACGGCAACCAGCGGCGCTCGCGGGCCTCGGTGGCATGGCACCACATCATAGCTCGCCTGGGCATCCCAGGTGGTACCTCAGGGTAGGTCGCTTTACCAGGCAACTAGATTCAGCCACGCGCAGAGGGGAGCACCCCTGCTTCTTAGAAGGCGCGGGCCTTATCTATAGATGTAAGGCCGGCGCCCTCTAAGAAGCAGCCTGCTTCTAAGAAGCCCTCCCCCCTCCCCCCACCCCCTTGTGCGCGCCGCCAAGCTTTACCAGGCAACCAGATGAGGGCGGTGACAAGGCACGAAAGTTTGCTGGGTGCACGCGCGTCGGCGCCGTGCTCGGGTGTCAGATCGGCGTCTGCTGTCCGCACAGAGGCAGCGGACGAAGGTGCACGTTGTACAAAGGGTTGTGGCAACACCTGACTCGATTCACGCGAAACGTACTGACCTCTACGAAAAAACACTCGTCGGCGTGAGTCCAGCAGAGCTTCTCATCCGCCTCCTCCGCTAAATAATGTTCGCCGCACGTGGACGTCAAATGGACATGGCCCTCTGGCCAAAGAACAACATTGCCCAGGGCGTGATTTCTGTGGATGCTGGTTAGCTCCCACTCTGCTAAAGTTTTCGGCAGGGAGAGTGCAAGGGGAAGGAGTGCAAGGGGAGGGAGGGGAGAAGAAGAGGAGTGTAAGGGGAGGGAGGGGAGGGGCGAGGGGGAGAAAAAAAGATTCCTGGTATTCTCCGAATGTCTCCAGAGAGGCATCGGGGAACATGACATGAATTGAATTGCTTGGCCCCTCCAGACTTCTCAGGGTTCCTCGGAGAGGGCTTCGTTCCTGGAGGAGCCTCCGACAATGTTGATTTCCTGGGCTCCCCAATTGTTCCCAGGGAAGCCGCTGAGACCATGAGTTTTCGGGTTTCTCTGAACGTTCACGTAGATCGGCGGCGAGCGAGGGGGGAAATGGGAAGGAGAAGGCCTTTTCAGAAGGCGGTGGGACTTCTCAGAAACCCTCGCGCCTTCTGAGAAGTTGTCTGTGTCCTCGGGGAAGGCTTAGAAAACTTATCAGAAGGCCAGGTGACTTCCGAGCCCTCTGAGAAGGCTCGCCCTTTCTCACTTCCCCCCCGGGCTCGCCGCCGAGTAGAGGCACATACGAACATCCCCATGCTATCTCGAGTTGAACATATGTTTTCAAGCTCGTCTGGTATGGCTCAAATCGTCTGGTACACCTCGTCCCCATCCACGGTGCTTCTCCAAGCTGAAGGCTATCATAACCAGATGTCCAGTGTTGGGGTGGTATCTGTTCGGGGCGCCCCCAGTGGGTCCAACGTATTTGAACCCAGGGGGCGCTGGTTCGGCGCCCTGAATCTCCCCAGTCCGATGTGGGAAAGGTAATACGTCCGAACTTCTGCAGGAAAACCAGGCGATGGCATTGCAAGTTTAAACAAATGACCGAAAGCTCAGCTGACTGAAGCATCGACGAACCACTGGCAGACTAGTTATTTCTCCCCTGTTGGTCAGCAGGCACTAGCAGCCGCCGACGGGAACATATTGCATATGTGTGTGTGGACCCTCGTGGGTTACATATTAACCGCGACGACATCGGAAAGTCAATCGAGACACCATCGGACGATCATCGGGATACGATCCACGTGTCATTCAAAGTGGCGCGTTCCCGCTAGCGATCCCATTGCTTTGGCGAATGGCCGCCCCAGTTCAGGTCCCCACTCCCACGCCTGGTGTTTGGGTCGCACGTGACCCGACTCGTTTCTAGCTGCTTGTAACAAACCACGTCACCGTGCCAGCGCAGCAGGGAGAAAGTCGGGAGGGGAAGAGTCACACAGACACAATTAATCGTCGATTACCAGGAAAGTATGGGAACATATGGGAAGTGTGGGAAAACGAAGACCAAGAAAAGATTGGAAAATATGGGGAGTCCTGGGGTTTTTGTCTATGTTTTCGTGTGTCCTTGGGCCCCTCTAGAAAGTTGGGGTTACGATTCGCTCCAGCTCCGTGCCTCGTCTGAGCTGGTGGGGTTCTGGAAGCCCCCTTGCGTGTCCGCAGACTCGTTCGTCCCCTTCTTCCTCCTCCTCATCGTCCTGCTCTTCCTCCTCCTCTCCGTCCTGCTCCTCCTCCTCCTCCTCCTCCTCCTTCTCTTCCTCCTCTTTTTCCTCCCGTGCCAGGTCTCGAGAGGACCGCGCCACTTCAGAATTCAGGACATGGTTGAAGCGACAACAGCATCCAGCCATGTCACCCGAATGTTCAGCGGCGCGTCTTGAGCAGATAAGTTTCGTCGCTTGCAACACGCATAGCGCCACCCGTGGGCTCGCCCAGGGCATATTACAGCCGGCCCGGATTAGTAGGTCGACCTTGCCAGTTCAAGGGTACCCATTTGTGTTTTATGTTTCGCGGCACGTGCCTTCTTACATTCCTACGGCGATGTGGCCCTCGGAAAGGTCTTGTGTCTGCTCGCGTGTCCTGTCCAATCAAGGCCGACTGTATTGGACGAGCTGCACACCGTAACAGTCGTGACTTTCACCAGCACACAAGACAGAGTTGTTGGTTGTAAAGTTGAAAAACATTCATTTCGAGAAGCGCTCATTTCGATGCACATCCCGTCTTGCACACGGAACAAAGTAGACCAACTCAAGCATGCGTGCTATTGCGAGGCGATGGCACGGTGGTTTTCTAAGACTTGCGGTTCTCTGGCGGGCAGATGGGTACCAGCAACCACCACGGATCTCAATTCAGTTTTCACGGAGGAGGTCGATGGGATCAGCGGGTCGTACGGACATGGCGAAGAGGAAAGAAGGTCGGCAACGTTGTTCAAGCCATGTTCCATCGCCCGCGATTTGTGCATAATCAAGACGATGCGAGACGCAGGATACACTTCTGCAGCCTCCAATGGTGTGACGCGAACGTTCGACGATGTAGCCTTGCCATGGGCATTCTTGTCCTCGATCACGTGGTGCACGACATTTAGACGTAGCCTGAGAAGGCTACAACCACGCAGATGAGGACGTGAATGGGATCACTCACCGTTGCGTATTGGAGTACGCTGGGGCAGGGACATGACCCCCACACCCGAGGACGAGAAGCAGCAGTGCATCGAACCATCGGCAGCGAGCGCATGACTACGAAAGGCGTGAGTTCACAAAGATCGTGTACACCCAATCTCGGCCAAAGCAGCGTGGGTCAGAAGTCATGCAAGATATACGATGGTGGTGGAGGCAAACCAACTACTGGTCGAGGCCCTTGAAGCAGGCGAGAGAGCGACACGCACAAAAATGGAAGGATACACCGAGAGCCACGAGCTGCACGCGAAGGAGCTGCGCCAGCGACTACAATGAAGACGAGAGGTGCGAGAGCGACTAGCGTGGGCCTACACGTAGAAGGACAAGGACACGCAGCTGGAGTTCAGCATCAGGGCGACGGCGATCAGCAAGTGGCTGAGGCAGCGCAAGAGACAGCACAGGCAGAGACTTGAAACGGACCGATCGGGAGTTTCCGAGGAGGCACGACAGCAACGCGACTTCCATAAAGCACATCGGTTGGCGAGACTCACCGCGGCCAAAGGACGAGGACCACGACGGCGCAGCTACTGACAGTTACAGACGAGTGGATCAGCTACAGGGTGGATCACGAGGAGGCAAGAAGAAGGCGCGCAGGGTGGCGCATCAGTTCGGGCCGTTGACTACGGCGCAATGCCACAGATGGTTCACACGCTACCCGAGCAGTTCAGCACCGCGACCGCCGAGGAGACGGAGGAGGGCGTCGAGGCTTTCAAGCGTGAAGTTTGGCAGCTGCGGTCATGGCGAGCGGCTCCGCGGGGGAGCATTGGCTCTGAGTTATCGCGCGCGGCCGCGCTCCCCAAGTGGACCAACAAGAGGCGCAAGCAGATCAGCCACGGCGTCTGCCACGAGCAAGGGCAGGAGAAGATCTCGGCGCTACCAGCATGGTTGATAGCCCAGTGTCTTGCCGAAGGGATTCCAGAAAGTGGAAAATCATGTATTTGTTTGGATTTCGTTCGGCACATGCAAGATCGGAAAAGGCAATCAGAAGAAGGGGGTTGACGAAGAGAGACTCGCCGTGCTTGCGTGCACTATCGCGAAGGCGCACAACAGGTGCGAGTTGACAAGAGGCACGTTACCCGAGGTGGAGTCGCGGACATGCGGATGTCTCCCAGGCAGGCGACGGGAGGCCGCAGCCATTGTTCAGCAAGCCCTCTCGCGGAGAAAAAACTCGATCGTGCCAGTCGCATGACGCGGCCAATGCCTTCAACGGCATCGACCACGACAGCCTGCGCGACGAGGTGGGGCACCTTTTCCGAGAGGATGACTGGCAGATCATGATGTCAAGGGTCATTGTCGCACGTTTTAGAGCACCAGGTGACGCAACCAGCAGCGCGCTTCTCCTACAGCAAGGGCCTCGGCGAGGCTTCCCGCAGGGGCATATGCAAGACAAATGAGAGTGGGATCGGTCAGCGTGGACAACGACAAGAAGGGCAGCTTGTTCTGCCCATGGGCCAAGAAGTGGGCGCAGGTGGTTCTCGCGTTGCACGTAGACGACGCCGCCGACAATCTTGATGCGCAGAAATCGACGGGGCACATCGCGAATTCAGGCGCATACCAGAACGCAGCAATCACACGGCGCATGGAGAATATCAAAATGGCCCAGAATGTCAGCAAGCAGTAGAACCGCTTGCACCCATGCGGACAGAACGCAGTGCATCTCGATGCACTCGTTTTACGTGAGCAGTGTCCGGATGGAAAGACGGCAGTACGTGCCGGGTACTTTGGGCCCAGCATACATTCCGCATTCGCACTCTGCGAGATGGTACATCGGTCGATAGCAGGACGAAGTGATTGGTGCACGTTCGGCAAGTTCTGGAGGTGCTGCCACGCCCCCCTTCGGCTGGGAGAACAACTTCTTCTAGGGCTACGCAGCGGGCGCATGCTACGCCGGGGCAGAAGCCCCTGGCGCCACGGCTGGGCCCCCGCGAGCAAGCAAGTGGCAGCCCACCCTCAGTTCCCTCGCATTGCTTGCAAAACTATCGATGCGAGGAGCTGCCCAGGAAAAAAGAAGACGGCGCCGCGCGAACGTCGCGCAATCTCCAGGCTATCCCCGAAGGGAAGCCAGCAGCCCTGCGCGTCGAGATGAGGGCCCGAAGGCGCCGATGGCCCCGGCGGGAGCTTCACAAATATGTAAGGCCGATCTGCTCAGTTTCTCGCGGCGGCATTCGGCCGCGCTCGGCGCGGCGAACTGACCGAGAAAGACGAGAATTTGAGCGGCGACGCGGGGGCGAATCCACCGCGCGTAAAGACACGGGAAGACATCATAACCATAGAGCTATTCGACGACGGCGCCAGGCCACAAGGAACACACAGGCTGGAGGGCACACTATCCGAGTGCGGGGGGACTTCGCGCAGCTGGATGCGGGAGGGGCCAGGGCGCGCCATTTCCTGAACATCGCACATCACGAGCACGCACATAAGGAGATAGGAAAAGGAGGACCACGCAAATGCGCGACCATGAGGGGGGGCGGGGAGGAGCGCGGGGAACGCATCCGGACAAAGAAGCAGCTTGCCGCGCACTACATGACGACGAGCGCATGGAAAGCAGCCCCCGGCCCGAATGCGTCGCATTCTCAGTCAGTGCGCGATGCGTGGATCGAACTTCCCCCAATTGACTATGCCGCGAGACACGCGCGCAACAGCGTGTGTCGCGGAATGTGCCGCGGGGACAGAGGACGAATTGATGGTACAATTATCTCGCCGAAAGGTGTCGGCTGTCCAGCTCGCGAACATGCGGCGATCGACACTGGCGATATCCGTGGACATGTTCTCCAGGAGCAAATGCAGCCCCACCTACATTCGCGCAGTTTAGAGTCCGAGGTTCCAGGACATCAGAGACTCTCGACAGAAGGGCGGAGCAGGAGGCACGAGAGGCTCGGGATGGCGGATTGGCCCATGCCCAGCGCCCTCAAGCGCAGCGCAGACGACACCGAGGCCAACGGCCAGGAAACGAAGAAGGGCAGGGCCGAGAAGAACGACGAGGCACACGCCAACACCAAGTTGCTGCGCCAGCTTGAGTCGACGATCAGGACGGCGGAGTTCGGGGCGGGCCTCGCGGTGCACGGCCCATGCGACGACGAGAAGATCACGGCGCTCAAGACAACCTACCAGGAGTACCAGAAGAAGGTGGATGGGGAAGGCCAACACGCATGGCCTCGGACCACCAGAATTGCAGGGCCCTGCCGCACTTCTGAGCGCGTTCGGCGGTTGGCTCGAGCAGCAGGGCGCCATGCAGCAGTCAGCCAAGCATCTGCGTCAGGTACCAGACCGACTGTTGCTCATGATGACGAAAAGCGATGTGCCCACGGCCAGCACCTGGATCAAAGAATGCGGAACCTCGAACGCCCAGGGCCAGTCCATCAGCTGGATATCGGCAACGGCGCCGGGACCTATGCCATTCCAAGACCACGCGCCTGGAGCCAAGAATATCCACGAGGATCAGAAGTTGATGCGGGACACGCTTGGGGACGAGGGCGCGGACATGTCGGCAAAGAACAGGGCCGCCGCCCGCGCCCCCCGCGCCCCGCTCGGAGTCGAGGTAAGTGAGGGAGAAGGTAGGATCGCTACCACTGAGAACTTGATGCATCAGCTTTTTATGGCCTCAGGTTTCAATATTAAGTCTGGCAGAGCGCCCCGCGGCAAACTTGCGCGCCTGGTCAAGAGTCAGACACGTAGACCCGCAGAGGTCGAGGGATGGAGTCGGGTCACAGCCGCGCTCTGGATGGTGGGAGCGGTCTCTGAGCCCCCGCCGTCTCGAGCTGGTTGGGAACCGCTCCATCTTTCAGCGCGTAGGCCCGCCCCGCGCGGGGCTCGCCGACCAAGGGTCGGTCGCCGTTCCACCGCCCCCGAGGCCCCGCAGCTCCCCTGAGCAATTTTGCCTGGGGCCCCTCAGGAGTGCGAGCGCCCCCTCGTGGAAGAGCTCCGGATACAAGAGCCCGGGCCCAGAGCAAACAGCAGGTATGCGTCAGCAGAGATTGGAGCTCGAATGGGCAAAACAGACAGATTCCTTCTTTTCCTCCTCTTCTTCGTCCTCCTTCTCCTCCTCCCACTCCTCCTCCTCCTCCTCCTCCGCCGGCCAACGCGCCAGGGCATCCGCCGTGACGTCCGCCGCGGGGGTGAGCCTGGCGAGCGCCGAGGTGGTGAACACGACCGCGACCGTCGCGGAGGTGGGCGTCGCGTCGAGGCTCGGGCAGATACTCGTGGTGCCGACCCCCTGGGGGCCAGGGACCCATGGGCTGGAGGTGCCCCCGCTGCTGCCGCCGCCGCCTCGCTGCTCGCCGCCTCCCCGCCGCTTCTGGTCGACGCCGCCGGCGCGGCCGCTGCCGCACCCGCCGCCGGCACGCCCATTGGCGGCATGGACACACCGCCGTCGCTCGAGGACCAGATCCAACGCCTCGTAGCCAACCAGTTCGGAGCGGCCCAGGCCTCCATCGAGGCCAATATGTCGGCCCCCCTGCCCACCTTGGTCACCAGCAGCATCCAGGCTATGCAGGGCTCGCTCCAAGCGGGCATTGTGCAGTCAATGCAGACCCAGCTCGGCCCGGTCCACACCAAGCACTCCGAGCTCGAACGCGAGCTCCACGTCTGCCGGGACTCCACCCGCAAGCTGGAACGCGAGCAGCGTCAGCTCAAAGACACCGTCAAGAAGATGGAGGAGGTCCTCGCGATCGCGGAGGCCAAGCTGCCCGTCTTCACAATGCAGCTGCTGGCGGAATGGGACCGCCCTCCTGAGCCCACTGTCTTCTCTTGTGGCAGCCCTGGCGTCTTCACCGCCGACGCCCTCAAGACTGCCGCGGCCCAATGGTTCGCAGACGCAGGTGTGCCCATCGACTGCATGCGAGCTGTCGGCTCGGAGGCCCCCTCCCAACAAGCGCTTCAACATACAGATCGAAGGAGGTGCCGAGGCCGCCGCCCGCGCCTTGGCGCTCACAAGGCGCCTTAAGGTCAGCGGCCGCTGGCGCAACTTCGCGGCCACAACGCCGCTAACCAACCGCAGCCGCTATACGTCAGCGGGGACAAGAGCCCCAAAAACGTCCGACGCGAGGTGCAGTCCAGGAAGCTGCACGCCCTCCTCGAACACGATCGCCCTGACCTCCAATGGAAGGTCAAGCGGGCAACCGGCACCATCAGCGTTGACGCAGTCCCCGTCTGCGAGCTCCAGGCGGGCGCCATGGACGAGCCGACCTCCATCATCTGGAACCGCACACCATCGAACGCTACAACATCGACCACGTCAAGTACCGCTCGCAATTCGCCAACATGTTCACCACCACCTCGACAGACACGTCTGGGTGGTATTCCTGATGCAAGATGGCGTCCGTGGGCAGCTGGCGCGACGCCGCCACATCCTGCCCGAGGCCTACACGTCGTCACGTGGAACGCCGGCTCCTTTCTGTGTTCCCGCAAGCGGCGGCGATTGCGGAAACTTCGTCACATTGCCCCCTTCCTACGCCAGCGCGCCATTATTGTTCTTCAGGAAGTTAGAGGGTCACGTCAGCTGTTGATCGAGTCCCTCAAACAGGTCACCTCGGAATATGATGTTCAATTCTGTGCTGCCCCATTGCATGAGGACGGCTCGCCCGCGGGATACGGAGGAGTGGGAGTCCTCGTCCCGCACTCGGCGGCCGATGCGATCGCGGCGCTGACTGCGGAGGACCAGCCCCAGCAGTGGCAAGACATCGTCGTGCCAGGCCGGGCGCAGGTCGTCCACACATCCATAACCCCATGTCCAATGCCAGCATGCGCGTTATGAACGTTCACAAGTTTGACTTCACGGCTCCGCAGCTGGCCGCCACCGCGGCTGCGTGGCACGCTGCTGCATGTTGGGCCGCCGAGGACGCGGAGAAACGGACGTTCGTCGCGATCGGCGACTTCAATTCGAGCGCGTCGCAGACGGCCTCCTACATCCATCCTGCACCTGGGCAGGCCCGCCGGCCAGCCGCGCGCTGCCGGCGGCATCCGCGGCAGTGGAAGGACATGTTCGATGACCAGATGGTCGAGGTCACCAGCGAGCTCCCTACGAGATACGACAAGACGACGGACACGGCCACTTGCATAGATCGTGCATTCGCGTCGCTGCCGCCGCGGTTTTTGGAACAGCTCGTGCGCGACTTTGAGGTTCATCGCGAGGCGGCCAGCTACGCAGAGTGGAATCTCAGTGACCATGCCGCTGTTGTTCTTCGCCTCCGGCCCCAGCACGCCCCCCCTGACGAGCAGAGCATCCCGCCGTACACATTCAAGGCGCCGCTGTACGCGAAGACTCTGGACACTCTGCTGACGGCGCTGGACGCGGTCATTCTGCCTCCCGAGCTGCGCCTCAAGGAGACCAAGAGGATGATGAAGGAGGCCGCCATGATCACGCGGGGCACTCTTTCCTGGATTCCTGAGGGCACCGAGCGCGGCGAGCCTGCTGCACTCGAGGCGCGCCGGCAGACGCTCCGCAGCGTCGCCCGCGCCATCTGGCGTCAAGACGTCTGGCTGGCGCGCCGCCGATCTGCCAACACGTCGCTGGGGGCAAAGTTCCTCAGCTTCGACTCCGACAGCGTCTCCCTCGCCGACCCTGCCGCGTTTGAGGAGGCCATCGTGTCCACAAATGCGAGGTGGCACGAGAAGCAGGTCCGCGCTGCAGCGTGGCGCGTGCGGAACAACAGCCAGCCCGAGAGCGAGGAACAGCTCCAGCGCCGCGAGGCTGCCGCGCGCCGCCGCGCCGCGCTCTGGGTACCGTTCCGGAAGCGGCTCGTGCTTCACGGCCTGCACGTTCAGGGCGCTGGCTTAGCCGGGTACGTCGCCAGGCAGCCTGGCGAGATAGCCGACGCATTGGTCAAGCATTGGTCCGCCGTCTTCTTCGGCGAGGACACCTGCGACGCCGACGTCGACCGTTTCTTGGATGCGTCCCTGACCGTTCTTCCATACATGGACCTGCCTATCCCGTCGCAGGCGCAACTGACTGCCGCCTTCAAGCGCGCACGCCGCGCGGCTCCTGGGCCCGACGGCTTGCCAGTGGATGCATGGCTAGCGTGTCCACGCGCGATGGAGGCCGTCTACCCCATGCTGTTGAAGCTCTTCGACGGCAGCATGGTTGCGCCGGGCCTGAACTTCAGCGACTTCGTTTTCTTGCCGAAGGGCTCCGCCGAAGCCGGGCGCAACGACCTCATCGACTGCGTCCGCCAGCCCGGCCAAACCCGCCCCCTGAGCCTTAAGAACCAGGACGCAAAGGCCATCGCAGCAGCTATCAACTGGAATCTGAAAGTTGTCGCCGAAAAGCACACCCATACCTCGCAGCAGGGGTTCGTGGCCGGCCGGAACTTCGCGAAACACATCGTGCAGATGGACTGTGAGGCGCGCGCCGCCTCGCTCGACCCTTCCGCGCCTACGCAGCACCCAGTTTTCCTCAGCTTTGATTTTGCTTCGGCTTTCCTGGGCCTCAGTAGGAAATACTTAGGGAAGGTCCTCGAGCGTTTCAACCTCCCTCTCGGCTATCGCCTGGCCGTCAGTGGCCTATATTCGCACATGATAGGTTTTGTCCGGATCGGCGGTCGACGAGAAGTCGCGCTTCCCATCTTGTCGGGGGTCGCGCAAGGTTGCCCCTTGAGCGGCACTCTCTGGGCTCTTGGGTTTGATCCGTTTCTTTGCCTCCTGTCTCGCGCTCTGTCTTCGCCCCCCCCCTGCTGCCCCCTCTCCCTCCTCTCGCCCAGGCCAGTGCGCAGGCCGAACAATTGCCCGAATGTCCGCCCCGCCGCAGCCGGCCCCTCACGCCACGGAGGACTCGGGAACGCTCGGGGCCTGTGCGGATGATATTGGCATGGTCCTCCGCCAGCTTGCGCGCGTGCGAGAATTGGAACCACATTTTCACAGTTGCGACGAGTCGCTTCCCCTCGCTTGCAGCCGATAAAATGCGTTCTCGCCCCCCTCTGGACTACTCTCACCCCCGACCTCGCCGAACAGCTTCGGGCGGAGCTGCGAGGGTGGGCTCCCGGATGGGCCACTTTTCAAGTTTGTGGGAAGACCAAATATTTCGGGACGTGGCAGGGCCCCGAGGCCACTCTTGCTGATGAGTGGCAGGTTCCCGTAATGAAGTGGGGTGTTAAGAGCACGGAGCTTGGTGAGCTGCAGTCGTCAGCCGACCTAGCATCGCGATTGTACAATTCTGCGGTGCTTATTTGCACGTCATATGTGGCACAGTTCTTTCCGGTCGATAAGGCTTTGAACGATCGTGAGCTTTGGGGTCTCCACAAGGCCTTTCACCTCCCTCCGAACTCGTTCTCTCACTCCGAGTTCCTCTCTTTGGCCAATTGGTCTCCTTCCCCTACCCCCACCTCCCTACTCACGAATGCCATGGCGTGCGCATGGAGGTGCGCGTCCGTCACGCTGGACACGATTTGGGGGCCGCTGCATCGGCGATTGGAGGTCGCCGCTCAGGAGTCTCTGAGCCTTCCCGCTCTCAGCAGTGGCACGTGGTGTGCACCGTGCTGGGCCCGCAAGCAGGCCATTGTGCAACATTATCACGAGCTTGCGTCCGCCGCGCCAGCATCGAATCCCCCCCTTACCTCAACGCACCTCCGTGTTGCCCAACAGCGGGCGCGCGGTGCTCTGCGCGCTGCGTTCGCACTTAATCGTCGACCGCGGATGCAGGGAGTGCATCAGCGCCCCCTGGCTGGCGACGCTTATCCTGACCAGTTGCAGTTGCTAATTGGTCGGCGATTGCGCGCATGGTTTTCTTGTCCGACCCCATCCGGCTCAGGGAGCGGTGGGATTTGGTGCGGGACATCTTGAGCCGGGCTCTACCCATGGTGCGATGGCCGCACCTCAAAACGATTGCGGGGGGGTGGACGACCACTCACCGATTGCACGTCACGGACATCAAGTGGAGCTGCATTTTCGGGCGCCCTCAACCCGATCGCATTGCGCACTATTTGACGTGTCCCCGCCTCACCCATCTCGTTTGTCGTCCTCGAGCTGTCGTCTCGTCGTGCCCACTCCTCCGCCTCGGGCTTGGCCTTCCTGTGCAATATCCCGCGTGTGACCTCACCCGGGAAAATGCCATTTTAGCCACTGCCCTCAGCTTCTATATATACCATGCGGCCAAAGATATGGCCTCTCATCAAGACGGGCGCCCTTTAACTCTGCCCCAACAGCTAGATGCCCTCCAAGCGGCGCTAGTAAAGATGCCCAACAATTTCTCGATTCTTCCGCCACCGCCTGGATCGGCTTGGCCTTACCCCTGGCTGAAGCCCACGAGGCGTTGAGTGCCCTGAGACCCGTGGACTCGTGGGGTATTGGCGCTCCTCCTTTTCCTCCTCCTCCTCGCCCTCCTCCTCCTCCTCCTGATGTTCCAAACCTTTTTCCTCCTCCTCGTCCTCCTCCTCCTTCCCGTAGCCATTTTGGCTCAAGATGACGACCTGGGGGGCTGTCCAGCCTCCAGGCCGAAGGGAGACCTCTGGACCGAGGACAGTTCCCAGACGGGCGTCGGGCGCGCGCGCGGCACCGCTGCAGCCACGGGGAGCGGCGGCGGCGGACGCGGGGCGGGCAGCGCCTGGCCGGGGACCCCGAATCGCCAGAGGGTTCCCCCGTGGAAGAGGAGCAGCAGTGGCAGTCGCCCTCCTCGCAGCAGCTACGTGGTGTGTGACGGGCGCAGCAGATGGCGTTACTGCAAGAATATCACCAGCAGGGGCGACCTCTGCATCTGCGGCAAGAACCTCGCCTGCCTCGTCCCCGACGGTCATGTCTTCCGTGACGACGATGGTGGGTGGCTGGCAGCACAGCCCCAAGGAGGAACCTCGCCCAGGATCAGCTGGGCAGATGGTTGGCAGCCAGGCGGTGGCGCAGGCGGGAAAGGACAAGGAGGCCAACGCCAGCCACCACCTCACGACAAGACTGTCGACCTCAAGGCTGCCGCCGCAGCAGCTTACAGCAAGCTCAGCAAGGACGACCCGCTCAGGCAGCACTACGAGGCCCTCTGGCCAGAGCTCGCCGCAGCCAAGCCACCAGCAGACCAACCAGTCGTTGGATTCAAGGCAGTGGAGGCAGCTGCTCGACGCTTGGACAAACTCCAGAAGAAAGTACGATCGGCAGGGGAGCAAGTTGAGAGTGCCCAGCAGTACTTGGCTGAGAGTGAACGCAAGCTTCGTGAAGCCATGGAAGCCTCCATTGCAGCCGAAGATGAGTTCGACAAGCTCAAGGCCACAGTCGGCAAGCAAGAGGCATCAGCTGAACCTGCAGCCGAGAAGCCAACTCTGGCAGCCCTCCTGGAGCAGTTCGAGCATGAGCCTGACGACTTCCACAAGTGGTCCGAGCCCGACAAGGAGGTCTGGCGAGCAGCAAAGGCCAAGGGCGAGCGCATGGCCCAGACGGTCAAGGAGCACGAGGAGGAGACGGCGAAGCACCTGCGACTACTGGAGGAAGAGACGGCCAGGCACCAGGAGCAGCTGCGCCAGCTCGAGCAGGCCCGCACCAAGCGCCTGCCAAAGAGTGGAGAGCAAGACCCAGCAGCAGCAGAAGCCCCACCAGGCAAGCGAGTCTGCGCCGCCAGCCCAGCCCCTCAGCGAGGTGCCACCGCATGCACTGAGGCAGCAGGGACAGCCGCCGCGGCTGCGCCCACCGGCGCCGCAGCAGCTGCCCAACCAGAAGCAGGCGCAGCAGAACATGACAAAGCAGAAGAACGCCGAGCCAGAGTGGAGGCCCACATCCAGGAGGCGCGAGAGAAGGTCTCGCAGGCTAGGCGCGCCGAGACAGTCGTCGACGCAGAAGGGCAAGGTGACCACTCAGCAGGGTAGCCGCCCCAAGGCGAGCGCGAAGAAGGCTCGCCGCCCGTGCCACATCGACTTCTTCAACGTCACGACCTGGGGCCCCCAGGCACAGGGCTACCTCATGGAGATCAACAATACCAAGGACAGGGACATCATTGGCATCGCGGAGCACCACCTCCGCCAGCCTGCGCAGATAAGCAAGGCAAGAGCGGCGCTAAGGAGGAATGGCATGCACAGCTACTGGACCAAGGCACGGCCAGGAGAAGGAGAAGGCACTCGAGGAGGCACGTGTGCCATCACGCGAGGATCCTTGGACATCCAGGACAGGATCGCGGGCTTCGATGAGCACTACCTGCACGAGGACGGCAGTGACGTCACGGTGGTGATCTCCAACCTGCGCAAGGTCCGTTTCGCAGCGGCTCTCGTCTACCTTGAGTGTGGGACGGGCTTTGGAGAGAGGAACGTCGACGTCCTCTGCGACCTGCGGGAGAAGATGGCCGTCTGGGGAGGGCCCTGGGCAGCGCTTGGGGACTTCAACATGACGCCGTCGGAGCTCAACAACAGCATTTGGCCCAGGGTGCTGAAGGCTCAGGTAGCTGCGGCGGAGGATGGCGCCCCCACATGTTTCCCAGCAGTAGTTGAAGCCAGGTGCATCGACTTCGCGCTGATATCGCAGGGCCCGGCGCCGTATTTCGACCAGCTGGAGCTGCTCAGGACCGTGCCGTGGAAGCCGCACATCGGCATCCGCTTGAAGCTGAAGGGGCGGCCTCTCATGCTCAAGGGCAGGGTACTTCGCAGGCCAGCAGCCATAAAGCCGCCAGTCACAGTCGAGAGAATGCCGAAGTCCAGAGCCGCTTGCAGACGAGCGGCGCGCGGAGGCCAGGAGGCCATGCGCCGACGTCAGCAAGCGTTGGCAGAGGCAGGATGCGACCTGGACGAGAACGACATGGAGCCAGTGCCGCAGCTGCACTACGACAAGGAGGTCCAGCACGTCATCCCTGACGAGCTGTGGCAGGCCACCTCCGAGCGGGTCAGCGCGCGCGCCTACGACGAGTTGCCCCAGCACTCGCAGCACACAGTCGTCGGCAAGATGATGGAGCGGCACATGCTGGACCTGGGGCAACAGCACGACCGCTTCGCAAGCACCCTCGAGCTCAGCCTGTGCGAGAGCATCGGCATCCCAGAGGAAGAGCGTGGACGACACCTCGGGCACAGCAGGCCCCCGAGCTACAAGAGCGTGAGCATCAAGGACACCGTCACCTCTACGCCATGGGCAGGGGTCGAAAGGAAGATCCACGCGTGGTGGGCGGAGATCTCCTCCTTGGCGCGGCAGCTCTCGCACCATGATGCCCGAGCGCAGGAGGCAGCAGCAAGTCGACAGGGCAAGACCCAGGCACTTCCCGATGAGGACTCAGGAGGTGGACAGGGCCCGTCGGCGCCTGAGCTTGGCCCCGTCATGTCTGACAGCCAGGTAGGCCACGAAGACGGGGTTCCCGCACCAGCCATGAGCCCATCGAAGAGCTCGGGAGGAAGCTCGGTGGATCGCGCCCCCACCGAGCGGGGTGAGGGGCCCCCCGAGCTGCAGCAGCGGCGTGCAGGCAGTGGAGGCGCAGCAGGAGGCGGCGGCAGTAGCACCAAGGACATCGCGAATCAGCCAGCACTTGAGGAGGTCTCCCCTCCTCAGGCTGAGGTCCAGGAGCTCGCAGAGGGGCCAGCCCAAGAGAGCCCAGAGCGACCCTGCCTCAGCCCAGCATCGCCGCCAAAGGACGCGTCCTGGACCTCCGAGACGGGCGCAGCTTTCCAAGAGATGAGGGCGAGGCGGCCTGGCCCAGAGAAAGAGGCAGGCCCCTCCTCACTCTCCTCGGGGTACCCATCCCCCACACAGGCGAGCGCAGCGGAGCATGGGAAGGCAGCTGGCCCCTGCTCTGAGATGGGTCAGGGGTTCCCGTCCCCCAAGTGCGCCGCCACGGGACGCGTCCCAGACCTCGACGTGGGACCAACCCACAGCAGCGCAGACAGCTGCACAGAAGGGATGCAGAGGGGTGCCCTTCCCCCACCAGCAGGACGCAACACCATGGACATCCAAGATCACGACCCCTTCGAGGATGAGGAGGACTACTTGGAGTACCGCCAGGAGATCGCAGACCAGGAGAACAGCGATGGGTACCACCAGCACATCGAGGGGCAGCAGGACAGCCTCGAGTTCGGCCAGACCGTCCGCCGTCGTGCAGCTGGATCTGCCTTCCCCCCACCAGCAGGACGCAGCACCATGGACGCCCAAGACCACGACCCCTTCGAGGAGGAGGAGGACTGCTTGCAGCATCGCCAGGAGACCGCAGATCAGGAGGACTGCGACGGGCACCACCAGCTCATCGAGGGGCAGCAGGACAGCATCGACCACGGCCAGACCGTTCGTCGTCATGCAGCTGGATCTGGTAAAACTGCCCCAGGTGACACGCACTGCTCACCTCCTCAGCCAGCTGGCACTCTGGAGGCAGAGGGTACCGATCACCTGGGGAGTCAGAACCAAGCGCCGCCAGGCCCAGAGGCAGAGGAGCCACGTGATATGGGCCTGCCCCCACCAGACCTCTGCAATGATGACCAGCACCAGCGGGAGCGGGAAGACTACGTGGCCATGAGAGACGACTTGGAGTATTGGGCGGCCATCTGGATGGATAATTTGGTGCAGCTCCCCACGGACAACAGCAACTGGATGCAGATCTGTGTGCCGTTCCTGGAGACCATCTTGGGTGGCGGAGGCAACAATGGCATGGTGAGGCTGCTCAGGCGTAGGTACCAGCAGGCCGGCCTCAGCCACATCATCAGGGACCTCTGCGAGCGAGCATGGAGACATACAGAACCACGACGCCGAGGCTTTCTCCAAGGCCTTACGCGAGAGGAGCCGACGAGGAGGCACGAATTGGAGATGATGCATTGGAGGGAGCTTGCTAACCCGCGGAGGTTTATGCGAGAAGTTATAGGCGAACGAGCACCAGAAGGAGCAGCTCGAAGACAACTACATGATGCTCCAGGAGCAGGCAGTGGCCCGAGTAGCCGCCGAGAGCTGCAGGTCCGCACCCACAGCGGCCATCAGACGCAGCAGCAGATCAACACAAGACGGCAGCTCGCGCAGCAGCTCAACCAGCCTGACCCAGGCAGGCTGAACGAAGAAGGTGCAGCCAAGGACCAGCAGCAGGCCCTCCTCACATACCTGCACGCGATAGCAGAGGGCGCCCTCGTGGACCCAGGGACGATCAGCAGGGTAGCAGAGGAGGTAAAGAGCATGGCCAAGCTACTCACAAAGGCGGTGAAGAAGGCGTACATCCACTGGGTGCACGACGCCACGGCAGGCAGTGCGAAGATGGCCCACGCCTACACCAAGGCAGCGGAGCGCAGCCACCTGGAGGACATCCTTGAGCACGAGGGCCAGGTCATCAACCACCCGCAGCAGCTGGTGGACTTGCGCAAAGAGGCAGGGCAACGCAGGTGGACACGAGATGCACAGAAGGCCGAGAGGATCCAAGAGGCGCTGGCCAAGCTGAGGCAGGCTGCCTTGGCCCAAGAGAATGCCCCCGAGCCCATCAGCAAGGACATCATCGGCTCCATCATCCAGCACCTGAAGCGCAATGCTGGCCAAGGAGCGGACTGGTGGAGGGCTCCAGAGTTCAAGGCCATGGGCGCCCAGGGGCTGGAAGACTTTGTGCAGTGCCTGACCAGCTGTGAGCAACGGGCAGCGTGGCCGTGGCAATTCTACTTGGTGCTGGAGCTGCTGCTGGGCAAGAAGCCAGGAATCGGCGGTGGGCGCCCCATCGGCCTCATGCCCATGCCGTACCGCATCTGGAGCGCAGCCAGGAGGCCCATAGTAGCCACCTGGAGCAAGGCAGCGGCGGGCTTCTGGGATACGGCAGTAGCTGGCTCCTCAGCGCTACGAGTGGCAATGCACAGACTGATGAGGGCAGAAGCCGCCACGGAGATGGGCTTTCATGCAGCAGGAGTCTTCTACGACGCGGCAAACTTCTACGACAACATAGGCCTCGACCAGCTGATCGAGAAGGCCAGCGCCCTCCAGTGCCCGTTGCTGCCGCTGGCAATGGCCGTGCAGATGTACCTTGCGCCCAGGGCCATCATGGCCCACAGCCTCTTCTCGGACATCTTCGAGCCTGCCAACAGCATGGTAGCTGGCTGTGGCCAAGCGGTCGACCTCACCAGACCGCTCTTACATGGCATCCTGGATGCAGCGCACAGGCACCACATCTTCGTCGTCATGCAGCGGTACCTGGACGACTTGGCCCTGCAGGTAGAGGGTGCGCGGCGGCAGGCCATTGACCAGATCAAGTACGTGGCAGCGTTGGTGCACGATGGATTCAAGCAGCTCTCAATACCCATCTCCGTCAAGACGGCAGTGGTGGCCTCGGACAGGGACCTCCAGGCAGAAGTCGCCAGCATCCTGGACAGCCTGGGCACCCCCAACAAGCAACCAGGTGTAGTGCGCGACCTCGGCGTGGACACCAGCCTCGGCAAGCAGCTGCGGCGACCCACCCATGCCGCGCGCCAGGCCAAGGCCAAGCAGAGGGTGGCCAAGCTCAAGGACCTAGCGAAGACGGACGCCAGAGGCGCGGCAAAGGTCTATTCAGCAGGTGCCTACTGCCAGCAGGCCTGGGACTTACCAGCGCACGGCATCACGCCCACGGAGGCGAAGTCGGTCAGGGCTACGGAGGCAGCGCTCCTCACAGGCGGACACAAGGCTGGACGCTGCACGTCCACCATCCTCCTGATCCAGAGGGGAATGCAAGAGGCAGTAACCCGAGCCATCGGCGACCAGATCAAGCAGTTCTGGCTCACCATAGTCGACCACCCGACGGAGCTCAAGAGGTACCAGAGAGGCTGGCTCCTGCTCTACGCCAAGCTGGACGCCCTGGAACCCAACCGCAGGTGGCAGCAGGTCAAGGGGCCTATGGCAGGGGTCATCGCGCAGCTGCTTGGGTTAGGCTGGATACCGCGACGCCTGGACAGCTGGATCAGCCCAGCAGGTGACGAGTGGGCCTACAAGCCAGATGACATTCCTCACTTCGGCGCGCTCCTGCATGAAGTCCAGCAGAGCGCGCAGCAGCAGCTCTGGCAGCAGACAGCTGGCCATCGCAGTGGAGAAGGACTTCAGGCTGGAGGCGACCTCTATCAGCTGCAGCGCCACCCGAGGAGGAGGAGGCGCAAAGGACAGCATGCAGAGGCAGCCATGCTGGAGACCATAGCGGTGGCGGGCATCTGGACCAGGGAGCGTCGCAGGGCGGCCAACCTCAACCAAGAAGGCGACGACACTTGCGCGAGGTGCGGCGAGGCGATAGAGACAGAGGAACACCGCTACTACGCATGCCCTGCCAACGCAGAGATAGGGCACAGCAATGACACCGACCTGGCGAAGAAGGCGAAGGACGCGCTGGACCAGCGGCAAGACCTGCACTTCTGGCTCCGCGGCATCCCGCCAGCGGCCTGGGCAGCCAAGGTCGACCCAGACGAGGACGCGGCGAAGGCGGCGCAGATCTTCTGCACCAGCGAAGAGGCTCAGGCGGCAGCCCAGTCAGGGTACAAGGCTCGAGCAGACTATGTCTTCACGGACGGCTCAGGTGGTGCAGGGGAAACGGCCAAGGACCCCGCCTCAGACGCTGCGGCCGGGCAGTGGTGGCCTTCAGGTTCGACGAACAAGGGCGTCCGCAGGAAGTGGCCGCCTGGCACGGCACGATCAGGGCACCGCGCACGGTGCCACGGGCAGAGCTCACCGCCACGAGCAATGCCATCGGGTACACCACGGCGGCGACAGCCAGGGGGCTCAACATAGTCAGCGATTGCAAGTACGCCCTGGACGCACTCAAGCAGATCCAGGATCCTGAGGATCTGGACTACAGGAGCACGAACTACGACCTGGCTCCAGACGAAGCAGCAGCTGCAGAACAGCACGGACACCATCATGGGCCACCACATCCCAAGCCACCTGATTGAGCACCCAGCCGAGCTGGAGAGGTGGAATGGTCCCACCTGGTGGGTCATAGGAAACGAGATGGCAGACAAGTACGCAGGTTGGGGAGCGGAGCATGGAGCACTGGATCCAGCCATCATCGCGCAGCAGCAGATCAGGGACCAGATCGCCACGGCGGTGCAAAACCGGCTGCTGGCCATCGACATGGCGGTGACGGTGGAGGACCCCAACAAAGCCCCTCAGCGTCCCAAGGCCAAGCGCCGAAAGCCGCAGACGGCGAGGGACAGGGCAGCCCAGCTGGGACACGACTTGCGCAAGCTACATCCGCGATGGTGGTGCGCAACGTGTCGCAGTGGCCCAGCCAAAGGACAAAGCATCAGAGACTGGCTGGCAGAGACGGGAGAATGCCTCGGGAAGTACGGCGGCCACCAGGACCAGCACGGCAACGTCAGGCTCGCTTATTTTTTCTTTTTTTTTTTTTTTTTCTTTTTCTTTTTTTTTTGTTTTTTTCTCTTTTTTTTTTTTTTTTGTTTTTTTTTTTTTTTTTTTTTCCTTTTTCTTTTTCCTTTATTTTTTGTTTCCTTTCGTTTTTTACCATTTTTTTTATTTTTTTTTTTTTTCCCTTATCCTTTTTTTTTTTTTTTTCTCTTTTTTTTTTTTTTTTTTTTTTTTTCTTTTTTTCAGCGGTGCAGATCGGCACGCAGGTGGTTCACGTCTCCCACAAGACGCAGTTCACCCATGGCTGGCTCTGGTGCGAGAAATGTGGCGGCACCAGCTACCTTGGGGACCACAAGAGCAGGATCGTGGCAGGAGTGGCAAGGAAGCTGGCAAGGCCATGTCAGCCCCCAACAGCAGCAGGGCGGCGGGTCTTGGCGGACATGCAGAGGGGCAAGCTGCCAAGAGGAGCTAAGCCAGCAGCAGACCCAGTTGATGAGGTTCTCAACGAGATCACCATGCCTGGTGATTTCAAGCTCGGCCTGAGCAACCACGAGGCGATCGACCTGGACGGGGGCAGCTCAGAGGCAGGGGGCCCGCAGCCAGCTCCACAGCAGCCACCCAGCCATCCGCACTCTGTCGTCCACGCCAGCTGGAGGCTCGTGGACCATATGCAGGGCTACGCGGGGCAGTGGATGAACATGGTCGACCAAGAGGTCTGGGACGACATGGACGACTGGATGGAGCACTGCGTACCGTTTCTCCTGGCCATCACCAATGTGGGTGGCGGAGCGGACACGCAAGAGCAGACCAGGGCCGTCACCGTGCAGGAGCTTCAGCAGATCAAGGACTTCTGCGAAGAAGTCTGGCGCAACACGCACCGCACGCGACGGAGGCCCATGACCAGGATGCTTGCCCTCCCGCACGGTACAAGGCAGCAGGCAGCAAGAGTGCACATGGACGCCTTCCAGAACAGAAGGAACAACATCCTAGCGCACAGCATCCCCAGCAGCGAGCGCAGGCCGCTGCCGAGAACAGCGGAGGCCAGCCGAGAGTGGTCACCAGAGAACCTGGACGATGATGACTCGACCCCAGACAGTGAAGCCCCAGAGCTGGAGGGTGAGCCGAGCAACCAGGAGATGGAGACCATGGCAGGACCTGATCAGAGGCACGACGCCAACAGCCTGATGCAGACGGCTGTGCAGGTGGCAGTAACGCTGACCAAGCCAGTGGGGCCCGACCTGATGAAGTTCGTGAGCGAAGCCGATGAGGCCGGCCTGCTCCACCCAAGGCTTCGACACAACAAAGGAGAAGCTGACCAGGACCCCGAGCAGGAGGTGGCGTGGCTCGAGAGGAACAGGCTCGAGCAGCTCATGCAGTCGCTGGCAGGCTGCTGGAGCCAGAAAGAGGGCGAACAGGGCTGGCCATCGCGGCAGGCTGCGTGCGTGCCCCATGTGCTGAGGGCGCTGCAGACTGGTGTCTACCAGAGGCTGTTCAGCAACGTGTCAGGGCCGAGCCGCCAGCGCAGCCAGCGCCGAGCGGCGGAGGAGATCTGCCGCCTGGCACGGCTCAACAGCGGAGAGGCGCGCAGGCAGATCCAGCAGCAGGACCCGAAGGAGGCAGAGCGGCGCAGAGCAATGGCTGAGCAGTTCCTGGGCGTGACTGAGCCAGTGGTGAGGAGCCGCAGCCCGCGACCGCAAGCAGCAGCGCGAGTGCCAAGCAGGGCTCCAGCCAGACAGCCGAGGAGGAACCCAGAGGCCAGGGCCACCAGCAGCCCCGCCGAGCTGCGCACGGCAACGCCAGCGCCCGAGCTCGAGAGGCCCAGGGGGCCCAGGGCACCGCAGCCAGAGCGGCCCCTGGAGGCGGGAAGGGCGGAGGAGCAGCAGAAACCCTCCAGCAGGCCCCTGTGCAGAGAGGGGACAGGCCACCATGGACCCCTGCGCGGCGAGGGGGTAGGCCGCAGAGGACCCCAGCGTGGCGAGGGGTTAGGCCACAGCCCTGCGCCAGACGGGATGCAGAGGGGTGCCCGTCCCCCACCAGCAGGACGGAGCACCATGGACATGGCAGACCTCGACCACTTCCTTGAAGAGGAGAACAGCGAGGATTGCCTCCAGCAGCCCGTAGACAAGCAGGACAGCGATGACAACCACCAGCAGATCCCAGATGCACAGCACAGCATAGGGTACCACCTGGCAGACCGCAGAGGACCCCAGCGTGGCGAGGGGTTAGGCCGCGGAGGACCCCAGCGCGGTGAGGGGTTAGGGTTAGACCGCAGTGCCACCAAAGGCAAGCAGAGGCTCGAGGCGGAGGTCCCTGACGAGCCCAGTGAGCATGACGCGGACCTTTTGACCAACAGTGTGGTAGACAGGACCTCGCAACTAACAGAGCGGACCGATACCCTGGGAAACCGACAGACTGAACGCGAGGGGGAGGGCTTGGCCCGCGGATACCACGTGAACCGCGAACACAGCGAGTGGCATAGTCGGGGGACCTCGCCCGAGCCAGTAGGCAGTAGCACCGAGGATGGGGACAGTGCGAGACTCGGCGTTCCCCCGCGTGGCGAGGGGTTAGGCTGCAAAACTGCGCAGCCCGAGACGACGGCAGACTACGACGACACAGACCTGCAGCGGGACTTGGAGAAGTTTTTCGGCGACTTTCCCCAGCGCGGTGAGGGGTTAGACCGCATGGAACCCCTGCGTGGCGAGGGGTTAGGCCACGGCAATCCCCTGCGCGGTGAGGGGGTAGACCGCAGTGCAAAAGGCAAGCAGAGGCTCGAGGCGGAGGTCCCTGACGAGCCCAGTGAGCATGACGCGGACCTTTTGACCAACAGTGTGGTAGACAGGGCTTCGCAACTAACAGAGCGGACCGATACCCTGGGAAACCGACAGACTGAACGCGAGGGGGAGGGCTTGGCCCGCGGATACCACGTGAACCGCGAACACAGCGAGTGGCATAGTCGGGGGACCTCGCCTGAGCCAGGGGGCAGCAGCACCGAGGACGGGGACAGTGCGAGACGCGGCGTACCCCCGCGCGGTGAGGGGTTAGACCGCAGCAGGCCCCAGCGTGGCGAGGGGTTAGGCCACGGAGTACCCCAGCGCGGTGAGGGGTTAGACCGCAACGATCCCCAGCGTGGCGAGGGGTTAGGCCACGGCGGACCCCAAAGTGGTGAGGGGTCAGACCGCAGCAGGCCCCTGCGTGGCGAGGGGTTAGGCCACATGGGACCCCAGCGCGGTGAGGGGTTAGACCGCAACAGGCCCCTGCGTGGCGAGGGATTAGGCCACGGAGCGCCCCAGCGCGGTGAGGGGCTAGACCGCAGCAGCCCCCAGCGTGGCGAGGGGTTAGGCCACGAGTTTCCCCAGCGCGGTGAGGGGTTAGACCGCACCGACCCCCAGTGTGGCGAGGGGTCAGGCCACGACGGACCCCAGCGCGGTGAGGGGTTAGACCGCAACAGACCCCTGCGTGGCGAGGGGTTAGGCCACCACGGAGCACCCCAGCGCGGTGAGGGGCCAGACCGCAGCAGGCCCCAGCGCGGCGAGGGGTTAGGCCACGGAGGACCCCTGCGCGGCGAGGGGTTAGGCCGCAATGCACCCCAGCGTGGCGAGGGGTTAGGCCACAGCCCTGCGCCAGGCAAGGCGGCCGTGAAGGCCCACGAGTCCAGGGGCCAGCGGCCAGGGCGGTCCTTGGAAGAGCGCAGAGCGGAGGAGCGGCTGCGGCCGTCCATCAGGCTGCTCCTCAAGCTCTGAGAGGGCGGCGGCAGCATATCTTCAGACTGCCGCCGCTCACGGGGCGACTCCATGAGTCATTGAGTGGCGGCAGTGCGACGCCGTGAGATGAGGCCGCTGGCCCACCCCGCCTCGGGCCGTTCTGCCTGCGCGGGGTGCCGAGACCAGGGGCGCCCACTCACGGGCGAGAGCACGCGGGTTTAGAACTCCTCCTCCGGCCGCGCGCGGGTCTCTCCCGTGGCCGCTCGGTGGTCGGGGGCCGGCCGACTCCTCGGCCGCCCGTCGGACAGGGCGGTTGTCACCCAGGGGCGGCTGGATGTGTCAGAGAGGGGCCAATCCGATGGGGAGGAGGTTATTATGCTCTTGAATCGGGCCTGTCCCTCTACAGAGGGGAAATTAAAGAATAGTCAAAACACAGCTTTTGGACTACATCTGTTGTTGTTGTTGCTGTTGCTGTTGCTGTTGCTGTTGCTGTTGCTGTTGCTGTTGCTGTTGTTGTTGTTGTTGGAAAAGGGCGTGCGTGGGAGCCCCGGCCGCCCCCCCCCCCCCCCCCCCAGCAACCGAGCAACCGAGCAACCCTCTCTGGGGGTCTCCTGGGGGCGCCAAGGATTCCCTAATAGGATTTCCTAGGAAGTCAGTAGGCTTCCATAGGAATTCTATAGCCTCCCTAGGAATTCTATAGGCCCCCATCGGAATTCTATAGGCCGCCATCGGAATTCTACAGGCCCCATGGGAATTCTATAGGCCTCCATCGGAATTCGATGGGCCTCCATAGGAATTCTATAGGTCTCCATAGGAATTCTATATAAGCTCCCATAGGAATTTTATCGGCCTCCCAGGGAATTCTATAAGCATCCATAGGAATTCTATAGGCCTCCGTAGGAATTCTATAGGCACCCCCTATAGGAATTCTATAGGCCTCCATTGGAATTCTGTAGGTTTCCATCGGAATTCTATAGGCCTCCATAGGAATTCTATAGGCATGCATAGGAATTCTATATAGGTCCCCATCGGAATTCTGTTGGCATCCATACGAACTCCATGAGCCTCCATCGGAGTTCTATAGGCCTCCATAGGACTTCTATAGGCACCCATACACATTCTGTAGGCGTCCATAGGAATTCGATAGGCCCCGTATGACTTCTATAGGCCGTCATGGGAATTATCTATGGGCCTCCATTGGAATTCTATAGGCCCTCCAAACGAATTCTATATATAGGCCTCCATCGGAATTCTATAGGCCTCCATCAGGACTCTAAGGGTACCCATAGGAATTCTATAGGCCTCCTTACGAATTCTATAGGCCGCCATCGGAATTCTATACGCCTCCATAGGAATTCTATAGGCCTCTATCGGAGTTCCATAGCCCTCCATACGACTTCTATATCGGCCTCCATCGGAATTCTATACGCCTCCATCGGAATTCTATAGGCCTCTATCTGAATTCTATAGGCCCCCATTGGAATTCTATAGGCCCCCATTGGAATTCCGAAGTTGGCGCAGCCGCTGGGGTCTTCGGCGAAGCTCCCTGATGGGGGGCACGATCCGCGTGAGTGTTGCGCCGAAGTGGGCGCAGCTGAAGGGCCTCCGGCGGAGCTCCCCGATTGGGGGCCACGATCCACGTGAGGGGTGTGCCGAAATGGGCGCAGCCGCTGGGGTCTTCGGCGGAGCTTTCCGAGGGGGGGCCACGATCCAGGTGAGGAGTATGCCGAAATGGGCGCACCGGCTGGGGCCTTCGGCGGAGCTGCCCGATGGCGGGCCACGGTCCACGTGAAGGGTGTGTCGAAATGGGCGCAGCCGCTTGAGTTTTCGGCGGAGCTCCCCGATTGGGGGCCACGATCTTCGTGAAGGATGTGCCGAAATGGGCGCAGCCGCTGTGGCCTTCGGCGGGGCTCCCCGGCGGCAGGCCACGATCCTTGTGACTGAGGGGTGTGCCGACATGGGCGCAGCCGCTGGGGTCTTCGGCGGAGCTCCCTGATGGGGGGCACGATCCGCGTGAGTGTTGCGCCGAAGTGGGCGCAGCTGTGGGGCCTTCGGCGGAGCTCCCCGATGGGGGGCCACGATCCTTGTGAAGGGTGTGCCGAAATGGGCGCAGCCGCTGGGGCCTTCGGCGGAGCTCCCCGGCGGCAGGCCACGATCCTTGTGAGGGGTGTGCCGACATGGGCGCAGCCGCTTGAGTTTTCGGCGGAGCTCTCCGATTGGGAGCCACGATCCTCGTGAAGGTTGTGCCGAAATGGGCGCAGCCGCTGTGGCCTTCGGCGGGGCTCCCCGGCGGCAGGCCACGATCCTTGTGACTGAGGGGTGTGCCGACATGGGCGCAGCCGCTGGGGTCTTCGGCGGAGCTCCCTGATGGGGGGCACGATCCGCGTGAGTGTTGCGCCGAAGTGGGCGCAGCTGTGGGGCCTTCGGCGGAGCTCCCCGATGGGGGGCCACGATCCTTGTGAAGGGTGTGCCGAAATGGGCGCAGCCGCTGGGGCCTTCGGCGGAGCTCCCCGATGGCGGGCCCCGATCCACGTGAGGGGTGTGCCGCGGCCGCTGGGGCCTTCGGCGGAGCTCCCCGATGGGGGGCCAAGGTCCGCGTGAAGGGTGTGCCGAAATGGCCGCAGCCGCAGTCTGTATCGGATCTCGACAAGATCCCATGCAGTCTAGATCGGATCTGTATAGGATCCCATACAGTCTGTATCGGATCTGTATAGGATCCAATACAGTCTGTATCGGATCTTTACAGGATCCCATACAGTCTGAATCGGATCTGTATAGGATCCTATACAGTCTGTATCGGATCTCTACAGGATCGCATACAGTCTGTATCGTATCTCTACAGGATCGCATGCAATCTGTAACGGATCTCTACAGGATCGCATACAGTCTGTATCGGATCTCTACAGGATCCCATACATTCTGTATCGGCTCTTTACAGGATCCCATACAGTCTCTATCGGATCTCTATAGGATCCCATACAGTCTGTATGGGATCTAAACAGGATTACATACAGTCTGTATCGGATCTCTATAGGATCCTATACCGTCTGTACCGGATCGCTACAGGATCTCCTACAGTCTGTATCGGATCGGTATAGGATCCCATACAGTCTGTATCGGATCTCTACCGGATCGCATACAGTCTGTATCGGATCTCGACAGGATCACACAGTCTAGCTCGGATCTGTATAGGATCCCATACAGTCTGTATCGGATCTCTACAGGATCCCATACAGTCTATAACGGATCTCTACAGGATCCCGTACAGTCTGTATCGGATCTCTACAGGATCCCATACAGTCTGTATCGGATATGTATAGGATCCTATACAGTCTGTATCGGATCTGTACAGGATCCTATACAGTCTGTATCGGATCTCTACAGGATCCCATACAGTGTGTATCGGATCTGTATTGAAGCGGCGGCACGCCGGCACGCATACGTTTTTCACCCGTGGGACCACGTCAAGGTCCGTAGGGGAGTCCAAGGGAATTCCAGGTTTTTTTTTGTTGGGGGTTGATGGTTGCTGTTGCTGTTGCTGGGGGGGGGGGGGGGGGCAGAATGCGTCCACGGGGCTCTGAGCGCAGCCTTCGCAATAAGGCGAGGGCGGGTCCGGACGGCTAGAGCGCACGGGGCTCTCACGCACGCCTTTTCCTTGTTGCTGTTGTTGAAGATTATTACTTCTAAAGAATAATTATTGTTGGGACCCCTGGTGCACGACCCCCCCGCCGCGCCTAGGCCGCAGCCTCATTTTCATCATTTTCGTGAGGAAGTCTCAGGCAAAACGGGTTGGTCCGGATCCGGTTGTGTTGTTACGATCGGTTTTCCCTTGCAAAAAATAAGCTAAAGTGGACAGTTCTTGTTCTAACATAACCAAACTTCAAGAATCCCTTGCAAAAATAAGGTAAAGTGGACATTCGCGCGCGCAAGACGAAATCCTTCCAAAACCTTAGTTTTCGTAGCGATTTTAACATAAAAACATCAAAAAACCAATGGTTTTTCAAAAAAAATTGTCAAAATTTCATCCCGCGCGCTCTTGCGGATTCGTAGGAAACCCAACACTTTTTAATCATTTCTGTCAAACGGGCTTTTGCGAGCAACTTTTTTCGAACTTCTGCAACAACGGTTGCGCACCTGCCAGGGCCATCATCCCTGTCAAATAATACCATGCGGGACACATTCGTTTTCTTCGCGCGCGCACGCCGTCGTCGTCGGCCGCGGGGCCCTGAATAGTAGCCACGGTCGTCCGCATGCCACGAAGTGAAGTGTCCGAACGTCATAGGGCGGGAAGCTGGGTGTGGGTGGTGGCGAAGAGTCGTTTGGAAATTTGGTAGAGCTTGAACCGGCCCCCCCACAAAGTGGGGGTATTGCCCGCCTCCTATGAAAACCCTGGCACTGGTGAGAACGGTGTGTCCCCACGTGCTAGTAATTGTTGTTGTTGTGTTGTTGTTGTTGTTGTTGTGGTGGTGGTGGTTGTGGTGGTTGTGGTTGTGGTTGTGGTTGTGGTTGTTGTTGTTGTTGCTATGTTTGACCTTTTGGGGGTATTTTTCGAGTATTATTAATTTTTCGCCCACTATCCGCCTGTAGGGGGACACGCCCGACCTAATTATACTGTGGGTTTCTTAAGAAGCGCGGGGGGGTACCCCCCCAACGGGGGTCAACCTCGCCTCATCGTCACGCCGCGGCGGGGGTCGGAACGCCTTCGGCGCGCGGTGGCTGCCCGCGACGGGGGTCGATGTGGGGCTGTCGGCAGGGGTGACGCCCCCCGACGCGTATGAAGAAACTCGGAGTAGGCTTCCGAGATGCATTGGCGATGCTGCTCGATGTGGAGCCCGATTTTCTCCGCGCTGGCGTCGTCAATACACTGGCGACGTCGCCGATGCATCACCGATGCACCGGCGATGCATCGCCGACGCATCGTGGATGTATCGGCGATGCGGCGCGATCTTCCGACCCCATCTTTTCCGACCCCACTTAGTTGGCCTCTTTTGCAGTCACGAGGCTTCTTGATCGCGTTGCGGAGTGGTGTGGAAGCTCGAGCGGATGCCTCAGGTTGTCGAGGGCGGAGGCCGAGATCGCACCGAGGCTCGGGTGTACGAGGTTGGGATGGTCACCACCCACCAACCCACCTCAACCCAACCCGAAGGCCCCGATTTGCCTTCCATTTCCAGTGGGGGGGGGTCGGGAACATTGAAAAAACACGTATGGAACCCATACACCCCCAACCCGAAATTCAGGTCTTCGGGTTGGGTTGGGGTGGTCTGGTAGGTAGTCAGATGGTTGGAGGGGGTGCGAGAGAGGCCGATGGGCGGCGACGAGGAGCGGGAGGAGGGCGCGCGCGGGGCGGCGGAGGAGGCAGAGCCGGGGCGCCGCCATCGCCCCATCTCGTTCCCGAAGTTTCCCGGCTCAGTGAAGGCCAGGTCTCCTGCAGCCAAACAGGGGCTCGACAATGCTCTGATGAAGAGACGGAGGAGGCGGCGGAAGGAGGAGGAGGAGAAGGAGGAGGAGGAGGAGGAGGAAGAGGAGGAGGAGGAGGAGGAGGAGGAGGAGGAGGAGAAGGCGGCGGAAGGAGGAGGCGGAGGAGGCGGAGGAAGGAGGAGGAGAGGACGAAGAGGGAGGGAGGAGGAGGAGGAGGGAGGAGGAGGAGGAGGAGAGGAGGAGGAGGAGGAGGAGGAGGAGAGGGAGGAGGAGGAATTTGAGGGCCGTTGCAGTCATGGGTTCTGGGGGTGCTCGTCGCGTGCTCCTGCCTCCTCGGTCTGCGTGGGGGCTTCCGTCGCCCAGCGCCTCTGCGCTCTGGTGCTCCGCCCCTTCTGCCGCAGGGCTGGCTGCAGCACTGCTGGGTCCATCGCGAGGCCGTGCTGTCCGAGAGGCCATCGATGCCGCCTCCCCGCCGTCGGCGAGGGGTTCGATGGCCCCCCCGGGCGGCGCCCGCGGCGCCGCCCTTGGCGCGCCCCGCGGCCCGAGGGCTCCCCGCGGCGAGGAGCTCCGAGAGTCAGTGCTCGCGCCGCTCTGCTCCTCCCCCTGCCCGAGCTCCTCCGGCCGGGGGCGCCGGGCCCGAGAGTCAAGCAGTGGCGAAGCGTCCCAGCTCGCTTCTAGCCCTACCAAAGAATGTTCTCATAACCTTCTGTGGTTTCCACGAAATGTTCTTAGAACATTTCTGGCGGAGTTTGTCTTGTTGTATATCATCGGGTTTATGTTCTAAGTTTATATATATATATAAGCACATTGTTGGGTTCTAAGAACATTTCGTGGTAGGACTATAGGAATGCCGGGACGGTCGGTCCCTGCTCAAGAGAGGCGGCCCCGCGAGTGGGGGGGGCGCAGAGCTCCGTTTTTCGGGGGCGTCCAGGCTGAAGTCGGGCCTGTCCCTCTACCAGAGGAATATTCAACAACAGTCAAAACATAGTCGGGGGGGCGATTTTCCAAGCATTTTGAAACTATTTTTGAATGTTGTTTTTTCGGAGTTTGAACAATTCTTCGTGCAAAATCCCCCTGTAGGGGGACACGCCCGACCGAAGTCCAGGCGGGGGCGGGGGCCTCCGGCGGGGTCGGGCATCTCCCGCGCCGGTGACGTGCAGTCAGCGCGCCTACATGCCCTGAGATCCGACGCTCCAGAAGAAGTTGCCAACTTCTTTTGGAGCGTCGGATCAGAACGACGAAAAACGTTGGAGCGTTGGAGCTTCGGACGTTCCAGAAGAAGTTCTGGAGCGTCGGATCAGAAAGACGACCCAGCTCCAGACCAAGCTTCGCGGACGCCAAAGAGAAGTTCACCAGAAGGACCAGAAGCCGCCCGCTCCAACTGCTGGAGCAGGCGGCTTCTGGCCGCTTTCGGCCTCCATAAGGGGCCCTCGCTGGGCTTCGGGAGGGTGAAACAAAAGACGATCCAGGACGAAGAGCCGGCCCCAGAGAAGTGCTCCGGACCTCGGGAGCCCACGCGTCGACCAAATTGGAGCAGCTGCATCTGTCTGGGCAGTAAGGACGCGCGCCTTCATCTAGGATTCGGGGGTGGACAGAACCCCCAACAGTGACGCGTCGATTAGTGAATTGTCCGTTTTCGGTTCTCGAGAGGGCGCCGATGCCGGTATTTTCCAAGCCTGCGCCCACCAGGTTTGGGCCTCAGGTCGTTTTCACTAAACCACGTTTTACTAAAGGGGGGTCTGTCCATCCCCGAAAGGACGCGCGCCTTCATCTAGGATGCCCTTGTGTCCTTGCCTCTGCGGCCCGTCCTGCGCCGCTGCCACTGATCGCCCGCCGCCCCAGAATCCCAGCTTCGGCCTCCAAGGGTCTTGCGTCCTTACCGTAGCTATGGTGTCCGCGTGCCTTGAAAGAGAGGTGGCCGGCTGCAAGTTGACCGCGGAGGCTGGGTATATAGCATATGGGCCACGTGTGCGTGCGAAGGGCTGCGTGTAGTAAGTGCGAGGTGCTCAACATCGCACTCGGCCTGGGCAAGACCGTCATCGTGACCAACGCCAACATGTGCTGGGTGCATCCGTGCACTTTGTTTTCTCTCTTGCTTGCAGATGCGGTTTTCTGGCGCTTCCTGTGTGGAAGCCCCCCTGACGCCTGGGAGTGGCACTATTGTGGCAGTCTGGGGTCGACGTCGGTACTGCACTGCGTGCGAGATATGCTTGCGAGAAGGCGAGGAGCAGCGGCGCGGGCCGAATTCGTCCCCCCGCGCGCAGGAGAGGGGCAGAGAGAGAGAGAGAAGTATGCGTGGCGGCGGGCGGGGCGCATGTTGTCGAAGGACTACGACTACGACTACGACTACTACTACTACTACTACTACTACTACTACGACTACTACTACGACTACTGCTACTACTACTACTACTACTACTACTACTACTACTACTACTACTACTACTACGACTACTACTACGACTACTGCTGCTACTACTACTACTACTACTACTCCTACTACTACTACTACTACTACTACTACTACTACTACTACTACTACTACTACTACTACTACTACTAGTACTACTGTTACTACCACTGCTACTACTACTACTACTACTACTACTACTACTACTACTACTACTACTACTACTACTAACTCCCAGGGGGAACGACTTAGGAGGTTGCCCGACTTCATCGCCGTTCAGGCTTGAGATCACTTGACATCAGCCAGAGCAGCTTCTCAGCGCCGCCACGCCAAGGCGCCACCCTCCTCGATGCCCTCGGCCCGACCGACGTTTTGGGCACGGTGGCGCTCTGCACGGTGGAGTCCTTTCCCAGTCAGTGGGGAAGCTGGCGATTGATAAGCGTTCCCTGCCGCTATAGTTGTCCGTAAGAATTGACGCCTGCATTGCCATTCGATGATTCGAAGAAGAAGAAGAAGGAGGGGGATATAATAATCTGCAACTGTATAAACAACAGCTTTCGGAGGTTCGCGCGGATTTCTTGGATCGGCGCCCGAACCCCTCCCTGGCGTGCGGAGCGCGCCACGGGTTCCCAGCGCCGATCTAAGAGATCCATGGGGACCTCCAGAAGTTTATGTTTATACAGCTTTCTCTCCTTCGAGTTACCCCTTCAGCCAGAGTCGAGTACTCCCAAACAGCCCAGGGGTGGCAACGCAGGAGCTCCAGGAGGATCGGAGGTTGATAGACCTCCTACCCTGACACGTCGATTAGCGAATCGGCCGCTTTCAGTTCGCGAGAGAGGGTCGGTGCCGTCATGTTTGCGGATCCAGGTCCGTCGGTTTCGGTCCTAGGCCGTTTTCACTAAGGGGTGGTTTACTTAAGGGAGGTTTGTCCACTGCCGAGAGGATGATGAGGGTCCAGCCGGCCAGATCCATGCCACCACCGCGGCAGGGGGCCGTTATTGTGGGAGCCGCCAGGTCCAGGCGGCTCGACGCGCGGCAGGAACGCGCAGCAGCGCGCCCAGATCTCCAGAGACTCCACGCACATATGTATACATATATACACTTCTACATATACATATACACATATATATATATATGCAAGTTTATAGATGCCTATATATACACATATACATATGTATAACATCGAGAGAGAGACTGACAGACAGGCAGACAAAACAGAAAGGAGAAGAAAGCGAGAGACAGAGAGAGAGAGAGAAGGTCTGAGTGGTCTCCATATGTTCGGCCTCTGGAGGCCGGTTTCGGACCCTGGGGCTGTCAACATAAGCTGCTCCAGTCGGGCGGGGCTAGGACGAGGATCAGTCCGTTTCAGAGCGTTCCGGGACGCTCTCAGAGCGCTCTGGAACGCTTTGCGAATGCCGCGGCGCCCGAGATATCCTCCAGAGCCGCCAGATCTCGGAGATTCTCAATCTGTCTTCCCCCGGTGTTATCCTCGTCCTGGCTTCGTCTTAGAAAGGCTTCCTGGTGTGAGCTCCCAGCGGCGGGTACGTGAGCGGGTGACCATGTCCACATCCGCGGCCCCGCAGCCCAGACGCATCCTCGGCCACCCCACGTGCGCGGCTCTCTCTGCGTGGAGAGGTGTCCTCCCCGCGCAGGTGCCCCGACGAGGGGATCCCTCCAGGGTCTCGCGCCTCTCGGTATGGCCGGGGCCCACGGTGGCATACGTGTGGACGTGGACATGCTGGTCGCCCGTGGAGCTCTTGCCCCTCCATTGCCCCCCGCCCCTTTTCCTGAGGAAGCCAACAGGTTCTAGGCCTCCCAGGTGAGGTCCGAGTAGATGGGATCGGACAATCACGCCGTATCGCCGATGCATCGTCGATGCGGCTCGATGTGGAGCCCGATTTTCTCCACGCCGTCGTCGCCGATGCATCGCCGAAGTCGCCATTGCATCGGCGATTCATCGGTGATGCATCGACGATTTGGCGCGATCCTCCGACCCGATGTACTCCGACCCCATTTGGGAGGCTTCTATCTTTCCATTCCGTTGCCCCCCCGCCCTTCTTTCCCGGGCGAACCAAAAAGATACCGATACCGCTACTTCCCGAATCTCTCCCGGGGTCTGTTCTGACCAGAGTGTCGAGGCGAATCCAGCGGTGGCGACGAGAACCTCTCAGTAGGCCCAAGTCGGGGAAATCGAGGGGATTGTAGTGGTAATTATGGGCACCTTTTCCTCCTTTGATTCCCCCCTCCCCCCCCCCTTGGCCCTACGGTGCCCGGGCAAAAAGTGTCTACACCATGGCAGGAACGCGGTGCAACAGGATAAAAACCACAACTGCAAAATGCCCTTGCTTCGCACCCCTCCCCTCAAAACCCAAAGTTGAAGTGTCCTTATTTTGTCCCTGGCCTTTGGCCTTCCGCCTAAGCCCGTCAACTTTGAGTTGAGGGGAAGGGAGGTATACATGTTGGTCTGACGTACTTTAAGAATTCAAGTTCTTGGCGAGACAAGTGTGGACACTTTTAGTCCACCCCCCCTTGGCCCTAGAGGCGGATGGAATGGAGGGCCGGCTGCACGCAGAAGGAAGGCCTCCCCCCAGCCCCAAAGGGCGGACGGAGGAAGAGGAGAGGGATGGGGAGCGGATGTCGGCCATGAGGCCCTTTTGCGGAGGAAAAGGCAGAGCAGGATGATGATGATGATGATGATGATGATGATGATGATGATGATGATGAGGATGAGGATGAGGATGAGGATGAGGAGGAGGAGGAGGAGGAGGAGGAGGAGGAGGAGGAGGAGGAGCGGGAGGATGATAAGCTAGGCGCGCCCGCGTCATATTCGACGTCCTACCCCTCCCTCCCATCCCTACGTCCTACCCCTCCCTCCCATCCCTTATCTTGGCGTAGATCTCCTCTCTATTCGCACAGTCGGATGTCCTAGCAGGGCATAGCATTACATGGCACAGCACGGTGTTGAAGATCAACGCGTAGCCTAACGCCCCAAAGTTTGGGGGCGGCTTCTGCGGCCCCAAAAATCAACGAATCGGCACCGAAGGTGTAATCACTTCCGCTGGTTGCTTCGGGGGACCATTTTCTAGTTTGAGGGTCCTATTGGAAGGACCGAGAACCATGCCGTGGCATGGCGCTGGCAATAATGACGCCAGCGCTGCAGCGGGAGCACGATTCGGAACGAGCGGAAACGCGGAAATAGGCCAGCGCTGCAGCGGGAGCACGATTCGGAATGAGCGGAAGCGCGGAAATGAAACCAGCGCTGCAGCGGGAGCACGATTCGGAACGAGCAGAAGCGAGAAAATGAGGCCAGCGAGAGCAGCATTTCGGAAAAGAACACAAGCGAAAACCCAACTTGCCGACATCCTGTGCGGAAAAAAACGCGAGGGGGTCCGAACACTCAGAGACAGATTCCGCCACAGACTCAGGGGAGAGAGGAGAGCAGTATTCATATTGAGTCATTGGAGGAGGAGGAAGAGGAGACGGAGCAGGAGGAGGAGGAGGAGGAGGAGGAGGAGGAGGAGGAGGAGGAGGAGAGGGAGGAGGGGCTGGAGGCGGAGTAAGGCGGAGGGGGGGAGGAGGAGGAGGAGGAGGAGGAGGAGGAGGAGGAGGAGGAGGAGGAGGAGGAGGAGGACCAGTGTAAACCCAAGAGTCATCAAAGATTTTGGAATAAACCCTCCCTCCACGCTCCCCCTTCATAGGCCCCTACAACGGTTCATTTCCATTGAGGGAACTGCCTCGTTGGAGGACAACCTTGGAAGACCCTGAAGCCTGCCAAAACATGAGTCGAGACTCCAACGCCACGGGTCAACAGGGCTGTTGCGTTTTGACGATCTTGAAACGTGCCAGAATGCCATTCCTGGGACTTCAACACCGCGAATCAACGTAACTGTTGCACCCGCATGGTCCTGAGTCCCTCCAACATATCATATCTGGTGCGGGTATCACATAAAATCCGTGAATATCCTGCAAATATGTCAATGAAATGTGCGCGGCGCTAAGGCGAGAGCCACATTCTGAAAAGGAACCGCCCTCAATCCGAGAAACTGTTGCAAATGTTCAAAACGAATGTGCGCGGCGCGAAGGCGAGAGCCACATGTTTAAAACGCGTCGCCCTCAATTCGTGAAGTGCTCTTAACTTTTTGAAGCGGCTGTGCGCGGCGCTAAAGGCGAGCCACGCTTTGAAAACCACCCGTCCTCAGGCCGTGAGATTTTTGCAATTGTTTAAGACGATTGTGCGCGGTGCTGAGGCGAGAGCCACGTTTTGAAAACCACCCGCGTGAAGCTCTTTGCAAATGTTAGAAAAAAACGAATGTGCGCGGCGCGAGGGAGAGAGCCACACTGTGAAGACGGCCCGCCCTCCATCTGTCACACTGTTGCCAACTTGTAAGCTTCAGGGTCATACATGGTGAGGAGGTCTCAGGCGAAACGCCCAGCCCGCCCTAGAAATCGACTTTGGGTGCGACACGGAACAAATATTTTTCCGAATCAGAATTTGCTTTTGAAGGGGTCCTAGCAAATTCACATGGTTAGGTTAGTTGTGGCGCCGAATTCGGAGGCACGCCCGGGTGCTTGGGTGCCCGGTAGCCCTATAGCCCTATCGCCTCATAGCCTTATAGCCTTGAATCGCTCCATAGCCCCATAGTCCCATAGCCCTAATAGCCTTATAGCCCTATAGCCCTGTAGCCCTATAGCCCTATAGACCTTCAGCCTGATAGCCCTATAGCCCGATAACCCTATAGCCCCAGAGCCTTATAGCCCTATAGCCCCACAGCCCTATAGCCCTAAAAAGATTGATGGATGGGTTTTTCCTGCATCATATCAGGAAAAGGAATGGGTGGAGGAGGGGGAGGATGAGTAGGAGGAGGAGGAGGAGGAGGAGAAGAAGAAGACGAAGACGGCGGATGTTGTCTATTTCTGCCACGGGGGACAGCTGCCACGATACCATTGGGGAGTGGCGAGACCACCCAGAGGGGCGTCTAAACGCCTGACCTCCGCTACCGTGCGACCAGCGGAGGAGGAGGAGGTGGAGGAGGAGGAGGAGGAGGAGGACCAGTGTAATCCCAAGATCCCCCCCCACTTTCTTCTACATATCGGAGGATGCAGGGAGATGATCCCGCAGGTCTGGGCGGCCCACAGGAGGCGCGCTGGTCCTGCTCGGGGTGCGGGCTCGCCTCGTGGACTGGCGCGCCGCCCACGCGCAAGGACCTTTGCAAACCCAGGACGCACCAACGATGCTGCAATCCCACCCTCCCCATAGTTCCCTACAAGAATCAATGTTCCTTGCGGGGAGTGGCCCATTAGAAGACAACCGTCGAATCATCCTCCGTCGTCTCAAGAAAAAACACATGTTCTGGGATTGCCACGCCGTGGATCAACGTGATCTTGGCGTCCTTGCGCAATCTTCAACCGTGCCAGAACGCAATTCCTGGAAAATTAGCACCGCGAATGAACGTGACTTTTGCGTCCTGAGAGTCCTAAACCGTGCCCGAACACAATGCCTGGCATTTAAATTGTACGAATCCTGGACACAGTTGAATTGTTATAGGACGAGTGTGCGCGGCGCCTGCGGCGAGAGCTACATGTTGAGAAGGAACCGTCCTCTATCCTTGAAGTTGTTGCACCCTTTGCAAGACGAGTGAGCACGGCGCTATGGCGAGAGCAACATTTTGAACACCGCATGTGCTCCACCCGTGAAGCTCTTGCAATCCTGTAAGACGAATGCGCGCGCCCAAAAGGCCAGAGCCTTGTGTTGAAAATGGCCCGCCTTCCATCCGTGAAACTGTTGCAACCCTTGAAGACGAATGATCTCGGCGCGGCGAGAGCCGCATTTTGACCACGACCCGCCTTCCATTCGCGAAGCGGTTACACATTTTACGTTCCATGATCTTACACGGTGACGGGGTCTCAAGGTCAACGCCCAGCCTGCCCTGCCGACGCGCCCAGGGGTGCGACCAGAAGGAGTTGTTTGTGAGGAAAAGGGATGGAAGAGGAGGGGGAGCAGGAGGAGAAGGAGATGGAGGAGGAGGAGGAGGAGGAGGAGGAGGAGGAGCAGGAGGAAA
Source organism: Prorocentrum cordatum (assembly GCA_963575745.1). NCBI lineage: Eukaryota > Dinophyceae > Prorocentrales > Prorocentraceae > Prorocentrum > Prorocentrum cordatum. Next base: position 213,118 of record CAUYUJ010014912.1, read on the forward strand.
AGGGGGGGGAGGAGGGCGGGAGGCGGGAGGAGCAGGAAGGTGGAGGTGCAGGGAGGTGGAGGAGGAGGTGGAGGAGGAGGAGGAGGAGGAGGAGGAGGAGCAGGGAGGACTGCGGAGTGGCGGAGGAGGAGACGGGCCGGGCCGGGAGCCCGCCCCCGCGGAGGTCCGAGCTACCGCCAACCTCTTCATACCCTCGGCGCGCCCCGGGCGTGGCCGCGGGGCGGGGGGGGGGCGGAAGGCACTGGTTGGGCTGTGCCGTCGCCGTGGGCGGCCCCTCGCCACTCCACGTCCTCCTCGCCCCTCCACCGCCTCGCCCCTCCACCTCCTAGCCGTCCTCCTCCTCCTCCTCCTCCTCCTCCTCTCCTCCTCCTCCTCCTCCTCCACAATTGCTCAATATGAATACGCCTCTTCCCCCGATGGCGGCCTGAAAGTAGCCGACCCCCCCCCCGCGTACTGTTTTTTTACACACAGGATTCCCGGGAGTTGTGTTTTCGCCTGCGTTTTTTCAAAATGCTGCTCTCGCTGAGGCGCCGGCCTCATTTCTGCTCCCGAATCGTTCCGAATCGTGCTCCCGCTGCAGCGTGGGCCTCATTTTCGGATCGGTGTTTGGCCTCCGTCGTTCAGGATGGCGTTCTCGCCCCAGCGCGGGCCTCCTTCTCGCGCGCCCATCCGCCCGCCACCACCGCGCCGCACCACCACCACCACCACCACCACCACCACCAGCAGCAGCAGCCACCACCACCACCACCAGCACCACCACCACCACCACCACCACCACCACAACCACGCACACACGCACGCACGCACGCACGCACGCGCACCACCACCCACTACGCACGCGCGCGCGGAGCCACAGGTCCGCTACGACACGCGTCCGCGGATAGAGAAAATCAGCGCCATGGTAAGGGATGGGAGGGAGGGGTAGGACGTCAGATATGACGCGAGCGCACCTAGCTTGTCCTCCTCCCCCTCCTCCTCCTCCTCCTCCTCCTCCTCCTCCTCCTCCTCCTCCTCCTCCTCCTCCCCAACCTCTTTCTTCCTCCTCTGTTTTTCTCTCCTCCTCCTCCTCTGCCTCTTCCCTCTCTTCCTCCTCCTCCCCTCCCTCCCACTGCTCCGCACGTGCCCGTCTGCGCCCCGCGCCCTGGAGGGCCCAGGGCCCAGGCGACGGCGAGGGGCCTCCCCTAGGGAGCCCCCCTGGAGGCCCTCCGCGGGGCTCACCACGGGGCCTCCGCGAGGGGCTCGGGGCCTCCGCTCGAGCAGCGGCGAGGCGTCCCAGCTCGCCTACTCTTGGCATCGCTCGGACGTGTGCATTGTTTCTTCGGCGAGGACCATCGAGGAGCATCCTTGATCATTTGGCGAAACAACCACGCACGAAACCGAAAAACAACACAGGGAGTGGACGTCCGAGCGATGGCCAGTATTGGCCTGCCAAACGATGTTTGAGGAACCTGTCGTGGTTTGCACGAAGTGTTATGAGAGCATCGCTGGCTGAGACTGTCTCGACGTAGCACATCGGGCTTGTGTTCTAAGAACACTGCTTTTGTCATTCGAGCAGTCGGGGGCTCTAAAAGCATGTCGTGGTCGGCCTGTAGGAATGCCGGGACGGTCGGTCGGAGCGAGAGTCGGCGGCGAACAATCCATTGGAGGGTGTCTGCGTACACGCACAGTCAACCCGTATCCTAAGGACGCACGCGAAGGATATGCAAGGCAAGGGCTTTGGAAGGCCATGTCGACACTCTGCGAGCGGGGCGCGGCTAGCGAATGCGGCCAAGGAAGCGCCCAACGGGAAGGATGCAAGGGTAACCTTGGAACGTTGCTCATCCTTTCGGCGGCGAGCCTGGGGGGCAGTGAGAAGGGGCGGGCCTTCTCAGAAGGCTCCGAAGCCCCCCCGGCCTTCTGAGAAGTGTTCTCAGCCTTCCCCGAAGACACGGACAATTGCTCAGAAGGTGCCAGGGCTTCTGAGAAGTCCCGCCGCCTTCTGAAAAGGCCTGCCCCTACTCATTTCCCCCCCTCGCTCGCCGCCACGAGGGGGCGACCCTATCGATCCGATCGATTCGATTCGAGGCCGATTCTGGCCAGACCGATACAGTGCGGGCACGGTCGCACGAAGCCAGCGCCATACGCCCCACCCTGAAAGCCCGCGCGCGAAGCACGCCGAGAGGGGAAGCCCGGGGCACCCTGAGCGCAGCAGCTTCTCGACGGCCTCGGGAAGTCACCGCGAGCCGCGCGGGTCGAAGAGACCCAGGGCACCCTGGCGAGAAGCATCTGGTTGCTTGATGCTCCGGACGGGCGAGAGGGGGGGATTGGGAAAGGGGGGGTTGTGAAATTCCCTGCATGCAGCTGGTCTCGGCCTCACCGAGGGGCCCATTCCTCGATACATAGCCGCCTCCGGCGCCGGGAGGCGCCGGGAAAATCAGCTACGCGAGCTGATTCTCAGACCCCCCTTTGCTATCCCCCCCTTCGCCCGACCCGCGATGCGCGCCTCCACTGTGCGACTCGACTCAGACATGGAGCCCGACGGCCTTCAGAGCAAAGAGGTGCCGACGCCGCTGCCCTTCTTCCTCGTCGCCACGGCCGGAGTCGCCTCGGAGTCTTGGTCGGAAGGCCCTCCGAGAGAGAGGTCGATGGAGTGTGTCTCGGAGATTGAGATAGACCTCCTACCCCGACACGTCGATTAGCGAATTGGCCGTTTCCGGTTCGCGAGAGGGCGTCGCGGCCGTCATCTTTGCGGGTCCAGGTCCGTCGGTTTCGGTCCGAGGCCGTTTTCACCAAGGGGAGGTCTATTAAAGGGAGGTTTGTCCACCGCCGAGTCGATGGAGTGTGTTCCACCAAGGCTGGACCCAGACGCTGTTTTGCCGGGCGTCGGCGGTGTGCTGTTTTTCTCGTTTGGGCAGGGAGGTGCAGGGAGGCAGGCAGAGCAGAACTGAACACAAAACGAAGACACAGCACGAAGCACAACTTTCAGGTCCAGCCCTGCCGTTCCACCAGACCCGATGCGTCCCGACGCTTGCGCTACTGAGTATATTTGCGCTACCGATATCCGATTCGATTCTGCTTCCGTGCTACTTGCGGACCGACTCGATACACGTTCCGCTCTGATCATTCTCGCCCCTCCAAGTCCTCCTCGCCCCTCCACCGCCTTCTCGCCCCTCCATCTTCCCCTTCTCCGTCTCCTCCTCCTCCTCCTCCTCCTCCTCCTCCTCCTGCCCCCTCCTCCTCCTGCCCCCTCCTGCTCCTCCTCCTCCTCCTCCTCCTCCTCCTCCTCCTCCTCCTTCTCCTGCCTCCTCCTGCCTCCTCCTCCTCCTGCTCCTCCTCCTCCTCGCTCCCAGTCCGATCTGATCTGATCCGATTGATTGATTCGATGTTGACGGCTCCTGCGCAACTTACTGCATGCAGCTGGTTTCGGCCCCGTTGTTTCGCGGCTCATCTCAATGCGGTCGGGAGCTCTGATCGCGATGGTTCCCCGCCACGGTGTCGTCTCCTCGAGTTTGCGAGAAAGGGGGCAGTCGAGGAGCAGCTGGTCGAGAGGAGGGAGGGCTGGACGAGGAGAAAGAGCAGGAGGAGTACCCTGACTTTTCGCTCCGCGATCAACAACACGACGGATGGTCGTTCTTCTTATTATGTGTTGTGTCGTGGTAGATGGGGTCGGAGGATCGCGCCGCATCTCCGATCCATCGCCGATGCGGCTCGATCCGGAGCCAGATTTTTTCCATGTTAACGGCGCCGATGCATTGGCGATGCGAAGCGATCCTCCGATCACATTTTCTCCGACTCCATCTGGGATGCCTCCAATGGCGCGCCGCCAAGTCCCTCTTCTCTTCATCTTGGATCCCAGCCTCCCTCCCGCTCCACCCCTGAAGCGGAGCTGGGAAGGTTGTGCCGATGCTGAAGCTCATCGACGTCATGCGCGCGCCTCGGCGGTGCGGCAGCGCCTGCTTTAGCGATGTGTCGTTGTTGCAAGTCGTGGGGAGAGGAGGTGGTCGATCGTGGGCTCTATTACGTAGGGTAGGTACGTGTCGTGCCGGCGCGGCAGCGACCCCGCTGCGGGCGCTCGGGTGGATCGATCCACGCGGTGCCAGAAGCCGACGCCGAAGTCGGCACGACGCAAGCTTGCCGTACCCCTTTTGTGAAAGGCAGCCATGCAGCTCGCGCGCCAAGAACTGCCGGCTACCGCCGAAGCCCTTGAGAAGGTCGCCGAAGGCCTCGAGAGATCGGTATCACCTAAGCAAACAGACATTTATATAAATATATACATATATATACGTACATACATACATGCATGCATGCATGCATGCATGCATACATACATACATGCATGCATGCATGCATGCATGCATGCATACATACATACATTTACACATGCACATATATTTTTATGTGTATATATATATATACATATACATATGTATACACAAATATATGCAGATGGTGTGTGTGCCATGGCCCCCGAGGGGCGACCCGCGCTCTCAGAGATGTTCTGGTATGTGCTCGGTGGCTGGCGCGTTCTGACTGCTCATACGCGCCGGCCATTGAAAGTAGGCGCTCTGGGATGGCCAGATTCTGGTTTGGTTTGGGCGCCTTCCTGCTTCAGTGATCGAGTGGTCTCCCCTCTTCCTCCCTCTTCGGGGGGCGGGCGGAAGCCCAATCTACTTTCACCGCCTTCCTACCTCATACTTCTACCTACTTTGTTCCTCCTCCTCCTCCTCCTCGTCGTCCTCCTCCTCCTCCTTGAACCCCTCTGGTTCAAGGTCGTCTGGCCCGAGCCAGCCCCTGGCTCAGGTTCGCGGCGCTCGGGCCTCGGTGCGGTGTCCTCGCTCGGCGCGGCGCTCTCTGGCGCCGCCCCTGCGCCAGCGCCCGCTGCTGGCGGCGGCCCAGCGCGCCGCCCCTCCCGGGCATGCCCTGCCCGCTGCCGCCGCTGCGGCCGCCGGCCCGCCGCCGTCGGCGGCAGCCACCGGCGGCCTGCCGGGCCCCACCGCCGCCGCCGCTGCTGCGGGCGGCTCCTCTCCCCCAGCCCCGCCGACGGCGGCGGGCGGCGACCCTGGGCTTTGCATGTGCGCCGCGGCCGCCGCGGCCGCTGCCCCGTCCGCCGGCGGGCGCTCTCTGGCATCTGCTGCTGCTGCTGCTGCTGCTGCGTCTGCCGCTGCTGCTGCCGCTGCCGCCGCTGCCGTTGCCTCCGGCGGCCGAGGCGGCGGCGGGCGGCGCGCTGGCTGGTGCGGCGGCCTGCGGCGTACTGCCCTCCAGGCCGATGCCGCCCTCCTGCGTGCCGCCGCCGGCGGGCGGCCTGGCCGCTGGAAGCGCCGCTGGGCGGCCTTGGTCTGCCCTCCCCCCCGAGACCTGTGCGAGACCTTCGACCGCGGCGTCGACGGCGCGGACGACGAGGACATGGAGGACGAGGGTGTGGAGAACGTGGGGGAGGTGGACGGCGAGCACGAGGTCGTGGAGGACGACCTGGAGGACGCGAGCGTGGAGGGGGAGGACGAGGACAAGGATCCGTTTACCTCCTGGGGACCCCGCCAGATTCACAGCCGATGGTGGCATGGAACAGTTCTCCCGGAGGCGCCAGACAGAGCTGAAGCACGGGCCCAACATCACCGGCAAGCCGCCCGGGTACCTGTCGTTTCTGGCTGAACCAGGGTCCGCCAGCATCCTGGACGGTCTTGGCGCGACCTGCACGGTCCCCGCGGCGGGCTGGGCACAAATCGTGGCGCACCGCACGCCCTGCGAGCTGTCCCTAGGCGAAATTCACCAGCACGACGGAGTCCATCAGCACGATCCCGAGCAGCTTAAAGGTTGAAGGATCGCCCGAATCGCCCCGCCTTGCCACGGCGACTTCAGGGCGCCCCCCCCTGCGACGCGGACGACCCCGTATCAGGAGAGGAGGAAGAGAGAGGAAACCCTCAGGTCGACGGATGCTCCCCGTGCGGCGCGGTTCACCCCACCCCGGGGGGGCTCCAGCGCCGACAGGGAGGGCACCGACCCGCCCCCCCGATCCTGCACCAGCGAGGTGCGCCCGAACGCTCGTGATGCAAGGTGGTTGGAGGCGGGGGGGTTGTTCGGGATGGCCCCCGCGCGACGCAGATCGCCCCAACCCCCGGGCGCCGCCACCCGCAGTGGGGCAGCGCAAACCCGGATGTCCGAACCTGCGCCACTTGAGTGCAATCCCGCACCCAGGGAGGAGGGAAACAGACACGACCCCCCCAGGCCGACTGACGCCCCCCGTGCGACGCGGAGCCTCCCACCCTGCGGGCTTCGTTGTCCGCACGGAGGGCGAAGACCCGGTTGTCCGAACTTGCGCCAGTGCCCCGCGTCCAAGGAGGAGGGGGAGAGAGGGGCCCCCAGGCTGACGGTCGCTTTCCGTGCGATGCGGAGCCCCCCATTCTGCGGAGTCCGTTGTCTGCAGGGAGGGCGCGGACCCAGATGGCCGAACGCGCTCCAGTTCGGTGCGACCCTGTATCGTGGGAGGGGAGACAGAGAGAGAGAGAGAGAGAGAGAGAGAGAGGGCCCCCCACCAGTTTGACGGACGCCCTCCGCGCGACGCGGGGCGCCCCACCCTGGGGGCTCCGCTGTCCGCATGGAGGGCGCAGACCCAGATGGCCGAACGTGCGCCACCCCGCCGACAGGGAGGAGTAAAAGGGAAGACCTCCCTCGGTTGACGGACGCCCGAGTTCCGCGCGGCGCGGAAGAAAGGGCATGCGGGCTCGTTAGACGCCCATTGCGCGATGGAGGCTACCCCGCCCCAGGTGGGGCGCAACCTGCCAGGGGGGCCCGGGCTCACTTCGGAGCCCCCCAGCGGCGCGCCCAGGAGGCGGGCCGCGGCGCGGTGGTCGGCCTGGTTCCCCCCGTGGCCCACCCTGCCCACGCGTGCAGGGGGGCCGTGTCTCCCCTGGGCGTGACGATGGCCGCGGGGAGGGTCCAGCCCCAGCTCGCTGATCCTGCGCCAGTTCGGCGCACGCCCCGACCCGGGGCGAAAAAGGGGGCAGGCGGGGGCGGGCCAAGGCAAGGGCGCGGGGGGCGCATGCGGGGGCGGAGGGCGGAGAGAGCCAGGACATCCCCCGTCGCCGCGGCCGGAAAGCGAAACCCAGCGGCACAGTCGTGAACACCTCGACGGGTCCGCCGCGGCGACCCGAGCACCTCGACGGATTCCAGCCGCCTCTTGGAGCACCGGGGACTTCGCGAGGCCCCCGCCGCCGCGCGACTCCACGCGAGCCGTCTGGGGGCGCCCGAGTCGCCCCGCCTTGCCATGGCGACTCCAGGATGCCCCCCCTGCGACGCGGAGCACCTTGCCCAGGGCGCACCGGCGCCAGCCGTGAGGGGCCAGCCCAGCCCCTCCGCGCCCGCGCCGGGCAGGTGCGACCCCTGACCCGAGGCGGAAGAGCGAGGGAGTGAGGGCGCCAGACAGGAAGTCGCCGCGAGTTATTCACGGCGCTCCCAGGCACGGGACTGGCGCAAGCGATGTGGTTCAGCCAGCGCGCGAGGTGCCCGCGGGTTTACGCCGACGACGACGACGACGACGACGACGACGACGACGGCAACGACCGCGACGACGACGGCGACGACGCCCGCGACGACGCCGACGCTGGCGCGGACGCGGGCGCCGACCCCAACGGCGACGTCGACGCCGACCTCGTCGCCGGCGAGCGCCCCGGGCCCCAGGCTTCCTTCGTCGCCGCGGCCAGAAACCGGAACCCGGCAGCGCAGCGCAGAACCTGGCAGCACAAATCCAGTCAGGGCGGCGCCACGCGTGGCGACGACCTTTTTTGCAGCCCGCCGGGGCCGCGGCGGCACCTGACGACTGAGTTCCTTGAGGATCCTTTCTACCTAAAGAAAGGTATTCCTTACAAAAGAAAGGCGGGTTGTCGGGAAACGGGCCGCGATGTCGGGATCCGGCTTTCTTTTTCGGGATCCTGCTAAAAATTGGCGGGAGATGTCGGGATCCTGCCTTCTTTCCGGCTTTCTGTGTCGCGGTATGTATATATATATATATGGTATGTTGTGTTATGATATGTTATGCTGATACGTCAATATACATGGTATTGTGTATATACATATATATATATACATATATATATATATGTGTGTATGTATATATTCATATGTAGAAACGCATATATATATATATACATATATATATATATATGTGTGTGTGTGTAAATATATCTACATATACATATACATATACAGTGTATATACACATCAGTTAATGGTGTGCATCACACATTATATGTGGCATGCAACACTACCAGACAGCACTGGCATCCGACAACGCCTCAGCGTGACAAATGGGCGCGGATCGATGCCCTTGCTCTCCGTTCTCTCTTTCTTTCTTTATTTTTTCTTTCTTTCTTTATTTCTTTTTTTCTTGCTTTCTTTCTTTCTTTATTTCTCTCTCTCTCTCTCTCTCTCTCTCTCTCTCTCTCTCTCTCTCTCTCTCTCTTCCCCCCTCCCCCCCCCCACGCGGCCCCGCGTGTTTGGCTCTCGGCGCCGCGGGCGCCCCCTGGGCGCCTCCCTCGGCGCCCCCCTGGGCGCCTCGACGCCCCCCTCGGCGCCCCATTGGGCGCCATGACGGTGCGCGCCATCCCCGCGCTGCTCGCGCTGGCGGTGGCCCCGCGGCGCCGACGCCGCGCGGGGGGGGCAGCAGCAACATCGGCAGGGGGAGGGGCACAGGGCAGGAAGAAGGGGAGGAAGACGAGGAGCAGTGGGAGGAGCACAGGGAGAGGAGGATGAGGTGGAAGACCTGGAGTATAAGGAGGAGGGGGATGAGGGGGAACAACAACAGCAATGCCAGCAGCGACGCTAGCAACAGCAGCAGCAGTACCAACAACAACAACAACAGCAGTGGCAGGACGACCGACAACGAGGATGAGGAGGAGGAGGAGGATGAAAAAGGGGATGAGGATGAGCTCTCACGCAGAGGAAAACCCGTCGGAGCTCGAGCGCGCGTTCTGACCATGAGCTCGAAGTGGACCCAGTCGTGGCGACGAGAACGCCCCGGGAGGCATGCCTCCTGGGGCGCGCGACAATCGCCTCGATGTGTTTGGTGTTTTCGTCATGGGCGCCATCGTCGTGGTCGCTCGAGCGCGCGTTCTGACCATGAGCTCGAAGTGGGCCCAGTCGTGGCGACGAGAACGCCCCAGGAGGCATGCCTCCTGGGGCGCACGACAATCGCATCGATTGTTTCGGTCGTTTCGTCGTGGGGGTCATCGTCATCGTCGTCGCGGCTTCGTTGCTGCAAGCTCGGCTCGAGCTTCATTCCAGGTTGGCCCCAAAGATGGGGCGCACGAGAAACTTCAAGCCCGCTGACGGGTCCAAGGCCCCCGGGGCCATCCATGACCGCCCGCGGGAAACTCCACCCTCCCACCCCTCGCCTTTTTTCCAATCCTCCACCACTTCATCTCCCCTCCCATCCCCATCCCCATCCCCCTCCTCCTCCCCAGCCTCATCCACCTCGCATGTTGGTTGCATCAACTAGGATGCGCTTGCCCCTGTTTGGGAACACGTCATGGATAAGAATGGCATCCAGCACTCGTCGACGGACACCCGCACGGGCGTCGACGTCGACCAGATGCTGGACTACAGCGAAGCGCTGATTGCGCTGATGAGCATAGACGATCGTGGGGGGTATTTCGATCACTTGGACGTCGCCGCCGCGGTGAACGTCATCATGACTTCTAAGAAATGGGTGTCCCAGAGTCGGCGGATCGCCAGGACACTAGGCCTCGCGTTCGAGTCGATGTCCGAGCTCTTCGCTCTGAAGTTGCGGGTCATGTGCGCCCGCATCAGAATCAAGTTCAAGGATTACCATTGTGCGATGACTGCCCAGTCTGTCACATGACCGCCCAGTCTGTCAGATGACAACCCAGTCTGTCATATGACAGCCAGGGCCTGTCATATGACAGCCAGGGTCTGTCATATGACAGCCAAGTCTGTCATATGACAGCCTGGATTGTCGCATAGGACGAGCTGACACCCACTGCACGCGCGAAGGCGCCCCTGAAGCTGCAGCAGATCCTCGCCTGCATCAAGAACCCGCCCGCGCCATCGTCGTCGCCTCGTCGATCCAGCGATATGTTAGGAACGGCCACCGCCACGAACCATGGCAGGGTCCCGAACCCATTCATCATGTTCAGGGAGCCGCTGACGACGTGTACTCGACAACCAGCAGCGCCCACAGCTGCATCTAGTTCGGAAGAGGACGAGGAGTTCCAATAGTCACACATTACGATGGTATTCATGCGGTGCTCATGCTATCCACGGGCAGGGCCGTGCCCGCAGAGAAGTACGACGTCAGCGACGATGGCATCGCTGTTGGCGAGTGGCCGAAAGTGATGACGCAGAGCGGCGCGCACTACACGTTCGAGAGCGAGCTGTCGGGCAATTGGCTGATCGACGGCTCCTTGAAGAAGCCTGACCAGCCCAAGCTCAAGACGGCCGGGGGAAAGGGCAAGGCGAAGGCCAAAGAAACAGCTAAGGCGCATATCAAAACGAAGGCCAAAGGGAAGGCCAAAGGAAAGGCGAAGGCCAAAGGAAAAGCTAAGGGAAAGGCTAAAGCTGCAGCAGGTGTGGTTCCAACGGGCGGCGACGACGTCGAGTCGCCTGCGCGGAAGCGCCCTGCGGGTCACTGGGGCGAGCAGGGTGAGACCGCCTCCGACGCAGCGGCCGAGGATGGAGAAGAGGAGGTTCCGGATGAGATCGACGAGCTGGTTGATGCGGGAGGCTTGCCCGATGACGCAGACGACGAAGAAGTGACGCATAAGCCAGCCGCGCACGTGCACAAGCCTGCAGCGGCCGAGCCAGCTGCAGCGGCCGAGCCAGATGAGGCGGCCAATGGTTTGCAAATCCTCAAAATCACCTCACCTCCTCCTCGCCTCTCCGACAATCCTCTCCCCTTCTTACTCGCCCATCTTCTCCGCCCACCCTCCACGGAACCCCCCGAGGAGAGGCTGGACATGGCATCGGATCCCGATACCGCCAGCGATGATACGTCGCAGACGTTTCCCCTCCCTGGTGACAGGGGAAACGTCGGGGCCCAGGGGTTTACATATTATCCCACCCCCTCATTGCTCGTCCCCGTCGCCAGGAACCACTCTGTCATATGACAACTAGTCTGTCATATATGTGACAGCCTGCTATGTCATATGGCAGCCTAGTCTGTCATTTGGCAGCCTAGTCTGTCATATGACAGGCACCTGGATGATCGGGCGAGGAGGGCGGGTGTGCGCCATCAAGCTTGCATCGCCCCAGTAGGCGGAGCTGGAGCTCATCGCGTCGCCATCGCACAACAACAAGTTCGCGACATTCGCGAGGGCGCTGGGCTACGCCAAGAAGCGCCAGATCCTGGAGGTGCAGGCGGCGGCCGACCAGACTGCCAAGGAGCGGGCCCACGAGCTGATCGCGGTCATTGCGACAGAGGTGAAGGCCAAGCTCGCCGAGTACTCAGACCCCGCCGCCATCTCGCAAGAGGAGACTGTGGGGTAAGTTGCCCGCTCCCGTATCCTTCTCATCTTCCCTCCTCTGGTAATCCTTCCCCCCTCGCCCCCCTCATCATCCTCATCCTCCCACTCCTCCTACCCCTCCTCTTCCCTCCCCCCTGCCTCTTCCCCCTTCGCCCTCCACCGACTCATCGCATCCACTCCGTATCCCGTGCTCACCTTAAGTCTTATCCTCCGCTGTATCCGACTCCTTCCGCCCTCCATTCATACGGCATCCTCCTCCTCATACTCATCCCCCGCGTCCTGACCATTCCGTGTGTGACCCGACTCGCAGGGCATCCAGGCTGTGCGCGGCATCGCCGCGCAGGCCCGCGATGGGCCGTAGGCCCGCGAACGCGCCGTGAGTGGGATCGCCGCGCGAGCCCGCGATGGGCCGTTCTAGGCCCGCGAGCAGGCCGTGTCGCGCGACTGCTGGAGTCGCGACCCCGGCGGTCGAGCTGGGCGCTTGCGCGGCGGGGAGTCAGAAAATATAGCCGTTCCCAAACAGTGCCTGTGCAACGCGGTTACGACATGCCACTGGTCGGGGTCCGCGCGTCACCACATGAATGATTATTCCTCAGACAGTGCTTGCACAGATAGGTTAGGAGTTTCATTGTTGGGGGTCCACGCGTGATTCAACATTCCGTTTGAATGCGTGAAGCTGCTGAGACCTCGCCACGTTGCCACTGGGTCGACCAATGATGAAGGGGCATCCGCCATCGGCGCCGTGGCACCTCGCCCCGTGGCGAAGTGAATATACGGCAATGCGCCGATGGTGGGGGTCCTTCCATCGTTGGATGCTCCAACGGTTTCGTCGTTGAGGTGTCTGGCGGACCAATCCCAGCTGCTCGGGCTGGGCGCAGGCAGACATGGGAGGGCAGGGGGCGGGGGGGATGGGCGCCAGCCAGGTGCACATCCTCTACGCCGAGATTGTTGGGGCGACGTGCGGAGGAGGCGCGCCTCTTCCTCCTCCTCGCCCCCCCATCACCCTCCCCTATTCCTCCTCCTCCTCATCGCCATCCTCCTCCCATCTTCCTCCTCCTCCTTCTCATGCCTCCCCTACTCCTCCTCATCATCCTCACCGTCCACTTCGTCATCTTTGTTTACTGTCTCGCGTGTGCCTTAGGCTGCCGTGTGCACGTCCGTGCGGGACGTTGATTTTGTTGAGGTGTTCAGTGGCTCAGCGGGCTGTGCCGCGCCGCTCGGGCTCGCGGATTATCCGCGCGGCATTTCGATTGGGCGTGGGATCCACGCCATGACATCTTGAGTGCAGACGGGTTCGCTCACCTCTTGGACGGCTTGCTCAGGGTGAAAGAGGGCGTGCTGGTGCGGTTCGCCCCTGATTGTTCGCCGTGGGGGTTTGCGTGGTTTGCGTCATCGAGTACAACGCAGAGGACGGTTGAGTGGCGGTGTGTTTCCGCGGGCCCGCCAAAAGGCATCTATAAGGAGCCGCCCCCGCACGTCGAGGGGCACTTGATGTGCGCCGACGTCAGGGTGGGCAACCAGCTGGTGCGGCGCGTGGCGTGGCTGATGAGGGTGCCCCACTTCCGCGGCGTCCAGGTGGTGGTGGAGAACCCCAGCAAGCGCTACGTGCGGTGCTTTCCGCCGTTGCTGAAGACGTTGGTCGATCTGCAGTATTACGGCACGCAGGCGCACATGTGCATGTTCCTTTCGGGGCAAATGCGTGCTGCACTACATGCATTTTAGACACAGCGTACCCTTGCGGCTAGGCCAGAATCGTCAGCACACATCGCCCTCGCCCACTCGATCGTCGCCCATGTCGTCGTCCTCGCCCCCCCCCCCCCCCCCCCCCCCCCACCCCCCCCCCCCCCCCCCCACCCCCCCCCCCCCCCTCACCCCCCTCCCCCCCCCCCCATCCCAATGAATGACATCCTCGTATGCCCGCTACCCAGCTGTGAGGGCTCGCGAAGTCGGATGCATGTGGCGTGGCGTGTGCTCACGACAGGTTCAGAGGGTCGTGGCAGGACGCAGCTTCGGTGCCCCTGAAGACGATGAGGTTCTGGGGATCGGCCTGGTGGATCATGGCGGTCGGGTTGGTGCGCACGTGCGGCGTGAAGCACAGGCCTCTCATGGAGGCAGGCGGGCACGGGGGTCGACGACAACCTGACCTTCATGGGTGAGTGGGGCCAGGGTTGACGGCTTGGGTTGGCAGGGAAGCGACATGAATCGTTCGGCTCTCGACTCGTGCGCGTGTAGCCCCGCTCACCCATGTGTGGTCCAGCTTGTCTCGTGCCTCCTGCTCTTGGCAGGAAGGCCCTCGGTGGTCGAATGGCGACCGCGCTGCTTTGTGCGGGTCAGCTGCATACCCAGTACGATTCTGTGCGCACATTATAGATATGTTCATCCGCACGCGCGACATGGTCCAGCTGCCCGTTTCCCTACCAAAGATACCACTGGGGTAGAGCAGGGCAACAATCATTCGCCCTCCAACAAGTGGTATCGGTCGACCACACAGCTGTCATATGACAGCCCAGTCTGCCACATGACAGCCCCGTCTGTCATATGACGGCCCCGTCTGTCATATGACTGCCCCGTCTGTCATATGACGGCCCCGATTGTCGTATGACAGGCGGGGCCGTGGAGTGACATCGCGATGTCGCCTCAGCATTGCTCACGCCCCAGGCGGGCCATCAGCTTCAGTGAGATCCGCATGGCGAAGGTCACCGCCGTCATCGCTTGTCCAGGCGGCATTCCAGACACGCTCACCCAGGACGATCAGCGCACCATGCCAGCCAGGAAGGTTGTTCGGGGCGCAAACATGTCACCGTCCAAAGGTGACTACTTTCCTCCGACTCATCGTTCATCGTCCTCCTCGCCTCCACCGTCCTCATCCTCCTCATCTTCCTCCTCCTCCGCCTCCTCGTCCTCCCACTCTTCCTCGCCCACGATAATGGCCAGTGTTTTTTGGGGCGCGTCCGAGCCCAGGCTAAACCGCGGCAGAAGGTCGCCAAGAAGAGGCCCGCGTCCGCGGTGCAAAACAGCGACGCGAGCCCCCAGATCACGTTGAAGAAGTGGATGCGCCCAGGCCTTCCCAGGGAGTTGAAAGTGATCAGCTCCGACGAGCACTGTCCGACGGTGGCCGGCGACGACGACAAAGCCCTTGGAGACCGCCGGCGACGCGATCGTGGAGTCCGAGGACGACAAGCCCCTGAGCATCTACAGCAGCCCCATGGCGGTGCCGCGCGCCAAGAGGAAGCTGCAGCCCGCCACTCCTGGTGACGACTGGATCGAGGAGCTCGGACGGTCGCTGACTGGTGGTACGTCGGCCAGTGGCGTGGTCAGAGACGACGGTGGTGAACATGTGCACACGTCGGCCCCAGATCCAGCTGGTGATCATGCGTGCGCATTGGCCCCGCACCCAGCTGGGGATCCCAGCAGTGCGGCCCCAGATCCAGCTGGTGATCTCAGCGGTGATGGCCCATCAGCAACGTGGAGGTGTCCTGGCTGCGACAAGTTGATCGTCAACCCGATGGACATGTGCCTGGCGTGCATGTGCGACGCCAGCGGAGTGCAGGTCGAGAGCCCGTCGAGGTTGCACAACGCGCTCATGTTCGGCAACTCGCGCGGGCCGCCGCCTCGCGATCGCAGCAGGCCGACCTCCTCCTCCTCCTCCTCATCATTCTCCTTATCCTTCCCCTCCTCCTCATCCTCCTCCTCCTCCTCCTCCTCCTCCTCTCCCTCCTTCTCCTCCTCCTCATCCTCCTCCTCCTCCCCCTCACCCCCCTCCTCCTCCTCCCCCTAGGTCGCCGCCCACCCTGACCCAGCTGTTCGCGGCGCAGGATGCGGCGGCAAGCAGCCGCGCGAGGCGCCCGCCGCGTCGCTTCTCCCCCTCATCCTCAAACATCCCTTCCCCCGCTCTCGTCTTGCTCCTCTTGTTCTGGATCCTTCTGTTCCTCCGCATTCTGATTGCTCCTCATCATCTTCCTCTCCCGTCTCATCCCGTCATCCTTCTCCCCCTCGTCCTCCTCTCATCCGCCTTATCCTCGCGACGCCCATGATCCCTCCCCGCGCCGCTAGGCGCATCAACCCGTTAAATTTTTTCAGGGGCCAGATGGGCGACTCGAGCCAGAATGTGCCCGACGTCGACTAGGGGGCTCGGCCGAGCCATCGGGCGTGCTCAGAATTCTGGCCGGGAGGCCGATGACAGACAAATGCCGGACAAATGCCGGACTGATGACGGACCTCATTTTAGCTGTGTTTTTACAGTGTTTCGTGACCACCATGAAATGACCGACAAATGCCGGACTCGTGCATGTTGCTCATACCCTGTATTTTTACAGCTAAAGTGGAGTCTGTCATTTGTCTGTCAGTGTCTGTCACTCTTCGACTTACCATATGATTGTTTTTACATGTAAAACAACAAGTAGAAACGCAGAATGACAGACAAATGCCGGACACATGACGGACCTCATGTGGCCACGTCCGTTTGATATATTTTGATTATTTGTTTTTCATTGTTCTGCGACCTTGCGTTTTTTGGCATCCTTGCATCCTTGCCCCGGCGTCGGGACGCAATCAAAGGTTGGTCGATGAGTGCAGCGATGTGTGAGCGGGCGGTCGCGGTCGCGGATGACCATCGACCGTGCCGTTGAATTCAAGCTGCCAGGGGGAACAATGACTGACCTCTCCTCACCATTTCCCGTCATCTCTTCTCTGGTCTACCTCCTCCCCTCGTCCCCCCTCCCCTCGTCTCGCCCTCCCCTCGTCTCGCCCTCCCCTCGTATCTCTCCCCCCTCATTATCCGCATCTCCCTCAGTCCCATCCCCCGACTGGAGCCGATGAGGGCAGGGGAGAAAACACAACCCACTTGGCCCCATCGCCTGTATTCGTCGTCAGTACTGAAATGATATCTAGGTTCCAGTGAGTGAGGCCACTTGGGGCCGTCGCCATCTTAGGCCACGCGGGGCCGAGGGGGGCCCTGAGGCGGGATAGTACTGACTAAACTCGAGCGTGACCAGACCACTTATAACAAAAACAAGCACTCGTGACCATATATATATATATATATATATATATATATATATCCTCGAAAGCGAGTCCTAAGTTCACGGGGGTATCACCCTAGACCGTCGCAATCCTTTATCGAGGGCTCCAGGGTTTTCACGACATTCACCGTGGCCGACCCCAGTTTCCCGCGCGCCCTGGTCTCAGCGATGGGCAAGGCGGCCAGTGCAAGGCCAGGGTGACGGGCGCCAAGAAGGCCGCCAGGCCCGAGGTCGAGGCCGATGGCCAGTCTGAGCCCGTGCAGATCATGGCGAAGGCCCCCGATGCAATCAAGAAGCTCGGCACCCAGTGCGGCGGGGACATGCAGAAGTTGGGGGAGATCATGTCAGGTTACACGTCCAAGGAGACGCGTCCCTCGCTCCCCCACCCTCGCTCCTCGTCATCATCCTGTTAACCCTTATCATCCTCATCTTCGCCATCATCCCCGCTCCTCCCAGGAGAAGAAGGGCCCGTTCAGCGCCATGTCAACGGTCCTCCAGAACCACGCGCCGCAGCTTTACCATCAGTACAAGGCTACGGCGCTGAACAATTCTGAGAAGGTTATTGCCCGACAAGCCCGTCATGCACACCCAACACCAACTCTACCTTCGCATCCTGCTTGTCTTTCGCATGACTACCTAACATGCCACCCCAACCCAACCCGAAGACCCGAATGTGACCAGAATTTCGGGTTGGGGGTGCGGATTCCATGTTTTTTTCAATGTTCCCCGACACCCCCACTGGAAATCGAGTGTAAATTTGGGCGTTCGGGTTGGGTTGGGGTGGTTTGGTGGGTGGTGATCGCATCATTCTCACCCTTCTCTTCCTGAGTCGCAGGTCGCATGGCTGATGCGCTTCATCATCGAACCGAGCGCGGGCGGCGCGAAAGGGAGGGGCCCCGTGTGCCGAATGTGGTCGTTCCCCCTCCCTCGCAACCTGCCTCCCTGATCCCCCGCCGTCGCCTCGAGGTGATGGTGGGCCCCGTCTGGCCTGGCCCGTTTACTCGTTCGTCATCCCTCCGCCCTCGCCCCGTCGCACCGTCTCCGCCTCATCCAGCAGGGGCGTCACGGAGACGAAGAGGGCGCGGCAGGAGGCATTGCCGACGTGTGGGTCACCCAGAGCGAGCTCGCTGGCCCCATGTACCTGAACGACGCGGAGACCACGGGGGGTGGTCTTGTGCAGTGGTCTCGCATTTCGCGTGGTCAGATGCCGACGCGAAAACGCAAGACCACGGAGAGGGGGGATCCGCAAGTCCCACCCCTCATTCCCCAATCCCATGGCGAGAGGACGGGGATCGCGGATCTCCATCCCGCCCCGCCCCCCGCAGGAGCACGCGGCGCTCATCGCGCAGGAGCTACCGTCGCGGCCGCGCAAGCGGTCGAATATATTGCGCGACAAGGGGGTGTTGGAGTTCCACTACGTGGCGAACGCGAAGGGGGAGACGATCGACAGCACTAGCCACGCCGCTTCCGTGGACCAGGAGGCGCCGGTGGACGTGGCCGGCGCCAAGCGCGTTGCGGCGGACCGATGGCGGAACTGTAGAACTATCTTCGCCACACCTCATCTCCCCCTTCCTCGCAGGGGGAGGCCGAGGAGGAGGAGGAGGAGGAGGGGGGGGAGGGGGGGGAGGAGGATGAGGAGGAGGAGGAGGAGGAGGATGAGGAGGTGTGAAAAAAGCTGGTACTCATAGGAGATGCTCAAGGGCATGGGCGGCTGGGGCTCGGCTATGGCGCAGAGTCAATCATCGTCGGGGGCGGCTGGCAGCGGCGGACTCGTGCCTCGTGCGCCTGGCGTGCCTGGCGTGCTCGTGGACCACCTCGCGATTGAGGGCGAGAAGCTCACGGCTGAGCAGAGGAAGGAGAAACGAGCGAAGCTCAAGGAGGAGAAGGCTAAGGCGAAGAAGGAGAAGGATGACCAGAAAGCCTTGGAGGACGAGGAGAGGTTCAAGAAGTCGATCGTGAACTTGGACCCGCAGGAGAGGGCGGCGAAGGAGGCCGAGTACAGGGGGGAGCTGGAGCGCAAGAAGGTGCAGCATGACATGGAGAAGCTCTCCAGGGACTGCCAGACGAAGACGAGGGCATTCAGGGGCGCCGTGGAGATCGAGGTCCCCAACGTCTGCGCCACCTTGGCCAAGAGGAATTTCCCCCAGGAGACGGCGGCGCACTTGAAGAGCGAGTCGGCGACGGTGCCCACTACTACGCCCCTGCTACCCCGCTATTCCTGCCCGCTCCCCCTTCGCATCCTCATAGTTCCCCCTCATCCTGCCCCCGAGCTCCTCATCCTCCTCCTCGTCATACTCCATCTCCTCGTCCTCATCATCCACCTCGTCTTACTCCAGCTTCTCGTCCTCATCCTCCACCTCCTCGTATCTTCCCCCCTCCCCTCCTTCTCATCTTTCTATCCCCCCCCCCTCCTCCTCCTCCTTCTCCTTAGGTGCTCGACGGCGTGACGGCGTTCACCAGGGATGTGCTCAGCGCGAAGCCGAAGGTTGCGGGGTCAATGCGCGGCGACATCCCCGTGCCATGCATCGCGTTTCGCCGTCGCACGTCTTCGGTGAAACGAGCGAATGCGTGGCCACGTGGATGTCGATCAGCGCTGAGACCCCGCAAGGGGTCGCCGAGCAAAGCTGATATGGCCAAGTGGATGGAGCTGGCGACCGCTGAATCGCGCGATCTCATCTTGCTCTTCAAGAACTTCTGCAAGCGCACGTGCCGGGGCGATTTCAAGAAGGTCACCGACCAGGCCGACGAAAGGGCGACCACCACCGCCTAGGACCAGTCGTTCGCGGCGGGGCCGTGGACTGGCCGGGGCTGCGTCGCAGCCTCCGTGATGCCACTTTTGGCGGCATGCGCCGCCCAGCCTCGGGGACAGGCTGGCTCATCAGCGAGTGGGCGAAATGTGTGACATAGAGGGGTGTGTGATGAGCGATGGAGTAACCCAGACACGTCCGGTTTTCTGGAGATTCCCAGGCGAGCAGTCTGTCATATGACAGCCCCCGTCTGTCATATGACAGCCCCCGTCTGTCATATGACAGCCCCCGTCTGTCATATGACATCCCCCGTCTGTCATATGACAGCCCCCGTCTGTCATGTGACAGCCCTGTCTGTCATATGACAGTCCAGTCTGTCAGAGAGCCGCTTGCACTCTGTCTCTCGCCCTACCTCATCTCTTCTCATCCTTATCTCATCCTACCTCCTCAGCTCGTCCCACCTCCTCTCCCCACGACCCCCCTCGCCCGCTCCATCTCCTCTTCATTTCATATATATATATATATATATGTATCCCTCTCCATCCTCTCCGCACCCCCTATCATCTCCCTCCAAACGACTACATAAACATAACGGCGCTGAGGTCAGCGCGAATTTCCTGAATCAGCGATGTGCCCCTCTCCCTGGCGCGCGGGGCGCGCCCAGGGCGGTGCTGGAAACGCCGCCCAGGGGGTCCAACGCCGATCCAGGACATCCGCGCAGACCTCTGAGTTTATATGTTGAGAACTGCGGTTCTCGTGCGCCCGAGCCTGTTGCATTGCTTGCGTTTATGGGTTCAGGGCGGCTGCTTGATCGCGTGGCCAATTCAGTCTATCACGGATCGTGTGCGATCGAGCTTTCTTAGCGCGTTGCAGAGCACGCGTGCGCGTGTACTCGCAACGCTTGTGGCACCTTTCGGCTTAGGGCCGCCGAGTGCATTTTGCACGGCTGCCCCCAATGCCCAGTCGCGGGGTGCGACAGCGTCTTTTCGACAAGGGTGGCAGCAGTGGCTCGATTTCAAAATGGATTCACCGTCTCTGGGGCACAGGCCGCGTTAGCTCGGTCGAGGTCGGCGAGGGTGCACGAGCTTGTATCGATGATCTCAGCGCATGCCCGACGTTGCATTCTTGGAAGCGTATTGGGAGGCGGCCTACAACGAGATCGAACGCATATCGTGATCTTTCTCGTAAGCTGGAGAAGGACAGCATTTGCGTCTTCTCTTTGCATTGTGAGGTGGTAGCGCTGCTGGGTGATGCGTCCCATTTGAAACTACACACGACGGCCTGCCACATGACATACCAGTCTGTCATATGACATGCTGGTCTGTCATGCGACAGGCTCAGCGGTCGCTCGGAAGCCCTACCACTCGCACAATGGCCCAGCGATTGAAACAACTCGTCTTCAGAAGACGCGCATGCCGCCCCCGTACCAGGCAATGGTTCCCCTCTGGAATAAAAAAGCCGGACGGCAAGAACTGGACCTTGTCAATTTTATGTTGTTGCCAGAAATTCTAGAGACGGTTATCGCGGACGGCGGCGAGCCAGAGTGGGCGCAGTGCGATGGGAACCAGGAGCTTGGGTTTAATACCGACCCGACCACTGTTTTTTTTCGTGCCCTCTGGGCGGCGCGGTCGGTCATAACTTCTGATGTGCAGGAGTCTGTGCGGCAGGCGGCGATCGAGTGGGCCGACAGAACCGGGCTCGACCGCAGCAACATTGACAATCTGATCATGTGCGGGCTATGGGGGGACGGTGCGCCATGCCACACGCGCGACTCGGTGTACTTGTGGACGTTGACAGCCATTTCTGGCAGGTGCGAGCATTCCCCTTCTGTCTGGTGAAAAACACGGTTTCGTTTGTTGGCCATGCAGGGGCAATTATCCTTCGATATTTGTGATGAACGCATGTGGCATGGCGGCCGCCCCCCCCGTGCAGGCGCCGCGCACGTTACTGGGTGGTCTGCTTGGGCAGTCGCAAGGCGTGACAGTGCGGGTGCGCTGGCAAGCATACTTTCCGAGAGGCCTGGGCAATCTGTGCGGGCGTATATGATTTTGTCTTTTTTTGTTGGTTTTTTTGATTGTTTTTTGTTTGTTTTGAAGTTCGATCATTCGCAGAAGCTGTTGTGGGAAGGGGTTCGGGGATGGAGATCGGGAGGGGCGAATGTTGGAGTGGTGAGAGATGGGCGAGTGGTCGAACGTCAGCGCCCCTCTTTGGTAGTTTGAAACGTGATGCGCTGCCGCATCCATGTGCAGGGGCCAGTCATGGACGTGTGTTTTCGAGAAGTGACCCCCCCCCCCCCCCCCCCCCCCCCGTCCCAGTCGGCAGTGTGTCGGAGTTTTGGTACGCCCCAGGTTTGGAATGTATTGGGCTGGATGTCCAGGTTCTGGTTGGCAGGAGTCTGACCGTCAACCAGACGCGACGGCACGCCCTTCTCTGGCTCCCAGTGCAGAGGCGACAAGTGGCGCGCTGGGCGCGCAGGCCAGCCAATGACGATCCCGAAAGGTGGCATTATTGATATTCGGGGAGACTGGTCCTGGTACAAGCAAGTCTTCGGGGTGACAGGGTGGAGGGGAGGACCACCTGACGCAAAAGATTGTTACAGATGTGCTTGTACTGTTGCTCAGTTAGGGGGGTTCGGCTTAGACGCGTCGTGGCGTTCAACCATATGCGCGCCAAAATCGTATCTGGAAAGCCTTCGCACTGGCGAGTTACAATTGGACACGGGTCCGCTAGCGATTGTTGGTTTCACGTGGGCGTTCATTCGCCCAGGTTTAATGCGCGTCGGGTGCTTGGGCTCTACACAAGAGGTTATTGGTAACGTGCTGTGGGAAGTGTTCAAGTCGGTGGGAGGCGTTCACTCGAATCCAAATCGGGCTCTCGGGTGGAGGATTGGAGGTTTGGGGGGGGAAGAGGGCGAGGAGAGTCGGGGTGTATGGGGGATTCTGCAGGCTTTGTTCATGCTCGAGAAGCTGCTGGAGTGCGCTGCCCGTTCGCTCGACACGACGCCCCCCCCTCGGCAGCCTTGCGATCGGTGTGATCCGACCCGCGACAAAAAAGTCCCCCAAGCTTAAGGTCAAGGCCGCCGAGGGGAGTGCCAGTGGTTGTGAGAATGCTGGAGGTACTTCTCCCGTGCGTGACAGAGCGTGGCCTTGCACGGCTTCGGTGTGTTCGGCTTCTGTCGCAGTGTTACGCTGAATGGAACGTTTGGGGCCCGACCACTGGCCCACGGAAGTTGGTTGACTACGCCCGCAGACATTTGATATTATATGCCAACATGAGACGGTACGCCTTGGATGACGCTTGCTGGACATTGAAACCCAAACATCATCTATTCCTCGAGCTCGCGGACGAATGTTCCCCTGGGAATCCCGCGGACGGTTCATTGAAATGGGGGGGTTATGCTAGAAACCATGCGGCTGGAATGGGCGTTTGAGCTGTGTTTTTACAACAGCCCAGTCTGTCATATGACAGCCTTGTCTGTCATATGACAGCCCAGTCTGTCATATGACAGCCTTGTCTGTCATCTGACAGCCCAGTCTGTCATATGACCGCCCAGTCTGACAGCCCACGGCGCGAAATCGATATCGAAGATGGGGTCAGGGGCCTCTGGGGGGCTCCAGGAGCGGAGATCTGGGGGATGCATCGTTCCCATTTGTCCCGTTCCTCTCCTCATTTGTGTCCTCACCCCCTTCCTCCCTGAATCCTAGACCCAACTCAGGACCATTGGGAATACGCAGATGAATCAACCATCGGAGACTGCGCAGATTGGGCTGAGACCGTGCACGTGTCTAAGCTCCATACCAGTTTAGTTGACAAGTACCGCCTGTCGATGGCGGATCTTTGACTTCGAGGGGAAAACATGTCGGTGCTGGCTGCCCCCCGTGCGTCCACGTCGATTGTGCTCCCTCCCGCCGTCATTCAGTTCCACTATCCTTCCCTCCCTCTCACCTTCCTTCCCGCTCTCCGTCCCTCTGACCCTCCCTCCCGCCCTCCCTCCCTCACCCTCCCTCTGCTCTATCTCCCCCTCCCTCCCTCCCACCCTGCCTCTGTCCCTCAGACCCTCTCCCGTGCGTATTCCCTCTCATCCTCCCTCCCTCCCTCACCCTCGCTCTCCTCCCTCTCCCGCCTCCATCCCTCCCCCTTCTCGCGTACACACATAGATGTATGCTACGCATATGTATATATGAGTATGTATACATGCGTACACACACATATATATATATATATATATATGTTTGTATGCATATGCAATTGAGAGTGCATGTAAACATACATATATACATATATTTATTATAAGTATCTATATATATATGTATATACATACAAACATACATACATACAAACATACATACATTGAACGATGGAATTCGGGATCCGGCTTTCTTTTGCGGGATCCTTACACAGGCGGGCCAGCGAATTCAGGAAATGCTTAAAGAAAGGGGTGGGCCCGACAGAAATGTCATCCTGACAACTTTTTGTCGGATCGGATCCTCTGGGGACATGCGGCATATCCAGCAAGCTACGGCGTACTGTTTGGAAGCCGATCCGCCTGGCGTTCTCCTCAATGTTCTTGGCCGTATTATGTCTGATGATGTTGATGTTCGAACCGGTGTCTACCAAGATAGACAATTTACCATCTGACGGCGTAGTCATGGGCGGGCCCTTCATGTAGACCTGATGTCCATGGGGCGCGTTGACGCGGATGCCTGCCGCGCCCGCGCAG
Organism: Prorocentrum cordatum; assembly: GCA_963575745.1. NCBI lineage: Eukaryota > Dinophyceae > Prorocentrales > Prorocentraceae > Prorocentrum > Prorocentrum cordatum. The sequence goes on from CAUYUJ010014912.1 coordinate 237,059, forward strand.
CGTCTCTGCCGTTTTTCGACCGCCCTCTCCTCCATTCAGACATGGCCTGCGTTGTGCTCCCAGTCTGCCATCCATCCGTCATATTCGTCGTCGGCCACGGGCTCGAAGGTCAGGGTCATCTGGATGTTGGAGCGTACCTGGCGTTCATGGCGATCTACGCCTGCGATGGGTGGGGGTCCGCGGGCGACTGGGACACATGGTGCTCCCCGCGTAGCGTTTCCGTCCTGCATCGCCAAGACCGTCTCCTGATGTGGGCTGGCCTGACTGCGAGAGCTTTGCGGTGGCTCTACCCGGCGGGGCTGTCGCGAGATCGGCGGTGGAGGCCTGCGCCGGCCTGTGCCGCTGATGGTGGCCTGTTGCTGCTGCTCGAGCCTTTCCAAAAGCCGGCTGTTGGCCGGATCGCGCGGCCGTGGCGCAGGCGTTTCCGCGTTGTTGTAAATCGTGGTCGTAGGTTTGTGGCTGGACAGCGTGCTGGTTCGCCTCTTGCAGCTGGCGTTGCAGTGCTGAAAGCTGGGTTCGCAATGAAATGAGCTCAGCCGCAGTGGTTGGCTGTGATTCGCCTCCGCGATGCCCGGCATATGGGCGTGGCGACGCAATGATGCCAGGGCCACGGCGTACCCGCAGGGGGCCCCTATGGCAGCACCCCGCATCTGGTTGCCTACATGGGCACTGCTAACTCCATCCCAGCATACGCCGCGATGCTGATGTCCACTCTGGAGGCGCCAAATGTTCTCCTCGGCTGGAAGGGCTGCAGGCGCGCAGCGCATTGAGTAAACTTAATATATGATATCGTCGGCGTCTGCGCGTTTTGTCTGAGCCTCCCTTGCCTCTCCAGCGTAGATTCCGTGGCGAGGTATGCTGGGGGCGGTGCGCGTGGGGTGATGGCGTGTCTGAACCATTCCTTGCGCTTCCGCCTGCAAGCCTTGCGGCCGCTGAACGTGCATTGGAACGTCGGGCGTCGTTGCGCGCACTTGTGGCAGCCACCAGTCTTTGTTGGGATGCCATGTGTGCCTGCATGGCGTGATTGATCCTTCTGATGCCTTCCGTGACCGGGCCCGTCGGCCCCGCCCGGTGGAATTCCTCCGTCGCCTCCCGAGGGGTTCCCCCGGCGCGCTCCTGGCCACTGATGCTGCGGTAGAATTCAGGGTATGTCGGCGCATCCACGGGAGGTGCTGCTGGCGCACCAAGAGGAGACCCTGCTGGGCGCGGGTGCGTGCCAAGCACCGGCATGCATTTTGACCTGCCAGCCGACGTCGGGTCGGGACTCGGATCGGAGTTCCAGGGGCATGGCGGCTCTCAGTTCCCCAGCCACCTCTCGAGACGACCCGTGACGTCCATCCCGAGGGCCCGCATCTGCTCGATCCCCTGTTGCTGCTGTTGTTGTATGAAGCGTTGCCGCTCGTAATGGGGGTTGTAGTGGGCAGATGCTTCTGGTCCGTCTCCCAGTTGTGGTGCTGTAGGCGCGGCATATGGCGTTGCCGCAAGTGGTGTCATGGGTGTCATATCATGGAATGCTGTCCGCAAGTCAGGGCGATTCCGCAGTTGATTCAGCTGTTGCTGCAGGTCCTGAGTCGTTACCCCCCGTCTGGTGGTGAATCGAACGGTGTGCCAGGGGTGTTATGACTCGCCGGAGAGCCCAGGTCCATGGGCTCGAACCGGACCGATCCTGCAGCACTGGCCGGCCTCCTCGGCGCATTCGCGCCTCCCGGAGGGCGGGTGCTCTTCTGGAGGCCTGCAGCTGCTGCCCACGGGTCAAAGTGGGCAAGCTGTGCTACAGCTGCCTCGATCGCCGCGGGCGTCATGGCCCCCCCCGGTGGTGGTGCTGGGGTTGGGGGGTTCTGCCGCGACATGACGGACGCAGTGGATTTCGTTTCCGCGGGTTGTTGAGATGCATCTCCACTGGCACCATTCAACATATATACATTATCTATACCGTTGATCCCCCGAGGTTCCCATATGGGGTCATGACCCCCAAACCACAGGGTTTCTCGGGGCGATCCCTGATTCAACTCATCCTCTCCCGCCGACGTGGCGTAGCTGAATGCCGGGTCGAAGGGCAGTGGGTTGAGCTACGCCTGATTATTGTACTGGCCCGTCAAAGCCACAAGCTACATGATATGCCGAGGCGAAATACGGCCTCTCGCGTTCCCATCTGTGAGGAGTATATAATTGGCCGAACGCCACACCTTGACCTTGTCGTGTAGGAGAAGAGGCAACGAGATGAATACAGCGATTTCCGCGTTCTTTCGAACTCTACTCTGAATGCGGTGGTCACCTGGTAGGTAAGGGCACCCCTGCATGAATTGGCTTCCCTGCTCTTGTTTGCCTTGGCGATTTCGTCGTGGATTATCTTCCGTGCGGCAGGAGAGGCCCTTCTCCATGATCTACGGGATGTGAGTCATCCCTGTGCCGTAGACAATACATCACGTCCGTCAGAGTAGCGACCTGTCGGTAGAGGCTTTCCAGACCAGCAAGACCCGGCCTGGAGTGACCACGGATAGCTCGCATGTACAAGCCTTCGTCCGCTGGGAGGATTTCCGCATCGTCGTGCGCCGCACTGGCTGACGCGCTTCCGCGGTAGAGTTCTGATTTCCAGGCGATGTCTCTGTTCGCCTGAGTGGTCCACCACCTCCGCCATCATCATCGCCACCAGTGCGATGTAGTCCATGCTTGTCTCGTCGGGGCCCATGTATTTCATTGCCGTGGGATAGTCCGTGCCACCGCGCTGATTCGCGATAATGTCCGCAAGAGAAGCCCAGCCATCAACAATGTCGAAGATCGGGCACTCACGGAGAAATTGCTCGTTGTATCGGCCCTTGCCATGAGTGTGACGAAATGGTCGGTGACGAAGTACCTTGGAAAACCATTGGCTCATGAGTGCGAGCTCCTCACGATCAGGAAGGGGCCGCCGGTTGTTCGACATGAGCGGCCCCATCCTTGATGAGTCGCATGGGCAACTTCTTGCGGAGGAGGTTGCGCGCGCGTTGCAGGGTTGTTTCCGCGTCGTCAAAGGAAAGCTGCGTGCACTTGATATTTCATGTGGTAACATGGTACCCGTCGGCATCCACAATAATGTCGTCATCATCGTCCATAGCGTAGTACTTGACTGGTCCCTTACCGCCACCTCCCTTCTCAGCGTTTCCGCCTTTGTCCTTTCCAGTGTCTGAAGGATTGGCAGTGCGGCTGACGGTGCGGCGGCGGCCTCGTCCATCTGCTCCAGGATGTTCCTTTTGAGGAGGTGGCGCCTTTGGGAGTGGCGGCTTCGGTTCACTGCCAGCGGCAGAGAGAGAAGCTCCACTCCCTGCGCTGGGGCGATGTGGTCCCTCCCTTTGGGCGCCTCGTAGGGGTGGCCTCCAGCTGGGACTGAAAGGCCACCGTTTTCTGTGGCAGCGGGGCTGATTCGCCGTTGAACTTAGCGGCAACTGCTGCCACCTTTGGCCCCCTTGACCGCTTCCACGGTTCGACAGGGGGCGCCTTCAATGTCAGTTCCAATTTAGGCTTCTCCGAACTGGCGGAATTGGTTCGGTCCGTCGCAATCGGCAGCAGGATTTCTTCCGACCGAGTATTCTCCTTACTGCGAGGACCCGGGGGCGGAGTGGCAGAGTCCGACTCAGACGCGTCGGTCTCGTCTGTGTCTTCGGAAGAAAGGGTGGGGGATATGTCCACTGGTTATCCAGCGCCTTTCGGGCGCTTTTTCTCCCCCTTCTTCCGGCTGGCCTTCCGCTTGGTCGAGCTTGTCGGGCTTGGAGGCAGTGCCGCCGAAGCCTCCGATGAGGCGGCCGCGCCAGGAGCACTTGTAGCGTTTCCGCTCTGGTTGGCATCGGCAGTGCTCTCGTCGGCTTCTCCAGCGCATCCGCCGCCCCCTCCTGCATCTCCGACTTCCTCCTCATCTGCGTGGTATTGAAGGTGAGACCTTCAGCTCGCGATGCGGGGGGGGGGTCGGTCCAGAGCTGGGCGATGGCGGCATGTTCCATCTCGCTGAAGGGGGCGCGGTGGATGGTGCAGGCCGCGTAGTATCCACGCCGTCGCCATGACTTGGCAGCCGCGGCGTGGCGCCTCGATTGGGGGACCTGCTGCCCCGGTCCATGGGTGAGTTTGGGCGGTGCTCCTGCCGCCCAAAACATGCGCAGATGCGGTAGTTGCTGCGAAGATTGACGCGTTCCCGCCTGGCGTTCGGTTCTTCTTCGCGTCGGCGGGTGCGCATCCCCGCGGAGAAGCGTGCGATCCTGCCTTCATCCCTTTCGCAGTGTTGGACAGCGCGCCAGTGGCAGATCTGATTATCAGTCCAGCCTCGGCCGCGCCATAGTCCATGTCCTCGCGAGAGATGTTGTTGCGGGGGCCGCCCCAATCGGGCGGTGCCCCCGCGGGGCCACGTGAACGGCCTCGTGTAACGCGATGCGTCACATAGGCGTTGGAGCTGTCATGCCCGCCCAATGTCCATGAGGTCTTCGGGCGTAATCCTAGCCGCAGGCCCGATTCACTGCCTCAGCGTGTTTCCACGCAGTGCGTATGTTCCCGTCGGCGTGGTTGTCTCTGCCGAGGGTATCTGCTCGTGTAGGCCGGCGTCCTGCAGCTCGGCCAGCGTAGCGGGGGCCGTCTCAGCTTCGGAGATGTCCACATCGCGCGCAACAACGTCGCCGCCAGAGTCGGAGAACAAGTCGTAGAACGCACGAGCCATCACGCCTCGGTGGTAATGGGCGCATGTGAGAAGGGCGCCTGCTGAAAGGGGCTGTCTCTTCAGCCGTCAAAAGGGCCGCGTTGCCTCCCTTCCCTTTCCCTTTCGAGTCGCGCTGGCTCTGGGAATGTTTGTCGCTGCCGCATCGGTTGCGCAGCATCCTCTTCCCGTTTCGGCCCATGTGGTTGGGAGTTTCTCGCCCTCTTCCCTTCCCGTGGAATGGCGTCTGCCTTGACCCTTGGCCTGGGAGATTTCTTCAAACTCGGCTTCGGGAAGTTGAGCCATGCACATGGCGACGCCTTCTCCGCGTAGCCGTCGGCTGCGACGACCGCCCGTTCCGCGACCCTTCCCCCGTTGGGGAAATGCTCTCCGCAACGCCCTGCGCGCGCCGCGCGGGCTCTTTGATGACCCGCCCCCAGCGGCGTTTTGTGTGTTGGTAGCCTAGAAATACGGCGGCGGCATTGCATGAGGAACGTCTTCCTGGGGCCCAGACCCTGGCGCATTCCCCATTTTTTCAAGGCGAGGTGGGTGGCCGGCGTTAGGCCGCCCAGGGGTCGCGAGACCCTGGGCTCCTTATCGAAGGTATCCTTATCTGATACTTCCACCGTGAGTACTCAGCAGTTTCCGCATCGTCGATGCGGGGGTGCAAGTCTGACATACCTATCCGTTCGGTTCCATTGGGTGATGACGTGCCAGTTGTGAAGAGTGCAGCCTCTCTGCCCCTCTGCCGCCCCTAAAACCGCGGATAGGCCGGTACAACCAACATAGTCTTTCCGGGAGCATGCAATATCATGTTCCCGGAGGCCCCTCCGGGAACATGATTCCGGAAGGGCGCACCGAGTGTCTTGTAGCAGAACGCGCGTGCTACAACAGCGTGCGCTGCCCGCCGCCGTTTTGGCCCTAGTCCTAGGGCCCTGGGACTGCACCCGCAAGTCGGCCGCCGCGCGGCCCGCGTAAAAGATCTTCATTCACATTGGTAGCGGAGCTTGTAAGCTCCAGCGGACGCACTGCGTGCTCCGTACGGGTGGCTGCGTCCATCCCGCGCGCCGCCATGGCTGGCAGCCAGGACGGCTCTGACGCGGAGGCCGCGTCCTCCGCCGTCTCAGGTCTTCCGGACCTGCACTCGGTCCTGCGCGTGATGGCTGAGACCCAGCGGGAGCTCTTGGCGTTGCATCGGGACCGGGGCGGCGACAGTGGTCCCAGACGTGCGCGTCTACTGCTGTCGCAGGTGAAGCTCCCGGAGTTCGACGGTGCCGTCGGCACGAGCACCAATAAGGACCGGGAGTGGCGCAAGGCTGTGGAGGTCATCCGCAGCAACCAGCTTTCCGACGTGGAGCTGGGCCTGATCATCTTCAGCCAGGTGACCGGCCGGGCCAAAGAGCTCATCGAGGTTCTCGATTCGGCGGACCTCCGGCGCGAGGACACGCTCGAGACCATCTTCGCCATCTACGACGACGCCTTCGAGAAGATGGACCACGAGCGCCTGGACCAGGTGCATCAGGAATGGGAGCGTGCACACCGACGAGCAGGACAACCCATCATGGACTGGATGACGTACCTGCGGAAGAAGCGCATGGAACTGCAGCTCGAGGACCCCACCTCGGCGATCAGCGACCGCGCATTGGCGAGCAAGATGCTCCGTGGCGCCGGTTTGTCGCAGAAGGAACGCGCGCAGGTTATCTTCAACTGCGGCGGCGTCTACGACTCGAAGCGTATGGAGGTCGTCCTGAAGGCCGCCTACTCGAAGGTGCACGATCCCGAGAAGCGCTCTGTGCTTCCTCGCCGCTTGCCGTTGGCGGCGGCGCAGCGCGAGCACGGGCGCCCCTCCGGGAGTTCGGGCGGTCGTTTCCCGCCCCCTCCCCAGACTCGCAAGCCATTCGCACTTCGAGGGCGCCCTGGCCACCAGGCGCACGAGGTGGAGAACGGCGACGACAACGATGAGCACGACTACGACCTGGAGGAGGCTCAGCACTACGACGACGATGCAGACGAAGAGGACGACGGAGACCCCGGAGGTGGCGAGGGGATCGTCCTCGAGGACGGCGCCGAGGTCGACGACGAGTTGGGGCTGGACGACGACGAGCCCGACGACGACGAGCACGAGGCGCTGGAGGAGCTTCAGGAGGCGTTCTTGGCAGGCTGGAGGGCGAAGCAGAAGACGGCAGCACAGCGCCAGAAACGCGGTTTCGTTGCCCCTCGGCAGCGGGACCCCAAGAAGGTCAACACCAGCGGCTCCTTCCAGGCCGGCCGCAAGACGACGGACCAGCGAAAGGCCAACAGCCAGTGCGCTGATTGTGATCAGCCCGGCCACTGGCGCGGCGACCCGGAGTGCCCCAAGGTGAAGAGCGGCGAGCGGGGGCCGTGCAACAGAGGTGGCCCGAGGAGTGGCCAGCCAGCATCGCCCCACCAGCGGAGCCCAGCGAAGCCGCCAGTGCCAAGACAGGTGCACGCACCTGTCATCCACTGGGTTTGCGTGGTCGCCGGCGGGGAGGAGCGTCGCGGCCGCTCGCCACGGCGCCGCGCCCACCTGCCGGGGTTTCCCCGGAGGCATTCGGGAGAGGCCCGAACCGCTGTGTCCAGGAACTCCACCGGGGGCGCTCGACACCAGAGTGCGCCAGCAGCACGCTCGCACCATGATTCTGGCAATAGCCCCAGGCTCGGGCAGGACAGCGCTGAACCCGGTCGCGCGCGCAGCCTTGCGAGGCGCGGCGGCGATCAGCAAGGCGATGCCCGCGTGCGCCGCCACGGCATCCTGGCCAACACGCGCGCTAAAGGGCACGGCGTGGAGTTGGAGTTCCCCGACTTGGCGATGGTTGACCACATCGTGGAGCGCTTGGAGAACAAGAAGGCCATTTTCTTCAAGCAGGGCCGTTTCGAGACCATCGACTTCGTCCAGGGCCGGCTGATCCAGATGCAGCTCACCACGTCGAAGCTTTGTGCGGCAGCAGAGGTGGACATCGACGAGATCACCACGACGTTGCTCAAGATCGCGACGGGGGGCCAGGGTGTCAAGCGCCGCGACGATCAGCACCGAGTCCGCGATGCTCAATGCCGCGACGCCAGAAGCCGCGACACCAAACGCCATGGCGATCAGCACCGAATCCGTGACGCTCATCGTCGTAACGGTCTGGGCCGTGGCAGGTTCCCATCACGTTCGAGGTCGCGGAGCGCGCCGGCAGGCTGCGGTGCGGCAGCGGCGGTGCGCAGTTTGTCGCGCAGGAGCGGTTCCGAAGCATCAGGAGACGAGCAAGAGGACCATAAGGCAAAGCCAGAGGAGGACCACAGGGAGGGGAGGAGAGACAAGGAGGACGATATGAAGGAGAGGAAAGATGAGGAGCGAATGATGAGAAGCAGCACGAAGGTCATGGAAGAGGAGGAGGCCAGCGACGACGATGATGATCAGCGGCGTGAGAGGAAGGAGAAGCAGTTCAAGCAGGAGGACATCGGCCGTATCCTCGACAAGTGGTACCTGCGCCAGGACATCTTCCGCGACTATCTGACGCCGCCCGCGACCATCCACTTCATCGCAAACAAGGGCCGTATCGTGCGCCTCAACCTGTACACAGGACGGTGCGAGAAGCCCGACTACTCTCCAACCCCAAGCTCCAGAGTCGTAGGCGCTGGTGGCCCTGTGAAGGCCCATCCGGTATTCGTGGTGGGCGCTGTGGCGCCGCCTTCGGCGAAGGGGGCATCGAAGACGACAGGATCCAATGTTCCCGGAGGCCCTTCTGGGAACATCCCAGACGGAGCTGCGCCAGGACAACCGCCCGCAGCACCGACAGGAGGAGCGGCCGCCGCCGCCCCGAAGGATGAGGACTGGGCCATGGCCTGAGCCGCATCGGCCTCCGAGCACACGCGGAAGAGCGAGGGGAAGAGACGATTGGGGGCCTTGCAGCGCGACAAAGCCGACCTGCTGGACCGCCTCGCGCTGCTGGAGAAGCAGGGGTCGGAGATGTATAATCGATTGAACCCGAGTCAGGTGTATGACAACTTGCAGAAGCGGCGCGAGCAGGCGCCTCTGCCTGAGCGCGCTCTGCCTACTTCGTCCGAGCAGCAGGGGGTCGGACATGTATGGCAGAACATGGAGGGAGTTCGACGACGTGCTCATCTTCCAGCACCTCCAGGTGCAGCCAGCCCCGGAGCCGAGAGCTCAGGTGCGCCTGCCGCTGTGACGGCACCTCCGGCTGCGTCTGGAGCCCCGCGCGTGGCCACTGCATCTGGACGGAGCTACGTCATGAGCGTCAGCGCCAAGCAGAGCGACCTGGAGAAGCAGCAGATGCGCAAGGCCATGTACGACTCGCAGTTCGACGGCGAGCGATGGGTGCCGGGCCCGAAGGCCAAGTTCGCCGCGGAATTCATGCAGCAGCAGGTCGATTGCCCCCGCCCGGCTGATGTTCTCAAGTGGCAGTCGAACGGCACGGTGATCTACGCCAAGTGCAAGAAGTGCTTGCTGAAGTCGGTGATCCATTACACCCTGGAGAAGCCCCAGGTTGAGGAGGACCCGCTGCAACGTGTGGACCCCTGGGCGGCAAAGGGAGGATCTGCAACCCACATGGTCACTAGCCGGGATGAGTGCCAACGCGAAGCGATCGACGAGCAGCCCGTCATGCTTGTGGTCCAGCCCGCTGGGCTTGTCATGATCGACACGGGCTGCAAGCGGGCTGTCGGTGGACGTCCGTGGCACGTCGAGCTGCAGAAGACCTTGGACGCTATGGGCGTGCAGTACCGTAGCATCAACCAGCACGAGTACTTCAAGTCCGGCCCAGGTGTGCCGCTCTTGTCAGAGCGTGCCTGGTGCTACCCTGTTGGCATCAACGGGACGCGGTGCGAGGTCGTGATTTCCGAGGTGGATGCCGATGTGCCCGGTCTCATCGGCCCTGACGAGATGGCAGAGTGGGACGCGGCGATCAGCTTCAGGAACGGAACGTTCACAGCAAACGGCGTGACCAAGCCGTTGATCCCGGCTGCGTCCGGGCATCCGTGCGTGTCACTGCTGGATTTCCCGGCGCCGGTCGCCAGTGCCTTCCCCGTTGGGCAGCCGGAGGAGCAGGACGATCTCGCCGACGAGATGTTCAGTGGAACAGCGAGCCAGGAGGAGAGGGGCGAAGGCAGTGGCGCCGAGGCCGCCGAGGCCGTCGAGGAAGACACGCGCGATGCAGTCAGCAACGATGGCGAGGACTCGGGCGATTCAGAGCTGAGCACGTCCCACTACCACACCAGCGACCCGGAGTCAGGGGAGACGGTGTCGAGCGACGAGGAGGTGTTCATGGAGAGCGCGGACAACGAGGCTTTCATGACGAAAGGTGCTCGCAGGCACATCCGGAGCAACTTGAAGGAGCTGGAAATTTGGATGGTCGAGGAGATCGCCGACAAGAAGCTTCGAGCTGCCCGGCAGGAGCAGGGCGCCATGAAGCATGGAGCTCGTACTACCCCTTCGGCGGGAGTCCCGGCGGCGACCGGGGCCCTGGAGGATTGGAGATCTTCGCGTGGGCTTGCCAGCTCACGATCGTGGCGGCGAGTGTGGGGTGGGGCGCCCACCAGCCCATCATAGCGCCAGCGTTCGACCTCCTGACGGTCCAGGGCAGGAACGAGTCACGGGCGTACCTGGTTGCAGTTGATCCAGACTTCGTGGCTTTGTCCCCGCCTCGCACGGCATGGAGTCTCATGCTGGGCGCTGGACCAAATAGGCGGTCCACCAATCGGCTGGACGCCGGCTTTTTGTAAATCTGTGGGGATGTATTTTTTTAGTATTTATTGTTGATTTTTTTTTTTTTTTTTCTCTGTGTCGTTATTATTTTCTTGCTTATATTTATTTATTTTTTTTTTTTTCTTTTGTCTTTTTATTTGTTTTTTTTGTTTTTTTTTTTTACTTTTTTTTACGACGGAGAGAGCGGGAAGGAAGCACCGGCTAATTTGTTGCTCTCGTTCACAGACGAGGTGATGCAATGGCAAGCTGCAGGAGGACGCGCGGCCATGGTATTGGACCACGCGCAATCGACAGCCTGGAGCCAGCCACCCATGAACGCAACACAGTCGAACCCAGCATTCGAGGACCCGATCTGCCTCCAGAACACCACGCGGGTGTTGGCCAACCCCGAGGTTTGCACCGCTGCGAGCGGAAGCTGCGCGGAGGAGTTCGCCACGGTTAGTGCTTGAATGTGGGCGCGGTTTTACTTGGCCACAGCACACAGTGCTGCGGGGGGACGGGGGTGAGGAGGGAGGGGGAGGTGGGTGGGTGGGGGGGGGGGGGGGGGTGGAGGGGGGTGGATGGAGAGGGTGGGGGAAGGTGGAGGGGGGGGGGGGAGAGTGGGGGAGCCGGGGGAGTGAGAGGAGGGGGTGGTTGTGGGGTTCAGTGCCCCACGGGGAGGGTTGTGTACGGCTTGTTCGTTTTGATTTTCCCTGCGGCGCATCATGTTTCCCGCCGCGGAGGAGTCTCGGCGTTGCGGACCAGAGCCCGAGGAACATGTTCCCGGCGAGGCCCCCGGGAACATGTCTGAGAGACCTGTGCGGGGCAGAACGCCTCAGGGGATTCGAGCTGAGGTTCGCGAGGCATTGCAGAAGACGGTGAAGGAGGAGTCCATGCAGCACCCCGCAGAGGAGGAGGAGGTTGCAGCCTCCTGGTCAGAGATGGAGCTCCCGGAGGTGGTGCGGCAGGACATCATGACGAAGGTTCTCCGGAGTACGCGACGTGCCGTGCGAAAGGCCCATCGCGGTCTTGGACGCCCCAGCCGAGTGACGTTCATCAAGATGCTGCGTCTCGGCGGCGCCACGCCCAACGCGTTGGCATACGCGAAGCGTTGGCAGTGTCCGACTTACGCTGAGTCCGAGGCGCCGCCCCGTCCTGTGCAGGGGGCGGCGGACGTGCGCCCTTTTGGCTTCAATGTGACGGTCGTGATCGACGTGAAGTACCTGCGGGACGCGGCCAAGAAGCAGCTGGTGGTTCTTAGCATGGTGGACGCTGGCACTGGATGGCATTGCGCATGCCTTCTCAAGAACAGGACGGCCAAGCACGTAGCGCGCCAGATCATGAACGAGTGGTTCAAGCATTACGGCGTGCCAGAGAACATCGTGATCGACCAGGGCGGCGAGTTCGAGGGCTACTTCAACGCGCTGATGGAGCAGTTCGGCATTAACACCAAGACGACGGGAGCCCATGCTGCATGGCAGCACGGCTTGGCGGAGCGCCATGGAGGCCTGCTCGGCACTATTTGGGGCAAGGTGGTGCACGAATTTCACGTCGAGGGCAAGTCGATGTCTCTCGTGGCCCTGGCCGCCATCGTCAACGCGAAGAACTCGACGATCAGCCGCCACGGGTTGACCCCGGAGCAGGCCGTCTTCGGGCGGATCTTGAATATCACGGAGGTGACCAACAGGGACGACGACGAGGTTCTCATGTCGGTCCTTGGCGCTAAGGGCATTGCTTGGCGTTCGCCCCAAATCCGCACCGCAGCCAACGTGATGTTGCTGGAGCGCGACGCCGCGGACAAGGTGCGGAGGGCGTTGCTGCGACAGGCGCCGACGGTCGTCGGCGATCTGTGCCCGGGATCGCGGGTGTATTTCTGGGCACCGAATCCGTTCAAGGGACGTCGTCGGCAAGATCTTGAAAGGCGGCGGGGTCCCGCGATTGTGATCGCGAAGGAATCCAACAGCCGGTATTTTTTATCGTGGGGTGGTCACGTGCTACTGGTAGCTCGTGAGCAGCTCCGGCACGCCTCCTCCCAGGAGGCCGCGGCCGCGGAGTCCATCCAAACGGGCGCGCGGCTGACGCAGCAGCGAGATGGTCGCGCCTTCCACGACGCCGCGGATGTCACGCCCAAGGTGAAGGTCAAGAAGGTGAAGAAGACGTTCCTGAAGAAGGAGCGCGGACGACATCGAGAGCTCGAGGGGCCCAGGCAGCCCCACGTGGACCTGAGGGCCCTGAACGCCACCGAGGCGCAGGCTAAGGAGGAGGAGCCGGCTGAGCAGGAGCAGTTGCTGCAACTTCCACCCCCGAGGAGGGGCCGATCTCGTTTCCCTCCGGGCCGGATTTCATGTGGGACGTTCCCGGAAACCTCTCCGGGAGCATCGGGCTCCGGTGGCCCTCTGGGCCCGCCGATTCCCAGAGACGATTTCGAGCTCGAGCGGAAGAGGAAGTTTCTGATCGATGACGTGCCGGGCTGCATCAAGAAATCGCGGCTGCAGGCTGCCCCCACGAGTGGCTTGCCAGCCCTCCGTGAGGTAGCCGTGAACGCCGTGGTGCGCTCGGGGCCCCAGGAGTGGTTCGACCAGAACGCCTTGGACGGCATTTCTACGCTGATTCAGCGGGTCGTGCGAGGAGTGCGTGTGCATCGAGAGCCACGGCGTCGTCTCTACGACCACGAACGACACCGGGAGTGCAATTGCCTGTCGGTGATGCTCTCCGCCACGGGCCAGTGTGCCTACAAGGGCGACGGTGCCAACCGTACCAGCGAGCGTATGGGGGAAAATTGGGTTGGCCTCACGCTCTTCTACCACGACAAGCCAGATGCTGAGGCACAGGCGGTGTACTTACTATTTGGACACTCCGGCAGGTTTTGTACGGCAGCCGCTGACGTACGAGGAGTGGCTCAACGTGTCGTCTGTGTATGACACGTGGCTGCAGGAGGCGCGGTGCGAGTACGACGTGTTCGCTCTCGTGATGAAGCAGAACGCGAAGGAATTGGACCCGCGTCACTTCGACCAGAACGAGAAGGCTAAGTTCGACGAGGCCGACGCCTCCGAGTGGCGGCAGTGGATCGCCAACGACACGGTCGAGCTGGTCACCGAGGAGGAGGAGAGGAACATCGCGAAGGACAAGATCATCTCGGTGCCCATGCGCTCGGTTCGCACGAACCGGGGGCGAGGGCCAGAGTTGGAGGCGAAATCGCGGTTGATTATCCCTGGCCATCTTAACCCGCAGCTTTGTCTATTCAGGACGGATTCGCCTACTACGCCCCCTCTCGCCGTGCTGGTGTGTGCGACCATCGCAATGGCAATGGATTGGACTTTCGAGTGTTTCGACGTGGCGACTGCGTTCCTGTCCTGGCTGAAGCTGGAGCGGGAGTTGTACGCGAGGGCGCCCAAGGGCGGGCTTCCGGCCGTTGACGGCGCTGGATGGCCAGCTGTGCGGCCCTATGCGTTGCTTCGCATGCTGAAGGGAGCGTGCGGTTTGACGGAGGCGCCTCGGTTGTGGTACGTCCGAGCCCGCCAGGTGTTGACGGACGAGGTCGGCTTCGTGGAGCTGCGCTGCGCTCGGGCCGTCTTCGTTTACCGGGTGGCCAGTAAGTTGATTGCACTGCTGACGCTGCACGTCGACGACGGCATGCTGTTTGGGGACCGGCGCGACCCCACAGTACCTGAAGGTGTAGGCGTGGATCAACAGTCGCAAGCGTGTGAGGTGAGTTTGTGTGTGTGTTTAGATGTTTTTTTACATTGTCTATTTAGTGTGTTTTTTTGTTCATCTTTATTCTTTTAGTTTCCTTTTTTTTGTTATTTTTTTCTTTTTTTTTCTTTTTTTTTATTTTCTTTTTTTTTATTTTTCTAACATCAAGCACTGGAAGGAGGGCAATGACAAGGAGGCAGTCGCCTATCTCGGGGAGGAGTGGTGGCGCCACCCCGACCACATCGAGATCAGCATGCACGAGTACATCGGCAAGCTGACGAAGCACCCCCTTGCAAAGGGGGAGGACGAGGAGCGGGAGATGACCCCAGAAGAGCACCACGACTTCCGGAGCTTGCTCCAGAAGGTGCGCTGGCCTGTCGCACGCGTGGTGCCACAGCTCGCATTGCAGCGCTTCGGCACGTTTGCCTCTATCCTGGCCGCCGGATGTCGGGCGTCTATTGCACCTGCGAGTGCTCAATGATCTCATCGACCGCCTCCAGGACTACGACAAGAGAGGACTTGCGACTCTCCGGATCCGCCGTGTGGACATCGAGCGCTTGCAGGTGCTGACTCTCATGGACGCCTCGTTCGCAAAGGATCCCGGCTGCAAGAGCCAGATGGGGTTCATGAGCATGATTCCGGACGTGCGCGTGTTGACGGGTCCGGCGTTTTTGGTGTCTACGTGGGATTTCCTAGGTGAATTCTATCGCGTGCACACGTGGTGGGATCCCTCTTTGGCGGCGGAGTCGGTACGGGCGTGGGGCACGGTTCTTATGTTTTTGGTTTTTTGGGGGGGGGGCCTGGGTTAGGCATGAGTGTGGGGGGGGGGGGAGGGGGGGGATGGGTGAGCATGGGGGGGTGGGGGGGGGGGGGGGGGCGGGTGGGGGGTGGGGGAGGTGCGGAGGGAGGGTGGAGGAGAATGCGGTTGGGGGCAAGGGGTTGTAGCTTCTCTGTCCTTTTTTTACATTTTTGTTTTTTTTCTTGGTTTTTTTTTTTCTTTTTTTTTTATTTTCTTTTTCATTTTTTTATCTTTTCTTTTTTTCTTTATTTCTCTCTCTACCTCAGGCTGCTCATCGAGGCCATGTTGTATGGGGAACCGCTCTTGCAGGGGGATTGGAGGCTGGCGCTGAAGGTCCCAGGAGCGTTGGTTGCGGACGCGAAGTCGCTCGACGACCATGCGTGCAAGATCGGTTCGATGCCGGTGTCTCGGCAGACCCTCGTCGACTTGCTGGTTGCCAAGGACTTGATCGAGCAGGAGGCTATCGAGTTCAAGTGGTTGCCCAACAGTCACATGCTGGCGGACGTGCTCACGAAGGCCGTGCAGCCCAACGAGGTGCTTCTGCAATTCCTCTGCCACGGAGTGTTCAGCATGGTGCCGACGGCCGAGCAGGAGGTTGAGGAGGCGCACCGTCTGCGGCTGCGCCGCGGACAGCGTGAGAGAGCCAAGGAGCGGAAGGTCCAGCGCCGGGCCGCCGCTCCAGGGCCTGCGAGCCCATGAGGTCCTGTGGCTGCTGCTGCAGAGCCTGGTGGTGGCTACGGAGATGCGTGCACATCGGAGGCGTAACGGTCTGGACCTGTGAGCCTGGACATCCATATTCCATATACTGAGCCTCAGGCTGCCCTTGTGCTTGAGGTGCTCCGGCCTGCGAGCCGGAAGAGGCGGTGACGGCATGCGGCACGTGGCGCGCGTAGGAAGCTGCATCGGGGCAGCATTGTACTCACCCAGTGTGAAGAGTGCAGCCTCTCTGCCCCTCTGCCGCCCCTAAAACCGCGGATCGGCCGGTACAGCCAAAATAGCCTTTCCGGGAGCATGCAATATCATGTTCCCGGAGGCCCCTCCGGGAACATGATTCCGGAAGGGCGCGCCGAGTGTCTTGTAGCAAAACGCGCGTGCTACAACAGCGTGCGCTGCCCGCCGCCGTTTTGGCCCTTGTCCTAGGGCCCTGGGACTGCACCCGAAAGTCGGCCGCTGCGCGGCCCGCGTAAAAGATCTTCAGTCACACCAGTTTCTGTCCCAGAGTCGACGGGCGAATCTCCATTGGAGGATTGGGTCCCACGGGGCAGGTCTGGCTCTCAGGGGCCGTGTGCGATTGAGGGTTGGAGGGCCGTCCCCAGCCCTGTTGTGTTGATGACGTTGAATAGCCTCTGCCAGGTCCAGGGCCCTGAGGGGCCGTCGCGGGTAACTAGTGCAGTGGCCTCCTCTGAGTTGCATGGGTCGTCGGCCCATGTGTTGTTGGGCGCGGCCGCGTCTCCGCCGGCGTCGGTCATGCATGCGTTCGCGCTTCCGCGCCCTGTGCTCCCCAGCAACGCGTTTCCGATGTTGCCAGGAGCACGTTCCGCCGGATGCCCAAAATTGCGCATGCGGTCTAATAGTGCATCGCATTGTTGTTGGGTCCGTCGCGTCTGACCGTCGAGAGGTCGAGAGGCTGAAGCATCTGCGCAGCCCTGCCAGGACCGAACCTGAGGGCTCTGTAGGGTACCGTTGTAAGCAGCTGGAAGTTCGGCATGGCAAAGCCGATTGTATCAGCCCCAATACGGGCCATCTCGAAAGTGGCGAGGGGGGTCGAGTCCATTCTCTCGCCAGGCTCGGGCCTGAAGTGTATGGGCGCCGTTCTTGAGGTGAGCTGTGGCTCGTCCTCGAGGTTCTCGAATTTGGTGCTCAGGAGAAACATTATGTACGTGGCGGGGTCAGTATGGGCGCCTTGTATTGCCGCGCCGTAATTGATTTTCAGAGGAGGGATTCGCATCGCAATGGCGCGTGCTACCTCGCCCAGACCACGCTGCAGGCATGCAGCTTGTTGTTGCGGGGTCATGCGGGCGCTCGTGACATTCAGCCACGCATGCACTTCACGCGTAAACTCGAGGAACGATGCGTCCCCTGAGGGGTCCCAGTATGGGTTTCTTGCAGTATTATCGCCTCAGTCGTTGTGGTCACCACGTTGCATATATTTATCCTATGGCACGCCCGATGGCCAACCGAATAATGCTGAAACTAACATGCCTTAAGTAGGGGTTCCAGGAAACGTCTTGGACGTTGTTGTTGGTGGTCTTCGGTGTGTCTATCGCTGTTCGGTTTCGGATTGGCTGTGGAGGTGTGTCCGCATGTTGGTTCAAGAGTATGGGGGTCGCGCTTCCGCGTAGTGGAAGTTGGTGCCCTAACTCGTTTCCAAGTTCGTCGTGAGTCGGAGTAAAGCTGGGGCGTGCACGTGCGCTCTTCGGAGTGGCCAGGCGGATGTCGCCCATTGTGGATATAGCGCGTCCGCTAAGGGCGTTTCTGTCTGCTTGCCAGTAGTCACGCTCTGAAGTCGCAGTGGCGTCGGCGGCGTGCCAAGCCGTGCCGTGGATAAGTATTGCGATAGACAGATCTGACCGCGACTTAGTGGGGCCAGCTCCGCTACCAAGTAACAAGCAGGATTTGGGCCATGTAGTAAGAGGTTTGGGGTATGGTGTAATATGGTTTACCATCCAGAAGACTGATCGGGTCTTGTTCTAGGCACGATAGCGGGCCGCAGTATTCTCTCTAGCGGCCCAGGCAAATCGGGCGCCAGCACATTGAGCCAGACGCCGGCGGCACGCTTGTTATGCTCGCTATACATATATCCTCTGAACCCCCTATTTCAGAGTCTGACCACTTCTGGAATTTGTTGAAGTTTTCCTTTCGCGTCGGAGGGCCGCTGTGGACTTTTCCAGATGGAGGCGCGTGGAGGCTGAGGTTCCGTTGGGCACTGAACGCTGCCTTCAACGAGAAAAGATTGGCGCCTGGGCGTTTGACGCCGAGGTCAGAGCGGCAGTGGAAAGCTCAGACTCGGTCGAGGCGTACATTGAGGATCTTGGGTTCAACCTCAGATGCCAAGTGCGTTCCCTCACTTCCCAGATGCGCGCGTGCATCGCTGAACTCGGTGCCCAGTTCGACTGGGCCGAGGGCTGAGGAAACCTCGGGCGACATTGCCGCGCAGTGGGGTCAGGTGACAGCCAAATATGACCAACAAACAGCCGCGATTGCGTTTGGCGCCAGCCGTGCTTACAAAGAAGAAGGAAGGCCCATTGTCGTCTCAGCCGATGACGTGGGCCGCGCGGGTTTTGATGACGAAGGAAAGCCAACGGCAGGCATGGCCTATTAACTCAGCATGGCAAGCGAGCAGGCACTGAGGCCGCTGCCGGCTTAGCCAGTGGCGCTGCCCCAGCGGCCAAGGCCAACCCGATGATCGTGCCCATGCCTAGGGCCGCTGCTGACTCAGTCAGTGATGGTGCCTCGGCATCCGGTAGCGCCGCGCAGGTGGGCGATGCCCGCAGCGCAGCTGCTAGTTCAACTGGTAGTCGACCGCGATGGAGCGATCTGGTCCCCAGCCTGCCTCCTCCGCCTCCTGCGCCGCCCGATCGCTGGCCGTCGCCCCTGAAGAGACCTGCTCCCAGAAGTGCCGGAGGCTCGCCGGCGCCCGTGGCCAGACGCGCGGACATCCATGTCGGCGACGTCACAATCCATGTGGGCGGACCGTCAGTTGCCGCGGCTTCCGCGGCATCTTTTGCGACGAATCGGAGAGGTCGGAGCATCCAGTAGGAGTGCGACAACAACGGGACTGGACAGGGATACTGATCAGCACTACTACGCTGAAGATGTATGGTGGGTGCACCACCCGCACTCCA
This sequence comes from Prorocentrum cordatum, assembly GCA_963575745.1. Taxonomy (NCBI): domain Eukaryota; class Dinophyceae; order Prorocentrales; family Prorocentraceae; genus Prorocentrum; species Prorocentrum cordatum. Next base: position 255,757 of record CAUYUJ010014912.1, read on the forward strand.
GCAAATGACAGTGGCGGAGTGCCCACGAGTACAACGAGTGGTTCCTTCTCTCGAGAGGACAAGGAAGAGGTTCTAAGGATGTCACGCGCAGTTTGGAAATCGGTTGTTGGATGAAGATGATCTCATCAACCGCCGAGCACAAGTGAGGAACGCACGGTTTAGCCGTGCGTTGCTTCGGGCTAACACGTCCTTGACCACGAAACTGTACGGCTCAGCCGCACGGTGTTCGGCGAGTGCGTGATCTTGAAGATGAAGGCGCACTCTGACCGAGAACATTGCGATGAGCTGGCGCATTGTATTATGAGTGGGATACGTCTGCTTCGACTCGCTTCAAAGAATTGCCGCGAGTAGTTGCGATCCCGCCCCGCGCGCTGTAAAAGAGTAGTTCAGGGGTTGGCTCCCGGGGGGGGAAAGTGCCTGGGGATCGCGCGAGGTCGGGCAATTCCGAAGGGAACTGCAGCTAGGCCTACGCATGCTGCTGCGGGGAGAGTTAATGTGGCTCCACCCCTGCCGTCGCCCGTTGCCGCCGCTGTAGCTGTTCGGGCTGCGAGTTAGTCGGGGAAGTCCCGCGCGCTCTCTTCTTGTTCGCTCGCTCTATCTTTCGTTATCGCTATTCTCTGCTTAACGGACAAACTTAGTCTAATGTCCAAGTACATGAACATCCAATCCGTTGAGATAGTAGGTCAAGGGACGATATTATAACACGACCGTGCACCCGTTGTACTGTCAGAATGCATTGGCATCTTCTGTTAAGCAACTCCGTCCCGCCAAGCTGGTTCTCAACATTTCTTGAATTTCGGTAGCGAATTCCCAAAAGTTGGCCCGCTGTCTTAACGCTGGCATCTCCTTCTTCCTGATCTTCCCGCGGATCCTCTCCCTCCTACTCCTGTCTCCCTATTTCTTTAGATCTTCCCCCAAGTTTTCTTCAGATCTTCCTCCAGATCTTCAACCAGATCTCCACCCATATTTTCCTCGAGATCTCTCCTCCAGATGTGTCTCCAGATCTTCCTCCAGATCTTCCTCCAGATCTCCCCCAGATCTTCACCAAGATCTTCGCCCAGATCTTTACCGAGATCTCTCCTCCAGATCTTCCTTCCGATTTTTCTCCAAATCTTCCACCAGAATTCCCCCCAGATCTTCTTCAGATCTGCTCCCAGACATACACCCAGATTTTTCCCCGAGATCTCTCCTTTAGATCTTCCTCCAGATCTTTCTCCAGATCTTCCTCCAGATCTTACCCCAGATCTTCACCCAGATCTTCCGCTAGATCTTCACCTAGATCTTCACCCAGATCTTCACCCGGGTCTTCCTCGAGATCTCTCCTCTAGATATCCCCCAGATTTTCCACCAGATGTTTCTCTAGATCATCCTCCAGATCTTCCCCCAGATCTTCTCCAAATCTTCGTCCAGATTTTCACCCAGATCTTCACTGGGGTCTTCCTCGAGATCTCTCCTCTACTGTCTGTAGACATTACCCAGATCTTTCTCCAGAACTTCAGATTACCCGCCGGTCCTCGTCCAGATCCCCCGCCACATTTTTCTGCACATGTTCCTGCATGTTGTGTTACATACATTGCTGCAGAGCCCCCGGCCCCGCGCAATCGGCATCATCACCAGCGCAATCTTTGTCAAAACCACCAACGCTGGCGCCGCGCTGCGCTAAGAAGCTGCACGCTTCAAAGCTGGCTCTTGCAAGAGGGCTAAGAAATTCAGCGGAACTGGATTTCAATTTCTTACAGGAAGATTTCTTAGCGTACGTTTTGAGTATATCCTGATCCTCTGGCGAATACCTGAATAGGGAACTGGGCCTGGCCGTTAGTCTGGCGGTTCCGCGGTCGCCGTCGCCGCCCCGTCGCCGTCTCGTCGCCGCCCGTCGTTTGGGCCTGGGCGTCGGTCTGGCGGCTCTGTGGCCGCCCCGTCGCCGCCGGCCCGTTGCACCCCCCCCCATTGCAATCGCATTGCATGGCGTTGTTTTGCGTTGTTTCGCATTGTTTTGCTTTGCGCTGCGTTGCGTTTCCTTGATTTGCAGCGCATTGCGTTGCATTGCGTTGCAGTTCTTTGCGTTGTTTTGCATTGCTATTGCGTTGCTATTGCATTGCTATTGCGTTGTTTTGGATTGTTTTGGATTTCTTTGCATTGCATCGCAACGCTTTGCATGGCATTGCATTTCTTTGTGGTGCGTTGCATTATTTTGCATGGCATTCCACTGCATTGCGTTGCATTGCGTTGCATTGCGTTGCGTTGCTGCGCGTGCTGTGCATTGCACTGCGTCGCAATCGCCATGTTTTGCGTTGCGATCACATTGCGTTGCTTCGCATTGCGCTACATTGCTTTGCATTGCGTTGCATTGCTCTGTTTTTGTTGCGCTGCGTTGCGTTGTTTTGTACTGCTTTGCGTTGATTTACACTTGTTTGCATTGGTTTGCATTGCCGCGCATTGCTTCGCACTGCTTTGCATTTCAATTGTATCGCATTGCTGTGCATTGCTTTGCATGGCTTTGCGTTGGTTTGTGTTGCTTGGCACTGCTTTGCATCACGAATTGCATTACATGTATTGCATCGCCTAGAAAGCACCATGTTGATTGCACCACCTAGAATGCACTGCCTTGATTGCAAGAACTCATTGTTTAGGGCCCGCGCTGGCTAGCATTCATTTTGCGAACTCGCGCATGTATGCATGCATGTGTGTGTGTGTGTGTGTGTGTGTGTGTGTGTGTGTGCGCATGCCGTGTTTGCGTTCGTGTGTGCATATATCTTTTTGCGTGAGAGTGTATTTGCACACCTATAAACTATAGGCATATCGGTGCGCTGATTATGCGCATCGTTGGCGCGTCCATGCCTCTTCATGCACGCACGCCTGAACACTCAAAACCGCACGCGCGTGCTTTTAAGTCATGCGCGTGCCCGTGATAGCCCACGCGGATACAGAATAAGCGCCTAGGCACGTACACGTCCATCATCAGAAGCACGTGTTATCGATGTCTGGCGGTACTTGCAGTCTTCTATCGTCAGTCCAGTGTCGAGGGAAATGCGCCGTAGTGACTCCGCCGGGTCCTGATTCTGGCTTTCATCTGCCATTATGCCGAGCTTTTGCGTCGAAGCACAGGGCGGCCTGCGCCCGGGCACGATGATCTTGACCAGGTTGTGGGCGTTGCAGTCGGTCTCATCCTCGTCCTCGTCCTTCGGCTTGTAAGCCTCGCCATCATACTCTTCTCTTCCTGCTTCGCCGTCGCGATCTCTTCGTCGTGCTGGCCCTGCCGTAGCTCACGTTCAGGTGGACAGCGCGTTTTCACTCCAACGCGTTTTGTGCCTATAATTATACATGAGGGTGCCGCCAAAGAACCCGACAGTGGCGACGTCGGCCCAGGTGTTCTCGGCGCAGGCGCTGCGAAGCTGTGCTTAGCTTGTGCTCCGACGTTGCAAGTGGGGAGAACGATCGGGAGCATGAGGAGGCCGCCTTTCCCTCTTCTTTGGCCGGCGCTCTGCAGTGTCTTTATACTTACAGTGCAGGAAACCCACCCCGATAATAACCACCCCGACACGAGAAGCCGTTTAGCAAACGCACCCAAGAAGGAATCGAAACGCCCAGGACCGTTCAGTAAACGCCAATTGTCCGGTCCAGGTGGTTTTTCCTCCCCAAAATGTTGGGCATGCGGTTGCGAAAGTGGCATGCGGTTACCTCCCGCCCTTGCCCCAGGAGCCTGTATCTGTCCTTATCTTTGTCTTCAGCCGCTGCTAAGGTCGCTGCTGGCACCGTGTGTTCGCATGGCAACCGCCACACGATTCTGACCGGAGGGGGGGAGCAGGAGGAGGAGCAGGCGGAGGAGGCGGAGGAGGAGGAGGAGGGGCATGAGAAGGCAGAGGAGGAGTCCGCGAAAGAAGCAATCGAACGACTTACTGTCAGGGGGGGGAGTAACGCCCAGGTTGAGTTTGTATGGCTCGGGAGTGCTCGCATGTTGGGCGGAGAGACGCGGCGAGAGCTGCCTTTGCCCACTCAAAGGCGCACACGGCCGCAAGTTCCAAAAACAGAGCCTCGGATCATATTTCTTGTGTTCGTCGCAGCGACGTGAATGGACCACGAAGTGTCGGGGAACTTGCTAGGCTGCGGCCGAGTTGATTGTACACCAGCCAGGCTGGAAAAGAAGAGAGCGGCTGTGGAGGAGGTGGAGGGGTCCCCTCAGAACATGAAGCGCCTTGCGTGTGGTGTGGGCAGGGACCATGGCATGCATAAACAGCCACATCAGTGCACGACTGAATCATGTTGCCACTGCAGTAAAGAAAAGGGCCTTCGAGACGCCGCGAGATGGCCCAGGACTGAGGATGAGGAGGATAAGGAGGATGATAAGGAGTCGAAGAAGGGGGCGCTTTCTCCTTCGCATAGCGGCCCATGCTGCGGTGGCTGCACGTCGGGGATTGCTTGGGTGTGCAGCTTGATCATGCGGCCACTGACAATGTCCGTGCAGACGCTGAGGGCGTGGATGCAGGGCGGTAGGGTCAGGAAAGAGTGTCGGATCTCCGAACGGCTGTCCTGTAAGCGACCTGACGCCGTGGTGTCCAGTAAGTGGTCCTTGATCTGCCTGCATTGTCGTTTGCGGTGGTGTCGTGGTCTGGCACAACAAACAAGGAGCACGTATATCTTGATACGTATTGCGGGGCCACCGCCCAAGGCCGCGCCTGATGGGGATCGTGGGAAGGCGAACGCGAGAGACGTCATCCAAGTTTTCGGGCTCGGGGATACCCATCAGACCAGCACCCAATCCTAAAAAGGCACCGCCGCCTGTTGAATCGGGCGAGGCGTCGGAGGGTGATGAGCCTAAGCGTGACCGCTTAGTTGACGAAATCTCTGATGAGTGCCGGCCCCGCTCCTGCAGTCGGCCACCCAGTGGCAATGGCGCAGCTGGGGGGGAAGGGCTACCAAGTGGTCCCAAGGCTGGCGAGCTATCCAGTGAGCCTCAGGTTGGTCAACCCAAGGCGGATGCGCCGAAGGCCGGGCAGTTCGGTGCGACCGCCATTGGGGCCGCCGTTCGCAGAAGCGTTAGCCCGTCACCGCGCTCGCGTGATTGTCAACTTCCGCAAGCGCCCTCAGTTGTGTGCAGCAAGGGTCAAGGGTGAGGATGATGAGAGCACATCCCATTAAAACAAATACAAAAACAACTCGACCAAGTTTAAATGATTCACCCAAGCTTTGCGTTCGTTTTTAAGGAGTTAATTCGGTGAGTGGATCAATGATCATGTGGAGCGGGTGTTAAAAGGACCCTAAGGGGCAGGGTATCTGTGGTGACGATACCATGGATTGCCGCGCCAGTTTCCAGTTCCGCTATGGGGACGTGTACAAACGGTTACCGTTGACATACTTGGCAAGGCCCCCCGCGTGGAGAAACGAGTTGCCCGGATGCCGATTTGGCATGCATGAGCAGCACCGATTGGACCAGACCAGCGCTTCGCAGTCCAAGTTGCCCCGTGACTGCCGCCCTCCGTTCAACCCGAGTCAATTCAACGCTGCGTTTGCCGAGCTGAGACGTGGTTACCGTTTCCCCCACCAGGACGTGCTCAAAGCGCAGGTGTTATCCAAGCGTTCCCATACATGCAGGAGGACGAACTGTTAGTTATGTTTGGTGCGATGTTTGCCATGCTATGGCTGGGGGATCCCATGGTACCCTCCGCAAGAGTTCTTTACCAAACGTGTTACATTACAGGGTAAAATCAGCTCGGGCATTTGAACCCTACGATTCGCAATCCAGGAGTTAGCCGGTTTATTCATCAAATTCGCGGGCGGTCTCGTTATCTTCTACGAGCAGTACCCGGTGATCGAGGGTGACCGAGGGGTTAAACAGGGACGAGTTGAGGACGCCGAGGTTAGTACCGAGGACTTGATGGCGTTTGACCAAGTCAAAGAGGACGAGATGCAACAACCACGAAGTGATCTACAACCACGAGTTTCCCACCAAGGATGTGCGTCATCGTTCCAGACTCTGTACAGAGGCGGTGAGCTGGCAGGCGTGGCTGCCAGCCATTGATTCTGGGCCGGTGGATCCACGGTCCGAACACTGGCACCGAGTTAATGCAGATGCGCGAGTTTGACATTGTGTTTCTTTACTGCCTTCGTAGGCCAGACCGCACTTTCTGGGAAGCGATGGGCAGGTTTGACAACAATGTCGATCGAAGTGTCAAACGCACCAGGCGGAGTGACTACGGTTGCTGGTCAGATGGTAGTGTGCACGATGTGGCCAATCGGTCAGACATCTTCTGCGATTCCATCGGTGAGTCCAGCCGTTATCCAGTTTTCCATTCCGACTACACCGCGGAACAGTCGCGCGATTTGGAGGTAGGGCGGCCACCCCGGCCAGGTCAGTTAGCCGTCATCACTGTCGCTCGGTGATCCTTCTGCCCATTGTCGGGGGCGGCAATGAGGAGGGTGATGACTAGGGGGAGTGGATATGATGGCGGGGGCCATGATATTTCCCCAGATTTCGTGGCGCCTCTTCTTGGTTTCTTACGTCCCTGGCCCACCCGCTGGGCCGCGTACGTGCCGCCAGTCATGATTTGCACCCCCCATCTTGGACACCCCCCTCTTGGCCGCTCCCGACATTGCCGAACAGTGCAGCTTTCAGTCGATCTGGAGATTGGGCGAATATGGGAACTCTTTCGGTTACCCTCAGCCACCTCGCTTTATGTAAGTTCTTCAACCATCGCACTCATCGGTCATGTTTGCCGTGTGTGTGTGTGTGTGTGTGTGTGTGTGTGTGTGCGTGTGTGTGTGTGGTCTGTGTGTGTGTGCATGCGTGCGTGCGTGCGTGCGTGCGTGCGTGCGTGCGTGTGTGCGTGCGTGCGTGTGGTAGAACATGGCCAAGCGACTGGGTGAGGAGTACAGCCATGCATCTCCTGGTCAGGTGTTAGGTTTGCCGCTGACATTTTGAGCAAGTGTTTCACAGTGGAACTGCTTCTATGCAGTTCCTTCTCGTGAATTTGCAGGAGTATGGGGGCGCCAGGTCAGGTCAGGTCAGGAAGTCCGCGGAAGCTCCTCGGTGAGGGCGCAAACATCGGGGCGAATCAATCGCAATCTCAATCCAACTAGAAGGAAAAGGAGGGTTAAATGGTGGGGCCAACTGCGCGCGGGCCGTACCTCGCATCTGCAGGTGGTGGTTGGTAGGGCCAAGTCGCATGCGTTGCGAAGGCCACCAGAGCAAACTTCCACGCGTGCGGACGTGCGACTGTAGGTGCGCACGGGGCCGCTGGCATTGCCGCCATGGTGCGTCCTGGCGGTCAACATTCAAGTCCCGTGGAAGAACTGCGCGTGGCCTCTACGTTGCAATCTGGATCGGCTTGGGCAGGCATACGAAACCGATCAAACGGGATCAAGGCTGCTGAGATAAGAGTGAACAGCGCAGGACCTCCAGCATTACCGCCAGGTTATCTTTTGCAGCTCAGTACAGAAGAGCCGAGTGACGCGTCTACGTTGCGATTTGGATCAAGGAAGAAATGCAGACGTACGGCGTAGGGTGTCACCCGCATGTTGATATACCGTGCATTATAGGTGCAGGGCTGCTGGCATTACCGCCAGGCTGCGTCTTGGAGATCAGCACCTTACTTCGTGCCGCGTCTACGTTGTGAGTAGGGCCAATGTGGACATGAACGCGGACGCCATCGGATGGTGCAATTTCGTCGATGCGCCCATGCAGCATTATTGCAGGCCCGAAGGTCAGAACCTTTGAGCTTGTGCGTGCAGACGGAGGCCATGACATCGCAACCAGACTTTGTCTTGGAAGTCGGCCCTCGCGAACAAGCTCGCAACCATTCTACGCCGCAGTTCGGATCAACCTTGGCAGTTGGATGGCAGCGCTTTTATCGAGGTATCACCTCCTAATAATTGCAGGACCGTCTGCATGACCGCAGGGCTCTGTCGGTCGTCAGTGCTTGGTGAGAAGGCTTCGTGCAGCGTCGAATTTGCAAGTCGCATGCAAACGATGTGAATTGGATGGCAACGAGTTTCCTGGCGGTCAGCACCTCGTGAGCTGAGCAAACCTCGCGCCGCCTCTGCGGTGGAATGTGGATCAATGTGTGCGTGCATGCGTACGCAGTTGGATCGTAATATTACCGTTGAGGTAGTGACGCGACATGTCTGTCAGACCGCTGGCATCGCCACCAGGCTGCGTGTTGGAGGTCGGTGCGGCTCGTGGGGAGCGCAGGTGATGAGGCTGATGGGAGACCCCGCCCCCTAAGAACCTTTGCTGCCCCGACCCCAACTCCCTTGCCCTCGCGGTTGGGAAGCTCGTCGGACACCTGCGCGAGTCCTTTGGGTCTGTCCCCAACCACGCCGAAAGTGAGAGTGCTTGTTGGCGTGATTTACAGGGGTAGGAGGTGGAGGAGGATGAGGAGGAGGAGCAACCGTTCTCAGTTTTGGTTTGTTTCTCTTCTTCGTTCACCGTACGGCCTTCAGTGTTTTCGACATTCATGGCAAGGCGCTCAGCTTGCTCTCGCGCG
>CAUYUJ010014912.1:264336-286836 GCA_963575745.1 Prorocentrum cordatum
CCTCGCCCTCCCAATGAATGACATCCTCGTATGCCCGCTACCCAGCTGTGAGGGCTCGCGAAGTCGGATGCATGTGGTGTGGCGTGTGCTCACGACAGGTTCAGAGGGTCGTGGCAGGACGCAGCTTCGGTGCCTCTGAAGACGATGAGGTCCTGGGGATCGGCCTGGTGGATCATGGCGGTCGGGCTGGCGTGCACGTGCGGCGTGAAGCACAAGCCTCTCATGGAGGCAGACGGGCACGGGGGTCGACGAGAACCTGACCTTCATGGGTGAGTGGGGCCAGGGTTGACGGCTTGGGTTGGCAGGGGAGCGACATGAATCGTTCGGCTCTGGACTCGTGCGCGTGTAGCCCCGCTCACCCATGTGTGGTCCAGGTTGTCTCGTGCCTCCTGCTCTTGGCAGGAAGGCCCTCGGTGGTCGAATGGCGACCGCGCTGCTTTGTGCGGGTCAGCTGCATACCCAGTACGATTCTGTGCGCACATTATAGATATGTTCATCCGCACGCGCGACATGGTCCAGCTGCCCGTTTCCCTACCAAAGATACCACTGGGGTAGAGCAGGGCAACAATCATTCGCCCTCCAACAAGTGGTATCGGTCGACCACACAGCTGTCATATGACAGCCCAGTCTGCCACATGACAGCCCCGTCTGTCATATGACGGCCCCGTCTGTCATATGACTGCCCCGTCTGTCATATGACGGCCCCGATTGTCGTATGACAGGCGGGGCCGTGGAGTGACATCGCGATGTCGCCTCAGCATTGCTCACGCCCCAGGCGGGCCATCAGCTTCAGTGAGATCCGCATGGCGAAGGTCACCGCCGTCATCGCTTGTCCAGGCGGCATTCCAGACACGCTCACCCAGGACGATCAGCGCACCATGCCAGCCAGGAAGGTTGTTCGGGGCGCAAACATGTCACCGTCCAAAGGTGACTACTGTCCTCCGACTCATCGTCCATCGTCCTCCTCGCTTCCACCATCCTCATCCTCCTCATCCTCCTCCCCCATCCGCCCCCTCGTCCTCCCACTCTTCCTCGCCCACAATAATCACCGATATGTTTTGGGAGCGTGTCCGAGCCCAGGCTAAACCGCGGCAGAAGGTCGTCGAGAAGAGGCCCGCGTCCGCGGTGCACAACAGCGACGCGAGCCCCCAGATCACGTCGAAGAAGTGGATGCGCCCAGGCCTTCCCAGGGAGTTGAAGGTGTCCAGCTCCGACGAGTACTGTCCGACGGTGACCGACGACGACGACAAGCCCTTGGAGACCGCCGGCGACGCGATCGTGGAGTCCGAGGACGACAAGCCCCTGAGCATCTACAGCAGCCCCAAGCGCGCCAAGAGGAAGCTGCAGCCCGCCACGCCTGGCGACGACTGGATCGAGGAGCTCGGACGGTCGCTGACTGGTGGTTCGTCGGCCAGTGGCGTGGTCAGAGACGACGGTGGTGAACATGTGCACACGTCGGCCCCAGATCCAGCTGGTGATCATGCGTGTGCATTGGCCCCGCATCCAGCTGGGGATCCCAGCAGTGCGGCCCCAGATCCAGCTGGTGATCTCAGCGGCGATGGCCCATCAGCAACGTGGAGGTGTCCTGGCTGCGACAAGTTGATCGTCAACCCGATGGACATGTGCCTGACGTGCATGTGCGACGCCAGCGGAGTGCAGGTCGAGAGCCCGTCGAGGTTGCGCAACGCGCTCATGTTCGGCAATTCGCGCGGGCCGCCGCCTCGCGATCGCAGCAGGCCGACCTCCTCCTCCTCCTCCTCGTTCTCCTTCTCCTTCCCCTCCTCCTCCTCCTCCTCCTCCTCCTCCTCCTCCTCTTCCTCCTCCTCCTCTCCTCCCTCCTCCTCCTCCTCCTCCTCCTCCTCCTCCTCCTCCTCCTCCCCCTAGGTCGCCGCCCACCCTGACCCAGCTGTTCGCGGCGCAGGATGCGGCGGCAAGCAGCCGCGCGAGGCGCCCGCCGCGTCGCTTCTCCCCCTCACCCTCAAACATCCCTTCCCCCGCTCTCGTCTTGCTCCTCTTGTTATGGATCCTTCTGTTCCTCCGCATTCTGATTGCTCCTCATCATCTTCCTCTCCCGTCTCATCCCGTCATCCTTCTCCCCCTCATCCTCCTGTCATCCGCCTTATCCCCACGACGCCCATGATCCCTCCCCGCGCCGCTAGGCACATCAACCCGTTCATCTTTTTCAGGGACCAGATGAGCGACTCGAGCCAGAATGTGCCCGACATCGACTAGTGGGCTCGGCCGAGCCATCGTCGCGCTCAAAATTCTGGCCGAGAGGCCGATGACAGACAAATGCCGGACAAATGCCGGACTGATGACGGACCTCATTTTAGCTGTGTTTTTACAGTGTTTCGTGGCCACCATGAAATGACAGACAAATGCCGGACTAGTGGATGTTGCTCATACCCTGTATTTTTACCGCTAAACTGGAGCCTGTCATTTGTCTGTCAGTGTCTGTCACTCTTCGACTTACCATATGATTGCTTTTACTTGTAAAAAACCAGTAGAAACGCACAATGACAGACAAATGCCGGACATATGACGGACCTCATCTGGCCACGTCCGTTTGATTTTTTTGATTTGTTTTTCATGTGTTTGCATCCTTGCATTTTTTGTATCCTTGCATCCTCGCCCTGGCATCGGGACGCAATCAAAGGTAGGTCGATGAGTGCAGCGATGTGTGAGCGGGCGTTCGCGGTCGCGGATGACCATCGACCGCGCCGTTGAATTCAAGCTGCGAGGGGGAGCAATGACTGACCTCTCCTCACCATTTCCCGTCATCTCTTCTCCGGTCTACCTCCCCCCTCGTCCCCCCTCCCCTCGTCTCGCCCTCCCCTCGTCTCGCCCTCCCCTCGTATCTCTCCCCCCTCATTATCCGCATCTCCCTCAGTCCCATCCCCCGACTGGAACCGATGGGGGCAGGGGAAAAACACAACCCACTTGGCCCCATCGCCTGTATTCGTCGTCAGTTCTGAAATGATATCGCGGTTCCAGTGAGCGAGGCCATTTGGGGCCGTCGCCATCTTACCCCCCCCCCCCCCCCCCCCCCGTATCTTTCCCCCCTCATTATCCGCGTCTCCCTCAGTCCCATCCCCCGACTGGAACCGATGAGGGCAGGGGAAAAACACAACCCTGTTGGCCCCATCGCCTGCATTCGTCGTCAGTTCTGAAATGATGTCGCGGTTCCAGTGAGTGAGGCCACTTGGGGCCGTCGCCATCTTAGGCCACGTGGAGCCGAGGTGAACCTTGAGGCGGGATAGTACTGACTAACCTCGAGCATGACCAAACCACTTATAACAAAAACAGGCACTCGTGACCATATATATATATATATATATCCTCGAAAGCGAGTCCTAAGTTCACGGGGGCATCACCTTGGACCGTCGCCATCTTTTATCGAGGGCTCCAGGGTTTTCACGACATTCACCGTGGCCGACCCCCGTTTCCCGCGCGCCCTGGTCTCGGCGATGGGCCAGGCGGCCAAGTGCAAGGCCAAGGCGACGGGCGCCAAGAAGGCCGCCGCGCCCGAGGTCGAGGCCGATGCTTAGTCTGAGCCCGTGCAGATCATGGCGAAGGTCCCCGATGTAACCAAGAAGCTCGGCACCCAGTGCGGCGGCGACATGCAGAAGTTGGGGGGGGGGGGGGGGGGGGATCATGTCAGGTTGCACGTCCAGGGAGACGCGCCCCTCGCTCCCCCACCCTCGCTCCTCGTCATCATCCTGTTAATCCTTATCATCCTCATCTTCACCATCATCCCCGCTCCTCCCAGGAGAAGAAGGGCCCGTTCAGCGCCATGTCTACGTTCCTCCAGAACCACGCGCCGCAGCTTTACCATCAGTACAAGGCTACGGCGCTGAGCGGTTCTGAGAAGGTTATTGCCCGACAAACCCGTCATGCACACCCAGCGCCAACTCTACCTTCGCATCTTGCTTATCTTTCGCATGACTACCTAACATGCCACCCCAACCCAACCCGAAGACCCGAATGTGACCAGAATTTCGGGTTGGGGGTGCGGATTCCATGTTTTTTTTCATGTTCCCCGACATCCCCATTGGAAATCGAGTGTAAATTTGGGCCTTCGGGTTGGGTTGGGGTGGTTTGGTGGGTGGTGATCGCATCATTCTCGTCCTTCTCTTCCTGAGTCGCAGGTCGCATGGCCGATGCGCTTCGTCATCGAACCGAGCGCGGGCGGCGCGAAAGGGAGGGGCCCCGTGTACCGAATGTGGGCGTTCCCCCCCGCTCGCAACCTGCCTCCCTGATCCCCCGCCGTCGCCTCGAGGTGACGGTGGGCCCCGTCTGGCCTGGCCCGTTCACTCGTTCGCCATCCCTCCGCCCTCGCCCCGTCACACCGTCTCCGCCTCATCCAGCAGGAGCGTCGCGGAGACGAAGAGGACGCGGCAGGAGGGCATTGTCGACGTGTGGGTCACCCAGGGCGAGCTCGCTGGCTCTATGTACCTGAACGACGCGGAGACCACGGGGGGTGGTTTTGCGCCGTGGTCTCGCATTTCGCGCGGTCAGATGCCGACGCGAAAACGCAAGACCACGGAGAGGGGGGATCCGCGAGTCCCATCCCTCATTCCCCAATCCCATGGCGAGAGGACGGGGATCGCGGATCTCCATCCCGCCCCGCCCCCCGCAGGAGCACGCGGCGCTCATCGCGCAGGAGCTACCGTCGCGGCCGCACAAACGGTCGAAGACATTGCGCGACAAGGGGGTGTTGGAGTTCCACTACGTGGCGAACGCGAAGGGAGAGACGATCGACAGCACTAGCCACGCCGCTTCCGTGTGCCAGGAGGCGCCGATGGACGTGGCCGGCGCCAAGCGCGTTGCGGCGGACCGATGGCGGAACTGTAGAGCTATCTTCGCCACACCTCATCTTCCCCTTCCTTGCAGGGGGAGGCTGAGGAGGAGGAGGGGGATGAGGGGGAAGGAGGAGGAGGAGGAGGAGGCGGAGGAGGAGGAGGAAGAGGATGAGGAGGTGTGAAAAAAGCTGGTACTCATAGGAGATGCTCAATCAAGGGCATGGGCGGCTGGGGCTCGGCTATGGCGCAGAGTCAATCATCGTCGGGGGCGGCTGGCAGCGGCGGACTCGCGCCTCGCGCGCCGGGCGTGCCTGGCGTGCTCGTGGACCACCTTGCGATTGAGGACGAGAAGCTCACGGCCGAGCAGAGGAAGGAGAAACGAGCGAAGCTCAAGGGGGAGAAGGCTAAGGCGAAGAAGGAGAAGGATGACCAGAAAGCCTTGGAGGACGAGGAGAGGTTCAAGAAGTCGATCGAGAACTTGGCCCCGCATGACAGGGCGGCGACGGAGGCCGAGTACAGGGGGGAGCTGGAGCGCAAGAAGGTGCAGCATGGCATGGAGAAGCTCTTCAGGGACTGCCAGACGAAGACGAGGGCATTCAGGGGCGCCGCGGAGATCGAGGCCCCCAACGTCTGCGCCACCTTGGTCAAGAGGAATTGCCCCCAGGAGACGGCCGCGCACTTGAAGAGCGAGTCGGCGACGGTGCCCACTACTACGTCCCTGCTACCCCGCTATTCCTGCCCGCTCCCCCTTCACATCCTCATAGTTCCCCCTCATCCTGCCCCCAAGCTCCTCATCCTCCTCCTCGTCATACTCCATCTCCTCGTCCTCATCATCCACCTCGTCTTACTCCAGCTTCTCGTCCTCGTCCTCCACCTCCTCATAGCTTCCCCCTCCCATCCTTCTCATATTTCTATCACCCCCTCCTCTTCCTCCTTCTTCCGAGGTGCTCGACGGCGTGGCGGCGTTCACCGAGGATGTGCTCAGCGCGAAGCCGAAGGTTGCGGGGTCAATGCGCGGCGACATCCCCGTGCCATGCATCGCGTTTCGCCGTCGCACGTCTTCGGTGAAACGAGCGAATGCGCGGCCACGTGTATGTCGATCAGCGCTGAGACCCCGCAAAGGGGTCGCCGAGCAAAGCTGATATGACCAAGTGGATGGAGCTGGCGACCACTGAGTCGCACGATCTCATCTTGCTCTTCAAGAACTTCTGCAAGCGCACGTGCTGGGGCGATTTCAAGAAGGTCACCGACCAGGCCGGCGAAGGGGCGACCACCACCGCCTAGGACCAGTCGTTCGCGGCGGGGCCGTGGACTGGCCGGGGCTGCGTCGCAGCCTCCGCGACGCCACTTTTGGCGGCATGCGCCGCCCAGCCTCGGGGACAGGCTGGCGCATCAGCGAGTGAGCGAAATGTGTAACAGAGAGGGGGGTGTGATGAGCGATGGAGCAACCCAGACACGTCCGGTTTTCTGGAGATTCCCAGGCGAGCAGTCTGTCATATGACAGCCCCCGTCTGTCATATGACAGCCCCCGTCTGTCATATGACAGCCCCCGTCTGTCATATGACAGCCCCCGTCTGTCGTATGACAGCCCCCGTCTGTCATATGACAGCCCCCGTCTGTCATGTGACAGCCCCTGTCTGTCATATGACAGCCCTGTCTGTCATATGACAGTCCAGTCTGTCAGAGAGCCGCTTGCACTCTGTCCCTCGCCCTACCTCATCTCTTCTCACCCTCATCTCATCCGACCTCCTCAGCCCATCCCACCCCCTCTCCCCACGACCCCCCTCGCCCGCTCCATCTCCTCTCCATTTCATATATATATATATATATCCCTCTCCATCCTCTCCGTATCCCCTATCATCTCCCTCCAAACGACTACATAAACATAACGACGCTGAGGTCAGCGCGAATTTCCTGAACCGGCGATGGGCCCCTCTCCCCGGCGCGCGGAGCGCGCCCAGGGCGGTGCTGGAAACGCCGCCCAAGGGGCCCAACGCCGATCCAGTACATCCGCACAGACCTCTGAGTTTATATGTTGAGAACTGCGGTTCTCGTGCGACCGAGCCTGTTGCACTGCTTGCGTTTATGGGTGCAGGACGGCCGCTTGATCGCGTGGTGGCCAATTCAGTCTATCACGGATCGTGTGCGATCGAGCTTTCTTGGCGCGTTGCAGAGCACGCGTGCGCGTGTACTCGCAACGCTTGTGGCACCTTTCGGCTTAGGGCCGCCGAGTGCATTTTGCACGGCTGCCCCCAATGCCCAGTCGCGGGGTGCGACAGCGGCTTTTCGACAAGGGTGGCAGCAGTGGCTCGATCTCAAAATGGATTCACCGTCTCTGGGGCACAGGCCGCGTTAGCTCGGTCGAGGTCGGCGAAGGTGCACGAGCTTGCATCGATGATCTCAGCGCATGCCCGACGTTGCATTCTTGGAAGCGCATTGGGAGGCGGCCTACAACGAGATCGAATGCATATCGTGATCTTTCTCGTAAGCTGGAGAAGGGCAGCATTTGCGTCTTCTCTTTGCATTGTGAGGTGGTAGCGCTGCTGGGTGATGCGTCCCATTTGAAACTACACACGACGGCCTGCCACATGAGATACCAGTCTGTCATATGACATGCCGGTCTGTCATACGACAGGCTCAGCGGTCGCTCGGAAGCCCTGCCACTCGCGCAATGGCCCAGCGATTGAAACAACTCGTCTTCAGAAGACGCGCATGCCGCCCCCGTACCAGGCAATGGTTCCCCTCTGGAATAAAAAAAGCTGGACGGCAAGAACTGGACCTTGTCCGTTTTATGTTATTGCCAAAAATTCTAGAGACGGTTATCGCGGACGGCGACGAGCCAGAGTGGACGCAGTACGATGGGAACCAGGAGCTTGGGTTTAATACCGACCCGACCACTGTTTTTTTTCGTGCCCCCTGGGCGGCATGGTCGGTCATAACTTCTGCTGTGCAGGAGTCTGCGCGGCAGACGGCGATCGAGTGGGCCGACAGAATCGGGCTCGACCGCAGCCACATTGACAATATGATCATGTGCGGGCTATGGGGGGACGGTGCGCCATACCACACGCGCGACCCGGTGTACTTGTGGACGTTGACAGCCATTTCTGGCAGGTGCGAACACCCCCCCTTCTGTCTGGTGAAAAAACACGGTTTCGTTTGTTGGCCATGCAGGGGCAACGATCCTTCGATATTTGTGATGAACGCATGTGGCATGGCGGCCGCCCCCCCGCGCAGGCGCCGCACACGTTACTGGGTGGTCTGCTTGAGCAGTCGCAAGGCATGCCAGTGCGGGTGCGCTGGCAAGCATACTTTCCGAGAGGCCTTGGCAATCTGTGCGGGCGCTGAAGTTCGATCATTCGCAGAAGTTGTTGTGGGAAGGGATTCGGGGATGGAGATCGGGAGGGGCGGATGTTGGAGTGGTGAGGGATGGGCGAGTGGTCGAACGTCAGCGCCCCTCTGTGGCAGTTTGAAACGTGATGCGCTGCCACATCCATGTACAGGGGCCAGTCATGGACGTGCGTTTTCGAGAAGTGGGGCCCCCTCCCCCGTCCCAGTCGGCAGTGTGTCGGAGTTTTGATACGCCCCAGGTTTGGAATGTATTGGGCTGGATGTCCAGGTTCTGGTTGGCAGGAGTATGGCCGTCAACCAGACACGACGGCACGCCCTTCTCTGGCTCCCAGTACAGAGGCGACAAGTGGCGCGCTGGGCGCGCAGGCCAGCCAATGACGATCCCGAAAGGTGGCATTATAGATATTCGGGGAGACTGGTCCTGGTACAAGCAAGTCTTCGGGGTGACAGGGTGGGGGGGAGGACCACCTGACGCAAAAAATTGTTACAGATGTGCTTGTACTGTTGCTCAGTTAGGGAAGCTCGGCTTAGACGCGTCGTGGCGTTCAACCATATACGCGCCAAAATCGCATCTGGAAAGCCTTCGCACTGGCGAGTTAGAATTGGACACGGGTCCGCTAGCGATTGTTGGTTTCACGTGGACGTTCATTCGCCCAGGTTTAACGCGCGTCGGGTGCTTGGGCTCTACACAAGAGGTTATTGGTAGCGTGCTGTGGGAAGTGTTCAAGTCGGTGGGAGGCGTTCACTCGAATCCAAATCAGGCTCTCGGGTGGGGGATTGGAGGTTCGGGAGGGAAGAGGGCGAGGAGAGTCGGGGTGTATGGGGGATTCTGCAGGCTTTGTTCATACTCGAGAAGCTGCTGGGGTGCGCTGCCCGTTCGCTCGACACGCGCCCCCCCTCGGCAGCCTTACGGTCGGCATGATCCGACCCACGACAAAACAGTCCCCCAAGCTTAAGGTCAAGGCCGCCGAGGGGAGATACCTAGTGCCAGTGGTTGTGAGAATGCTGGAGGTACTTCTCCCGTGCGTGACAGAGCGTGACCTTACACGGCTTCGATGTGTTCGGCTGCTGTCGCAGTTTTACGTTGAATGACCACTAGCCCGCGGAAGTTGGCTGACTACGTCCGCAGACATTTGATATTATATGCCAACATGAGACGGTACGCCTTGGATGACGCTTGCTGGCAATTGAAACCCAAACATCATCTATTCCTCGAGCTCGCGGAGGAATGCCACCCTGGGAATCCCGCGGACGGTTCACTGAAATGGGGGGGTTATGCTAGAAACCATGCGACTGGAATGGGCGTTTGAGCTGTGTTTCTACAACAGCCCAGTCTGTCATATGACAGCCTTGTCTGTCATATGACAGCCCAGCCTGTCATATGACAGCCTGGTCTGTCATATGACAGCCCAGTCTGTCATATGACCGCCCAGTCTGACAGCCCACGGCGCGAAATCGATATCGAAGATGGGGTCAGGGGCCTCTGGGGCTCTGGGGGGCTCCAGGAGCGGAGATCTGGGGGATGCATCGTTCCCATTTGTCCCGTTCCTCTCCCCATTTGTGTCCTCACCCCCTTCCTCCCGGAATACTAGACCCAACTCAGGACCATTGTGAATACACAGATGAATCAACCATCGGAGACTGCGCAGATTTGGCTGAGACCGCGCACGTGTCTAAGCTCCATACCAGTTTAGTTGACAAGTACCGCCTGTCGATGGCGGATCTTTGACTTCGAGGGGAAAACATGTCGGTGCTGGCTGCCCCCCGTGCGTTCACGTCGCTTGCGCTCCCTCCCGCCGTCATTCAGTTCCACTATCCCTCCTTCCCTCTCACCTTCCTTCCCGCTTTCCGTCCCTCTGACCCTCCGTCCCGCCCTCCCTCCCTCACCCTCCCTCTGCTCTATCTCCCCCTCCCTACCTCCCACCCTGCCTCTGTCCCTCAGACCCTCTCCCGTGCGTATTCCCTCTCATCCCCCCTCCCTCCCTCACCCTCGCTCTCCTCCCTCTCCCGCCTCCATCCCTCCCCCTTCTCGCATGCACGCATAGATGTATGCTATGCAAATGTATATCTGAGTATGTATACATGCGTACACACAAATATATACATATATCTACATACATATATATTTGTATGCATATGCAAACGAGAGTGTATGTAAACATATATATATATATATGTATCGTACAATTATATATATGTACATATACATACATACATACATACATACATACATACATACATACATACATACATACATACATACTTACATACATACATACATACATACATACATTGAGCGATGGAATTCGGGATCCGGCTTTCTTTTGGGGGTTCCTTACACAGGCGGGCCAGCGAATTCAGGAAATGCTTAAAGAAAGGGGTGGGCCCGACAGAAATGTCGTCCTGACAACTTTTTGTCGGATTGGATCCTCTGGGTTGTCGCTGACCAGCGTCAGAACGGGAACCCATCGCTCGCCACAGACGCTTTTCGCCCTTCTCAACCAGGACGGACATTGGCGACTTCTCCAGCACCGAGGGCTGCCCCAGCGCCAGTCTGCGAGGGGAGACACCTCCGCCTGCTCGGGGTGAGCCTCTTTTTCCTTGTCAAAGACACGTGGGCTGTTTTGCCCGGCGCCCGCGCCGTTTTGGGATTCGTTTACCTCGGACTACAGGAAGTAAGGCAAGGTGCGGGCGCGTCTTGAGGACGCCCCATCACGCGTCCTGCTCGACTTCCTCAATTCAAAAGGGAAGTGGGCGGCCCGGGCCAGGAAGACGCAGCAAACTGGTGGTGAACCCAGTGCGGTTTGTAGCAGATACTGCGCTCTGCGCGGCGGCGGCGCCCGCGACCCCAGCTGGCATGACGCCACTTTCCTCCGCTGCTTTTTCCGCCAGTAAAGCCCCGCGCCTTCCCTCGCCGAGTAGGTACCGCCCCACCCTGTCCACCCGGGCATTGGGGGCCGCTGGCGTCAGCCGCAGTTTTGCCCGGTCAGCGACGTTCGCTGCCCACCGTTTCCTCTTCCGCGCGCCGGCACGGCGCCGACCTGCTGCCTGCAGCCGCCAGGCTGGGGTGCCGGGCTTGGTTTTGCCGCCCGCCACACGTTTTTCGCCTCCGTCCGCCGGTCCTGCGTTCTGCTGGTCACACCCTCCCATCGAATTCCGCGTCGCACCGCGCCCGCGCCCCCCCCTTTTCGCCCCCCGTGCCCCTCCCCAGCCCCGGGCGCCCCTCCACCCCGGCATTCCCCGGCGGCCCCGCGCCCCCTCCGCCCCGATCATTTTATTCCGCGTCGCGCGCCCCGGCGATGTCGTTTCGCCGCCTCTTCCGCGCCCCCACCTGGGGAATGCGCAGCCACCGCCCTGTCTCCAGGCCCATGACTTTGCGTACTCTTGACCCGCTGGATTCGTTCGGTTCCCGCGTTGGGCCCCGCCGCCGCTGGCAACCCGACGCAGCAGTCGCCGCTGCCCCCGCCGGCGGGGCTGGCCGCGCCACCCGCTTCGGGCGTGACCTGCCCCCCTGAGCGGCCGTTGCCCCCCCCACCCCACCCCACCCCACCCCACCCCACCCCACCCCCTCCTGCGGCCGCTCTCGTCTGACCGTTTTTTCCTGCGTTGCGGCGCAATTCGCTGCACCGTGTCCCTACTTGTAACTGTTTTGCCAGCGCAGCTGCTTTGCCTAACCGCCGACGCAAAAAGTTCCGACAGTTCTTACGACCGATGGTTACGTGAGTATTACATGTTCGCCCCAGACATCCGCTGTCAATGGGGGGTGCGTCATTTAGTATGTCCGTTTGCGCCCCACAGGACTGATGGGTAACAGCGAGTCCATGGTCGAATGCGCAGGGGAGACGCACTGCCCGATCGATCCAATTGGGTCTACGTTCGTCTTATGACTTGGTCGATTTGCTTTTCTTGTTGGTGATACCCTCATCGTTTCCCTCATTGCTTTTCGATGGTTTGGCCAGCCGTTCTCTCCTGCTTGGGGGCAGGTCCATGAGCAGACCTCCTCAATCCATCAGTGAAGGGGGGCATTTGTGTGTCAGGGGAGAAGCCTTGACGGCCGTGGCTTTCAATAATCGACGCCTGCATTTGGATCGCGATAAGGGGTGCCCAGGACCACGCGAGCCCGCGTCCTAGGTTCGTTCCTTTCTGAGTTTCCGAAGGGATTCCTCTGCGATTCCTCTAGGCGAACATCATTATGTTTTCAATGTTTGCGTTTGGATCGCGATAGGGATGCCTATGACCACGCGAGCCCGCGTCATCGGCTCCATTCGGAGTTTCCGAAGAGATGCGTTTCTGCGATTGTTTGAGGCGAGACTCACTACATATTCCAATATGGTATCGCTTGGGCGTGTGCATTTTCTCGTTGAGGACCATCGAGGATGATACGAATTCATTTCCACTAGTTGCACGGGAAATGAGAGTCCGAGTATTGGCAAGTCGCGCTCATGACATGTGCTAGCGACATCACTGGGAAGGCGTCGCCGAGCAGCCCCACTAGTGCTTATATGTTTTGGTGGCGATGGAATCGCCGGGGGGTATTTTTGTTTTGCTCTTGGGGGTGCGGTGGAGCAGGAGGACGTGGTAGATCAGCATACGGGACGAGGCCCACCGGAGCATAATGAAGAAACCGCCGAGCGCTGTGGGGCCAGGGATGAAACCCCAGTCTGGGCGTCGGTCTGCTGGGCCTGGGCTGGGTCGGGGCTGGGGCCGGGGCCAGGGCTTGGGCTGGATCGTATGCGTTTTTTCATTCTCTCGGCACGGGCCATCGAGGAGCCCTTGGGGGCCACCTCGCCGAGAAGTGCACGCGCGAACCCGACAACTGCGCCGGGAATGGATGTCCGAGCGACGGCAAGCTGGGGCCCGGGGCCAGGACTTGGGCCAGGGCCGGGGCCAGGGCCGGGGACGGAGCTGGGGCCAGGGCCAGGGGCGGCCGAGGCGGGGGGGGGGGGGTCCAGATTTTTCCCCTGCCGACAGGAAGGCCACCTCGTGGTCCCCAGTCTCCACAGGGGGGGGCCGCTGGGGGTGGCCCGGCGTCGTGAAGCGAGCGGATCCTGAAAGCTGCCCGTGAGGGCGTCGTTCAGGAGGGGAAAAAACACACAGACACACTTAATCGGCGATTCCCAGAAAGTATGGGAAAATATGGGAAGACCCAGAAAATATGGGAAAATATGGGGAATCCTTTTATTTGTGTGTATTTATTTGTGTGTCCTGGGGCCCCTTCAGTCGTAGGCATACCTGTGGTGACCGGAGCGCCGCGGGCCTGTGCTCAGGGGAGTTCGCAGCGCCGCTCAAAGGCGTGCTGCCAACCAAACCTTCAGAGGCGACGGTGGGGGCGAAAAGCACTGGGGAGAGCAATGCATGTGCTCAGGTGCGCCGATGATCTGTGTCTTCGAAGAGGCTCCGGGGCGAATGCGTGTAATGCCCGCCCCTGGGCTATTCGCCCCTGTCGTCGCCGCCGAAGCCTGCAGGGCGGGCCCCCTCCACATCTTCTGGGGGCACTTCGGCGTCGGCTTCTGCTCCGGCCTGGGTGCACCGTGGTGAAGCGCCTTCGCGGGCCAGATTTCCGGAATCAGTTTTTTTCCGCTCACAGGGGGTGCCTCCCCTTAAGTCGGGCTTGTCCCTCTACAGGAGGACGATCTCAAAGAGGAAAACACAGTTGTTGGACGATGTTTTTATTATTTGTTAATATGTTTGGAATGTTTTTCGGGTATTTATGTTTCGTTCAAGCTCCGCATGTAGGGAGACCTGCCCGACCTAAAGCATGGAAAAAGCTTCCGTGCAGCGCTTCCCCCCACAGTCACACGTGGAGGACATGGAAGTGGATCGAGGAAGAGGGGAGGGATCGAGGATCGAGGAGGACGCAGGAGGCAGGACATGGATGAGGATCCAGGAATCCAGGAGGAGGAGGAGGGCGGAGAAGGAGGAGGAGGAGGACGAGGAGGAGAGTAGGATGAGGGGGAGCCCCAAACCGCCTAAAATCAGTCCCCAGATCCGTCCTGGGGCCCGTCCTGGCAGTTGATCTTCTCGGATCGGTTTATGAGGGCCCTGGGGGAAGCCGAGGAATATCGTCTGAACAATAACAGCTTGAACTTTCAGAGACGCCAGTATACTCTTGTTCTCGAGGGTGAAGGAGGTGGAGGAGCGAGGGGAACTGAGCGGGGAGAAGGACCAAGGATGATATGGAGATGATGAGTGGGGCTGGGGGAGAGGAGGAAGAGGCAGGCAGGGACGAGCAGGAAGCGAGGAGCAGGAGGGGGGCGAACCGCGGGGGGAAAGGGAGAGGAGCAGAGGAAGGACGCGCCGCTCGAGGGCGAGGAGGAGGGGCAGGAGGGCGACGGGAGAAGCGAGGCGGAAGGGCAGGGCTCTCGGGGCGGAGACTGTGGCGGGGGGGCACCGAGGAGCACCAGAAGGCGGCGGCGGAGGAGGAGGATCGCCGAGGTCCGCGCGCCAGAGCTACGAGCGCCAGTGGCCCGGCGACCCCGGCGCCTGGAAGAAGCAGGCCGGCCCGCCGCGGCCCGCCGCCGCGGCGTCGCCGCCCTCCTCCTCCTCCTCCTCCTCCTCCTCCTCCTCCTCCGCCTCCTCCTCCGCCTCCGCCTCCGCCTCCTCCGCCTCCTCCTCCTTCTCCTCCTCCTCCTCCTCCTCCTCCTCCTCCTCCTCCTCCTCCGGCGCGGTCGGCGCCGTCGTCGGCGGCGTCGCACACTCGGCGGAGGCAAGAGTCGGCCACGCACTCTGGGGGGTCCTCTTGGAGCGCTCTAGGGGCTTCTTCTGGGCCTTCTTGGGACGTATTTGTGTTTGTTTACCTTCTCCGCACCCCCTTGCCTTTGCACAAGGAGGGTGAGTAGGAGGGGGGAGGAGTAGGGGGACACGCATGTATTTCCCCAACTTGGATTCCTCCGTGTTTTTCAGGCCGACTTGGGAAGGCTGACCTGGTGAGACTTCTTTGGCCATGCCATCCGTTCGTACCCTGGGCCTGGGCGGGCTGACCTGTTGAGAATCCGATAGGCCTGCCACACGCTCGCGACCTTGGAAGATTGACATGGTGAGAATCCCATGGTCCTGCCACTCGTTCGTGACCTGGGAGGGCTGACATGGTAGATCCCAGTGCCCCTGCCTTGCGTTGTGAGAACCCTATGTTCCTGCCACACGCCAGGCTCCCTCAGGGTTCGTCCGGATTCCGCGGGACTCTTCAGGAATTCTTTGGTATACTTCTTGTTCGCTCGCTCCCCATGTCGTTGCCACGTGGCGGGTGGAGTGGGATAGTATTGTTGTGTACCTCCGATGCCTTGCAGCGTGGCGTTGCCATGTTGCGAGTAGGGAGGAGTAGCATCTGTTGCCGACCCGCTTCGTTGCCACGTGCCGAGTAGAGTGGAGTAATTCTGTTTCGCTCCGCAGGCGCTGCCAAGTGGTGAGTACAGTAGAATAGTATGTATTCGCCCCTCCGAGCGCTGCCGCGTGGCATGGAGAGTGGAGCAGTATTTCTTTCGCTCCCCCGGTGTTGCCACGTGGCGAGTAGAGTGAAAACATAGGTGTTCCGCCTCGCAGGCATTGCCACGTGGCGAGTCGTGGTGTGGAGCAGTTTGTTTCGCTCCCCACTCGCTTCCACCTGGCAATACGCGCGTAATCGTATTCTTGTCAGTCCCGCGGGCGTTGCCACGTCGCGAGGAGAGTGGAGTAGCACATTTGTTCGCTCCCCCAGGCATTTACCACTTGGCATTTGCCACGTGGCATAGTTTCAACTTCCGCCCCGCAGCCGCTGCCGCGGGCCAAGTAGAGGAATGAGGGAGGAGGGCAGAGGAGAGAGGAACGAGGAGGGATGGGGGGTAGGGAGAAGGCCAGAGGATAGGAGGCCAGGGAGGGAGAGCGAGGAGGTGCCCTGGAAGAAGGCGCCCCGGAAGAAATCACCATCGGAAAGAGTCGCCCAGGAGAACTCTTCTGGAAGAACTCGCCCGGAAGAAGTCGCCCCAGAAAAGTCCTCATCGGAAGAAGTCGTCCGCAAGAGCTCTTCTGGAAGAAGTTGTCCGGAAGAAGTCGCCTCGGCAGAAGTCATCATCGGAAAAAGTCGCCCGGAAGAAATGGTAGGCTTTCATGTGAGTGCCTCGGCCCACTCGCGCTGCTCCTGAGGGGCCCGCTGACGCGCTCGTCCGCGCGCCTCGGGCCATGGTTCGGTGACCCCGCTCGCTTCCTCCTGGCCCCGTCTTCGGGCACCCCACATCATGGAGGACAAAAGAGCCCCCAACCCTAATGACACGATGAAGACGTGGCCTCACTAAGGTCCCCGTCTTCGCATCAGGGATAACAGATTTGGGCGGTCTGGTCTAATGCATCTGCAGAACAGAGTCCCCCCATCCCTGACGTTTTTGGCCCTCGTTATTTCGGCCCCCTCCCGAAGGGTTAGGAGTACCTTCATTGCTTGTCACGAGAGGATGATGGAGATGGGGCCAGGCGAAAGGTTCAGGTTTGTTTTCATGTCGGGCCGGCCGAAAGGGTGGGATAGTACAAGGGGACGCTACGAAGTCTGCTGCACGCAGCTGGTTTCCGCCCCGCCGCCTGGCCCATTCCTCGATACATGGGCGCCTCGCAGTGCCAGGGAGGCGCCGGGAAGACAGCTACGTGAGCTGATCCTCTGCCCTGCCCTCTGCTAGCTTGCCTTTTCGTCACCCCCCGATGAAGGAAGCCGTGAAGTTCACCCAGAGTGTTCTTTTTGGTTGTTTGGCAGCCATTGGCGGCGAATAGGTTGGTGATGGGTGGACGGTTGACGTGGAGTGTTCGGCGCTATCTGTCAGACAGTGGCGAAGCGTCCTGGCTCGCCTATAGCCCTACCATGCAATGTTCTAAGAACCTTTTGTGGCTCCCACGAAATGTTCTTAGAACATTTCTGGCGGAGTCTGTCTTGTTTATCACATCGGGTTTATGTTAAGTATGAGAACATTGTTTTTGTTATTGGAACATTTTTGGGTTCTACGGGACGGTCGGTCCCTGCTTAAATCTGCCGCCAAATGCTTTCCGCCATCTGCCACTACCTGCCGCAGGTTGCCGCTCACTGCCGCTCTTTGCCATGCATCCGCCAGTATCTTGACGAAGGTAGGCTTCCATTAAACGCGAACGTAAAACAGCGGAGGCCTAGAAATTTACACCAACACCAATATCGGCGGTGTGCCTCCACCGAGACAAGATACTTCCGATCTCGGTAGTGGTGGCAACATTCGGTCTTCTAGGTGGCCGAACTATTACCACCAACGCCAACATCTAGGATCGTCCTGCTTCGGAGGAGGCAAGACCATCTTTTGGTGTCAGTGCTGATATCCAAGCTTCCCCGGAAGGGTCGGGGGGATTCTGGGCAACGGGGGCGGGGGGTGCGAGGGCCCGCGGCTTAAGTCGGGACTGTCCCTCTACAGGAGGAATACCCCAAAATAGTCAAAACATAGTCTGGGGACGATGCTTACAACTTGTTTCACTTTTTTGGTATATTTGGGGGGTATCTTTTTCCCTTCAAATCCGCCTGTAGGGGGACATGCCCGACCTGATTCTGGGCAGCGGGGGCGGGGGGCCGCCCTCGCCCTCGACGGGCGCGCGTGGGCCCGCCTGCCTTGCGTCGGGCGCCCCGTGGGGCGCTGGGGGAGAGCGCCGCACGGAGCGGAACCCGATGAAGAGGACGGGCAGCCTTCCCACGGGTACCCCCAGAGGGGTCGTTAGGTTGGGCCCCCCCCCCTTGTCTTCCCACGGCGCCGAGGAGGGCTGGTCCTGAAACCTCCTCCTCCTCCTCCCGCCCCTCCCTCCTCCTCCTCTCCCTCCCTCCTCCCTCCCTCCCTCCCTTCTCGCCCTCCTCCTCCTCCTCGTTTCTGCGCGGCGGCTGCCGCGGGAACAAACAATTAGTTACCCACTATTGTTGTGACCCCAGTCCTTCAATCAGTCCGTCGAACAAATAATACATTATCCCGTAATGGGGGGTATAGACCTTTAGAGGTCACCCTTGCATCATTTCCTCCTCGGTCGTCTTCGGTCCCTCCTCAACCACCTTCGATGGCCAGCCCCGCTCGAGGTGCCTCGACATGGGCGTCCACGGCCACTGCATCTTTATTGCACATCCTTGCTATCAGTTTTAACAGTATGAGTGGCGCAGAAGAAAAGGGGCCGCCTTCATCGACATTCGCGCGTAAGCTGCTCGCGCAAGGTCGCGCGTCAGCTCCCTCGCTGTCAGCGTAGCGGACCGCGCGGGCGGCCCGCGCCAGCCACCGCGTGAGGTCGTTGCCATCTCGCGCGCGGTCCGTTTCTTGTCGTCGCTCATTTGCCCCTGCTCTGCCGTGGTTTTGGGGCATCGTGGATTTCAAGGGCTGTCGCGTCAGAGGCCTCTTTCTGGGGTTGCTTGCCTGGACGCAGCCGTTTCGCCGACCCGCCTATGTGCTAATTCTTCACGCTTCGCGTACCCCCACCAGTGTGCTCGAGCTTGCAGGGCGCCGTCCGCCGTGAGCTCCACCCCCCTCAGCTTCGCAGCTGCTGTCTGAGTGGGCCGGCCGGCTTGCGCCTGTCTTAGCTAATTCGCCTGGTTCGCGTCCCGGACTTTGCTCTTGCCGCCTGACCGGCGTCTCGCGGCTACGACCGAAAAAGTACCCCCACCAGTGGCAGCTTGCAATCCCCACCCTCGGCGCAGCTCAGCCCCGGCGTTGCTGCTTCCCCCGGCGGTAGGTCTTGCCTATCTCGGCGCACGCGCCGGCACTTAGGTTGCTCGTAGCCCGAGCCAACGCTGCTGACGCTGACGCCGCCTTCGCCTGCGGCCGCGACGGAAAAAGTACCCCCACCGGCCCATGCAGAAGCGCTGCCGATGAGAGCTGGCGGGAAACGGGCAGAAGAGGTCCTCAAGCGATGCCCAGGCGAGTTGCTTTCCGCAGGGAAGTGTAGAAGCGTGTAGTGGAACATTTGCCCAGGAGGAGGGGGAGGACGAGGATGAGGAGGAGAGGGAACAGGAGGACGAGCACGGCAATGAGGAGGAGGACGAGGAGGAGGAATGACGACGACGAGGAAAGCGAGGAAGAAGGGGAACATAACGAAGACAACGAGAACGAGGAGGAGGAACAGGTGGAGGAGAATGAGGAGGAGAAGGAGGACGACGACGACGTCGACGATGAAAACGACGAGGAGGACAAGGACTCTGGCAGCCATCCTGGGGTCCTCTTGCGGCTGTCTGGGGACAATCTTGGGGCCCTGTTTGGGGGGATCTTAGGGATCTCTGGGCTCTGTTGGGGTGTCTTGGGGCCGTCTTGGGAGCCCTGGAGGTCGTCCTGGGACCATCCTGGAGGCCATCGATCAACGGAGGGGGGGAGGGGCCCATAATTCGACTCCCCCCTCAAGGTCCTTCGAAGTGCCTCTTGGGACCCTCCTGCAGCGCTTCTGGCGCCGTCTTGGGGGGCCTCTTGGGGCACTTTCGGGCCATCTTGAGGCATCAAATTGCAGTGAAGGCGCGCATCAAGAAACCAAGTGCTATTCGCCAGGGTACCCTGGGTTTCTCCGATCCGCGCGCTGCGCGGTGACTTCCCGCGGCCGTTAAGAAGCTGCTGCGTTCAGGGTGCTCCCGGTTTCCCCTCAGCTGTACCTCGCGTGCGGGTTTTCAGGGCTGGGTTTCTTGCGATGGTTTCTCGCGACCGCGCCCGCGCTGTATTCAGTCGGACGCGAATAGGCGAGATGGCTGAGCACCTCGATGGATTCTCCTTGGGCATTTTGAGCGATGTTGGTTTCCGGAGGGAGGTCCTCCGATCGGGTACAGCCAGGACCCCAGATAGGGGCACCCGGCTAGTAGTAGGGCCCTGGAGCCCCTGAGTTGACCAGAAGCTGGCGTTGCTGGTGTCTTTCGGGTGGCAGCAGTTCCGGTCAGTGGAACGGGGCGGGGGGGGGCTTCCCCTAGTACAAATCGTTAAACCAGGTCTCCCACTAAATCCAGTTCTGCCAACGCCCGATCCGAGAGCATTTGTGGCTGTCTTGGAGCGGTCTTTGGGGCCTCTTGGAACACGCTGGAAGCTATCTGGAGCCATCGTCTGCTGTCTCCGGGCGCTCTCGGGAGGCAAGTGCCCCTGGCCCAAGGTACCCCTGGGCCTGGGTGCTCGCAGAGTGTCAACAACGCGCAAGAAAAGGGGGGGCGTCTGGGGCCGCCCTCTGCCTTGAGAAGGGGGCCGACCAGCAGGTGGCAGACCGGCGGCGCACGCTGACCGCCAGTCTCCGACCACGCTCCAACGCTACACACAAAAATCCACTGGACTGCTCCTGGTGAGTGTTGCTTCGTTGGTCCAGCGCGCTGCTACTGGAGAGTCATGAGCTGATGTAGCGCGATGCAGTGCTGCAGGCAGCAAAAACAATGAAAAACCTGCCGCCGAGATTCTCTCATGACTCAAAGGGTCTGGAAATCGTGGTGGGCCAGAACCGGCGGCGCGACACGCTAACCCACAAAATTCGTGCCTCGCACCGCCTGCACTGGGCAGGCTGTGCTGCCTGGGGGAGGGAGGGAGAGAGAGGAGGAGGAAGAGGAGGAGGAGGAGGAGGAGGAGGAAGACGAGGGGCAAGGGGAAAAACACACTGAACAGACGCCGACCAGAAGGAGGGAGGGGAGCAGCAGAGGCAGCGCAGAGCAAGCAGGGGGTGGTCGTCGGCAGCAGTTCCGGTCAGTGGAACGGGGCGGGGGGGTCTTCCCCCAGTACAAATCGTTAAACCAGGTCTCCCACTAAATCCAGTTCTGCCAACGCCCGATCCGAGAGCATTTGTGGCTGTCTTGGAGCGGTCTTTGGGGCCTCTTGGAACACGCTGGAAGCTATCTGGAGCCATCGTCTGCTGTCTTGAACCATCTCGGAGCCTCGGAGGCCCTCTTGGAGCCATCCTGGGCGAGAGAGGGCCCTCTGACACGTCGCGGGGCCCCCAACACAACCTCAGGGAGGGCGGGAGGGAAGGGGGGGTTCGGAAGAGAAAGGAAAGCACCGTTAGACCACCTACGCCCGGAGGGCTGGTGGGATTACCCTCGCCATCCCCCCACCGTCGGCGAGAGGCCACGATCCAGCGACCTGCCCACTCATCT
Organism: Prorocentrum cordatum; assembly: GCA_963575745.1. Classification (NCBI taxonomy): domain Eukaryota; class Dinophyceae; order Prorocentrales; family Prorocentraceae; genus Prorocentrum; species Prorocentrum cordatum. The sequence continues at coordinate 285,538 of CAUYUJ010014912.1, forward strand.
GACCCGTGGCCCTTCCTCTGCTGCCGCTGCACGGCCTTTTTGTCACATGAGGAGTGGGAGGAGGAGATCGGACGTGCCCGAAGGTATTCTGCGGTGTTCAAGGGCTCGGGGAGGCCCCGGGCGTGTCCTGAGCCGTCGTGTGCCGGGATGTCGGCTGCACACGATGCGGCCGGCCTGGGCGAGAGCCGGATGCACTTGCTGCCGGGCGTCCGATCGGTGAAAGGGTGAGGAAGGGAACGCTGGAGGAGGAGGAGGAGGAGGAGGAGGAGGGGGAGGAGGAGGAGGCGGAGGCGGAGGAGGACGGGAGTAAAATTGGAGGAGGAGGAGGAGGAGGAGGAGGGCGAGGAGGACGGGACTGGGTGGAGAAGAGGGCAGCGGCGCAATGGCCCGGGGATGGTCCCCTTCCAACTGCCACTGGCGCCTTCTCGCATGCTCCCACTCCCTCGCCCCCGCCCTCGTGTCGCAAGTCGCCCGCGGGGGGCGCGGCGAGGGAGGAGGGGAGGGAGGTCGACGCAGTGGAGGAGGAGAGGGAGGGCGGCGCAGTGGCGGGAGGAGGGGCAGCGGGAGCAGGAGCAGGAGTGCCTCCGCCCGTCCCCCCCCGCGGCCCGCGCAGGCGTTCCTGGACCTCGTGGGCGTCCACCAGGCGCGCGCTCCCCTCCCCTCGTCCCCGCCTCTCCTCGCCTCCTCTCCGGCCCTGTTCCTTCCTCCCCCATCTTCCTCGCCTCCCCCTCCTGCTCCTCCTCCTCCTCCTCCTCCTCCTCCTCCTCCTCCTCCTGCTCCCTCTCCTCCTCCTTCTCCTCCACCTCCTCCTTCTATCCCTCCTCCCCCACCCTCCTCCCTCATCCTTCTCCTCCTCCTCCTCCTCCTCCTCCTCCTCTCCTCCTCCTCCCTCCTCTTCCTCCTCATCCGCCTCCTCCTCCTCCTCCTCCTCCTCCTCGTCCTCCTCCTCTCCTCCTCCTCCTCCTCCTCCTCACTCTCCTTCTCCTCCCCCTCCCCCCCCTCCCCCTCCCCCCCCTCCTCCTCCTGCTGCTCCTCCTTCTCCTCCTCCTCCTCCTCCTCCTCCTCCTCCGCCTCCTTCGTGAGAGGCAGTTGGATTGGATATTGCGCGGCCGCCATCCTTCGAAGCAAGGGTTTCGGGTCTCGCGAGCGGCCGTGTTATCGGATCCCTCTCGAGACTGCTTGGCAGCCAAGATGGGTCTGGACGACCTCCCGCAGCTAGCGCCGCCTCTGTCCAGAGGCTCTCTTGCGTCCATGTCGGGCGGGGGTGGGTGTGCTTGGGCGGGGACTGGGGTCGACCTT
>CAUYUJ010014912.1:291836-294336 GCA_963575745.1 Prorocentrum cordatum
AGCATGTTTGGGGTGTTTGTCATTTTTCGCCCAGATCCCCCTCTAGGGGGACGTGCCCGACCTGACGCCAGAAGTGCCCCTGGCCCACGGTGCCTCCAGGATTTCCGAGGAGGCCCACGAGGGCCCTCCAGCGATCACCCCTCCTCGCGGTGTCTTGAGGGGCCCAGGGATTCTCCCAAGTTCCACGAGAAGCGGGGGGCACCTCTGGCCAGGGGCACGTCTAGCATTAGTTCAGCACGTCCCTCTACAGGAGGAACATCCACAAGTAGTCAACAAATCGCCATGGAACATTTTTCTCGAGTATTTTTTCATTTTCATCCAAAATCCGCTTGTAGGGGACGTGTCCGAGTCGGGGCTCAAGAGACGGGGGTCATTGCAAACGAGGGTCAGTCAGAGCGCTGGATCTTGCAGGATCCTGCGGGGCCAGGGGGGCACTGACCCGGCTCCGGGCGCATGGTCCCGCAGGACCCCGCAGGATCTTGCAGGATCCTGCACGGCCTGCATGACCCGGGTCTGGGCGCTCGACCCGGGTCAGCAGATCCCCGAGGCAAGGAGGCGGGCGTCGTGAAGACCATCAAGTTCAAGGAGGTCCCGACGACGGAGGACATGATCGGCCAGCTGGAGGCCGTCTCTGCGCAGCTGCGGGCGCTGGTCATCCAGGACCAGAGCGCCAGCAAGGAGCTCGTCAAGGGCAGCTTCTCCTCCTCTCGGAGGAGCGCCGGCCGAGACGCCGGCGGGGCCCTCCCTGGCGTGCCCCGCCCTTCCTGTGTCAGGAGGAAAAGAACACACACAGACACAATTAATCCTCGATTCCCCAGAAAATATGGGAAAATATGGGAAGTGGGGGGGAAGACAAAAACCCAGAAAATATAAGAAAATATGGGGAATCCTTTTATTTGTGTGTCTTTATTTGTGTGCCCCAGGGCCCCTTCAATAGGGAGGCTCCTCGTCGCCGCGGCCGGCTCTGCGTCGGGCATCTCTGGTCAGCACGTCTCTCGGCAACGCGCAGCAGGGGGTAATTAGGGGGGGGAGGCTCCTTAGAAGCACCCCTGCTTCTTAGAAGGCGCGGGCCTTCTCTCTATATAGACGTAAGGCCGAGGCCTTCCAAGAAGCAGGGTGCTAAGGCCGAGGCCTTCCAAGAAGCAGGGTGCTTCTAAGAAGCCTTCCCCCCTCCCCCTACCCCGTTTTTGCGCGCCGCCGAGTCTCCCGGGAGGGGTCCGGGGACCGACGCCGAGCGGAGCGAGGCCGGGCGGGGCAGCCGCCGTGGTCTCGGCCGGCACCCCTCCGAGCCTCGTGGAGCCTCGCGGACACGCCCGGCGCGGGCTGGCTGGGGCTCGCGTAGGCCCGCGGCTGCCCCGGGCCGCCTCGCGTCGCGACCATAGGATCTGCGCGGGTCCCGCCTGCGCGCCCTGCCCCCTCGGAGGCAGCTCCTGGGAGGTCCAGCTCTGACCTTGCCCTGGTCCGAGGTCTGGCTTGAGCTTGCGTATATCAGGAGGGGGAAAAAACACACAGACACAATTAATCGTCGATCCCCAGGAAAATATAGGACAATATGGGAAATGTGGGGGGGGAAGACAAACACCAAAAAAAATTGAAAATATGAGGAATCATTTTATTTGTGTGTATTTATTTGTGTGTCCCAGTTCTCCTTCACTGACCTTGCCCTGGTCCGAGGTCTGCCTTAAGCTGGCGTGTAATCCCGCTTCGTCCGGCTCGGTCCCGTTGCATCTGGGTTCAGCTCGCCGAATACGCGGCCGAATCTGGCGTAGCAGCCCCCCGATGGGGCTTGATCCTCCTTGCAGTGGATACCCAGGCCAAGAATCACAAGACAGCTCGCCGCTTGTGGCCCCACCGCCAGGCCAAGCGGCGAGCATAAACCGGGCGTGGCCCCCCAAACGCATTCGAATGCCCACATTCCGTCCTCGTACTACTCGTATTGCTCCCCGTCCTCCTCACCATCCTGATCAGTGTCGTCCTCCTCCTAATCCTCCTCCTGTTCCTCGTGTTCCTCCTGCTCCAGCTCGGTTTCCTATTGGTTGCGCCATAGGTTGCGCCCTCGGCGGCCGAGAATCAAACCGTCTTCTATCGGTTGCGCTATAGGTTGCGCCCTCGGCGGCTGAGAATCAAACCGTCTCCTACTGGTTGCGCCAAGGCTTGCACTCTCGGCGGCCGAGAAAAAAGCCGTTTCCTATCGGTTGCGCCATAGGTTGCGCTCTCGGCGGCCGAGAATAGCACCGTCTCCTATCGGTGGCGCCATAGGTTGCGCCTTCGGCGGCCGAGAATAACGCCGTTTTCTGTCGGTTGCGCCATAGGTCGCGCCCTCGGCGGCCGAGAATAGCACCGTTTTCTAGCAGCTGCGCCATAGGTTGCGCCCTCGGCGGCCGAGAATATCACCGTTACCTTTCGGTTGCTCCATAGGTTGCGCCCTCGGCCGCCGAGAATACAACCGTGTCCAATCGGTTGCGCCAGGTGTTGCGCCCTCGGAGGCCGAGAATCGAAC
>CAUYUJ010014912.1:299336-303111 GCA_963575745.1 Prorocentrum cordatum
CCCGATCCATGGGCTCCGCGACCGCGCGCCACGTCCATGGATCGCCAATGCATGTCGGCGAGCCCCCGACGCCGTTCCGCACGGGCTGCCGAAGCCAGGGCCGCCAGATGGAACCCACGGCCACGTACACGGCAGGCTCGCGTCGTGCTGACCGGCGGCGACCCCGCCGCGGGCGCTCGAGGTTGAACGCCGCCAGCGGCCCAGAGCGGGCCTACAGTTCAGTCGGGCCTGCCCGTCCACAGGAGGGATATCCAAAAGTAGTTTCAAGTAGTCTGGGGACGTTTTTTCACCAGATGGCATCCAGACAGCCCAAGGGGAACTTCAAGACTCCCCAAGAGGCTTCCAAGAGCCCTGCAAAGAGAGCTCCAAGAGGCAAACATCATCCCATCCCGTTCGGACATGTATCTGTAGCAGACACATCCGACTTGTCGGCTCTTGCGGTGTCCAAGACGGCCCAAGAGGCCTCTCATATCCTCCCCAGACGGCCCAAGGAGGGCCACGAGGCGCCCCAATGGGGGCCCAAGACGGCCGAAGAAGCGCCCAAGACGGCCCAAGGGTCTTTGAGGGGTCCAAGAAGGGAAACTCGAATTAAGATTTCGAGCCCTCTGCCCCACAGGGGCCCCCGAGACAGCCAGCAGGCCCCAAGGAGTCTCCAAGAGAGCCCCAAGTGGCTCCAAAAAGGCCCCCAAGAGGCCTTCAAATGGCCCCCGAGAGGCTCCAAGAGGCCTCCTGACAGGCCCCAGCAGCTCTGACCTCGAAACTCACAAACAACCGCGCGCCATAGCCGTCCCAACCCGATCGTATACTGAGCAGAGGAACCAATTAGTACGGCGACGGTCAGAAAGTCTATATGTATATACATATGTGTGTGCATACGAATATAAAGTTGAGGGCAGGTTTGGGACAATCGAGTACAGAGCGAGGTGTGAGGGCAGATCAGGGACGCTGATAGCATGCATGCAAAACATGTTATTCATGTATATATATGTAGATATATATATATATAGAGAGAAAGAGAGAGAGAGAGAGAGAGAGAGAAACACATCAAATAATAACAACAAATGAAGAGTGAGAGGGGAGAGAAAGAGAGGGCAAGTGGGGAGCGCATGCTCAAATTCAGGAAAATCCACTGGTTGGGTTTCTTTTCTTTGGTGCGATGTGTTGAGCCGATCTGTTTGTAGCCGCCTCGTGCCTGGAGGGGTTCGCACTGCGGTGGAGGCCCACGCCAAGAAGCACACTCTGCGTGCCTCCAGGGTGCCCTGAGTTTCTTGGGTTTCGTTGGTTTTGCGATGGAGAGTGTGCCTCTCCCACTCCAATCATCAGGGGACGTCCTGGGGTCGCAAGGTTGGGTTTCTCGTGTAAGGTTTCTTGGGGTCGGGCTTTCACTGTAGGGTTAAGTTGGGCCTGCCCCTCTATCTACAGGAGGAATATTCAAACATAGTGAAAATCGTCAGGGCAATTTTTGAACATGTTAGAGCATGGTTTGACTATTGATAGTTTTTTCGCCCCGAAATCCGCCTGTAGGAGGACATCCCCGACTTCTCTGTAGGGGGTGGGGCCCCGACATGGCTGGGTTTCTCGTGGAACGTTTCTTGTGGTCGGGCACTTCCTGCATCCATGACCACCTGGGGGGTCGAGCTTCGGGGACCCAGGCAGGCGGTGGACATGGATGCAGGTGGGCCCCCGGAGGCCACACAATCCGCTGGGGTCCCGGGGCGTCGGTGCCCTGAGCGGCGGACCTGGATAAACATCCCCGCCTCGCGGGGGCAGTCAGCACCGACGGTGAGAATGCGCGACGTTCCAAGGTTCCCTTTTCGGGTATAGCCAGGACCCCAGGTAAGGAGACCCGGTTAGTGGTACGGCCCTGGAGCCTTTGAAATTTGCCAGAATCGCTAGACCAGGTCTGCCGGAATTGATGTTTTTTTCGGGTGACGGCAGTTCCTGGTAGTGGAAGGGGGCGGGGGGGGCCTCCCCCAGTACACATCATTAAACCAGGTCCCACTAAACCCAGCTCTGCCAACGTCCGACCTTTGTATCCTTCTCTCTTCGGTCCATCCTCGACCACGCTCGTGGGCCGCGCCCCGCTCGAAACGAGTCCGCGTGGCCTTCGAGGGCCCTTGAGAGGAGGGAGGAGGAGGAGAACGAGGAGGAGGAGGAGGAGGAGGAGGAGGCGGAGGAGGCGGAGGAGGGGAGGAGGGGGAGGAGTGGCGGAGGCGGATGCGGATGCGGAGGTGGAGGAGGAGGATGAGGCGGAGGAGGATGAGCATGAGGAGGAGGAGGAGGAGAAAAGGTCGGAGGAGGAGCACAGGGAGGATAGGAGAGGAGGAGGTCGGAGAAAAGGGAGGACGAGGAGGAGGAGGAGAGAGGATGAGAGAGGAGGAGTGAGAGGAGGAGAGAGGAGGAGAGAGAAGGGAGAGTAGGGAGGGAGAGGAGAGAGGAGGAGATAAGAGGCGAGGAGTGAGGAGAGGAGGGAGAGGAAGGCGAGAGGAGGAGAGGGGGTGAGGAGAGAGGAGGAGAGATGAGAGACAGAAGAAATAAAGAGGAGGAAGAGGATGGAGGAGGAGGGGAGGAGGAGGAGGAATGAGGAGAGGAGGAGGAGGAGGAGGAGGAGTTGCATCCTCCTCATGCCTCCTTGCTGTCAGTTTTGACCGTAGTGCCCGCGTGGGCTTTTCCTCCTCCTGCGAGCGCAGCTCCGGCAGCCGGCAGCGGACAGGACGCCTCGCGGCAGGTGCGCGGGTCTCGCACTGCAGTGGAGGCCCGTCCCAAGAAGCACCCTCGGTTTCTTGGGTTTCGATGGTTTTGCTGTGGGAAGCGCGACGCTCCCACACCAAAAATCAACGGACGTCCTGGGGTCTCAGGGTTGGGCTTCTCGTGAAAGGTTTCTTGTGGTCGAGCTTCCACTGTAGGGTTAAGTTGGGCCCGTCCCTCTACAGGAGGAATATTCAAACATAGTGAAACATCCTGACTTTTTTGTGTTTTTACAATTTGTGAGTTGTTGTTTGAACATGTTTCGACTATTGATAATATTTTGCCCCAAAATCTGCCTCTAGGAGGACATGCCCGACTTAACTGTAGGGAGTGGGGGCCCGACAGGGTGGGAGGAGCGCCGTGAGCGCTGCCCGAGCCTGGGCCCCGGATTTTCCGGCCAGGCCTCGGGGGGGAGGTCCAGTGTATCGGGCGAGGCCAGGACAAGGATAGATCTTCGGAGGAGGAAAAGGTACCCATACCGCCACCGTTCATCAGTTTCCCCCTTTTTGAGCCTCCTTGGAGGCCCTCGCCGCCACCGTTGGACTCGCCTCGGAATTCTGGTCAGAACGCACCCCGGGAGAGGTCCAGGGAGTAGCGGTATCAGTACCGTCTGATTTCCCCACCTGTGTATCGGGCGGGGCCAGGACAATGATAGTCAGGAGGGAAAAAAACACACAGACACAACTAATCCTCGATTCCCAGGAAAATATGGGAAAATATGGGAATTGGGGGGGAAGACAAAAACCCAGAAAATATGGGAAAATATGGGGACTATTTTTATTTGTGTGTATTTATTTGTGTGTCCTAATTTCCCTTTAGATAGGTCTGTTCCAGAGCCGTCCGGAGTGCTCTCAGAGCCATATCTGGAGCGCTCCGAGAAGCCGCGGCGCCCGAGGCATCCTCCAGAGCCGCAGGATCTCAGAGAGTCTCGATGGATCCTCACCTGATCAGATCCTCGTCTTGGCTTCGTCTTACTTGTAGGTGGAGGGCTGCGCCCTCCTACCAGGTGCATGACGTAGGACGCACG
>CAUYUJ010014912.1:303211-315711 GCA_963575745.1 Prorocentrum cordatum
GGGAGCCAGGTGCAGCCGCCCCCCACCCACCACTCGTCCCTCCGCTGGCCCGGGGTTGGGCACTGCTGTGGCCGTCCTGGGTTCGCGACCTGGCTCGGAGGTGGGAACCATTCAGGAGGGAGAGAAACACACAGACACAATTAATCGTCGACTCCCCAGAAAATATTGGAAAATATGGGAAGTGGGGGGGAAGACAAAAACCGAGAAAACATGTGAAAATATGGTGCATATTTTTATGTGTGTGTGTATTTAATTGTGTGTCCTGGGGCCCCTTCAACCATGCATGCCTCGCGTTCCGGACTTCTCGGCCACGACCCCCTTAAAGGGGGTCGTGGTTGAGAAGTCCGGAACGCGCTAGGCCTAGCGGGGGACGCGGGGTCGCCAAACTTGGGCGCGCGAGCCGCTGCTACAGCTTCGCTTTCGGCGATCGGGGGACCCCATCGGGCCCGCACCAAAGGTCACCAGAGGGTCACTCCTCCAGAGCGTTCCGGAGACTGCCCTCGGTCCCAGAGCGTTCTGGAGTATTTTGCCACAGTCGCGGTGCCCGAGAACTCTTCTCCAGACACGCCGACTCTCAAAGATTCCCGGTGTGTATTCATCCGGACTTATCCCCAGATGAGCGACGCAATAAAACAGGGTCGTCTTCGCCAACATTGGCGCGTAAGCCCTCGCTTCCAGCGTAGCGTGCCGCGCTGGCGGCCCGCGTAAGCCACCGCGCAAGATCGCCACGTCACCTCGCGAGAGACCCGTTTTTGATCGGCGCCCAAGTTTTTTGCGTCTTACCACGGGTACAGAAGGAGGAGGAGGAGGAGGAGAAGGAGTAGGAGGAGGAGGAGGAGGTGGTGGCGGTGGAGAAGGAGGAGGAGGTGGTGGTGGTGGAGGAAGAGGAGGAGGAGGGGGCGGGATGGAGGGCTTTGACTGGGTGCCCCGCGCGGCCCTCACCCAGGGAACCCTCCTGCGCCATCTACGGCATCGCGGGAATGGGCGCCTCGGTGTGTCCAGTCCGGGAGGGGTCCAGGCATTGGACGGGGAGGCTTCATCCTCCTCATCCTCATACTCCCTTGTGCTCAATCCCAAACATGGGATACTCTCCTCCCTCCTGCTCCTCCCTGCTCTCCCATCCTCCTCCTCCTCCCCACCCCCCCTCTCCTCCTCCTCCTCCCTTCGATCATCTCCTCCTCTTGCTTCTCCTGCTCCTCCTCCTCCTCCTCCTCCTCCTCCTCCTCCTCCTCCCCATCGGGGTCAGCGTGAGTGTCGGAGAGACTCAGGGGGGGGGTGACGCCTCGGCCCCCCGATCGCCCACTCGTCGCCGATGTAGCTGCCGGGAGGCCCTCCTCGCCCAAGGACCGCGGGGACGCCCCACGTCTCATGGCGCCAACATCGCAGAGCGGATTGCGTTCGGAAAGCGGTACAGTCAAAAACCCTGATAAGGACGCGCGACAATGCTCAGGGTACCCTTGCGTCCTTGCTCTTCCTTGCTCTTGCGTCCTTGAGGTTTTCGTCGTCCGCCGCCCCCAAAATCCCAACTTCGGCTTCCAAGGGTCTTGCGTCCATACCGCGCGTCCTTATTAGGGTTTTGGACTGTAGGATGGGCCTGGGGTGTCCTGGAGAATTGCGTACCAGATTCCGAGGTGAACTTGGTGCGGATTCGTTCGGCCAGGAATGAGGACTAATCGAATGCACGCGAAGATCACTTCGTTGATCGCTCGCCGCTTCGGGCAAACATGCACGTAGCAATCCACGCAGAAGTCCGCTGCAGCACGTCTGCAAGGCCAGTGCAATGACACGTCGCCGATTCCAGGTCGACGTGCCCCCCTGGGCCAGTCGCCTCCTAACGTCAAGTCGGGCATGCCCCTCTACAGGAGGGATACCCAAGAATAGTCGAGCAATAGTCTGGTGACGAGATGTTTCGTCATACGCTCTTTTTGACTACTTTGGATTTCTCTTGACCAGTTGTTAGATCTGTCTTCCGGAAAGCGCCTGTAGGAGGGCATGCCCGGCCTAATCCTAACATTGCCCCCCAGCATGGGACTAAACTTATGAGTGCGGTCGTCGCCCGTGGAGTGGTCCCTGCCTGGCCCTCGCCAGCGCCGGCTCGGGTCGCTCGCCTCCCGTGCAGGGCCCCGAGGGGCGAGGGGGCCCCGGGAAGGCCCAGAAGGGTCAGACCCGAATCATCAGGGATAACTCGGGTCAGGGCTAACTCGGGTTCGTTTTTCGGGAATCCGAACCCGAGTTGCCCCGGGCCCGAGTTACCCCGGATAACTCGGGCGTCCAGAGCCCCAAATCATCAGGGATAACTCGGGTCAGGGCTAACTCGGGTTCGTTGTTCGGGAATTTAAACCCGAGTTACTCCGGGCCCGAGTTACCCCGGATAACTCGGGCGCCCAAAAAGGTCGAGTCGGAGCGGGGGGCCAAAGCACTTAAGATAGAGGTAGGTTTCCGGGGGATAGGCAAATGGTGCTCTTTGATATGTGCCTCGTTGGAGGAGCCACCCTTTGGTATGTTCTGTGTGGCTTGGCCGGCCAGAGGGTCTTCGATCCGCATTCTCCTCCTCTTCTCCTCTCTCCATCCCTTCTTCCTCCTCCTCCCCTCCCCCCTTCCTCCTCCTCCTCCTCCTCTGCTCTCTCTCCTCCTGCTCTTCCTCATCCTCCTCCCCTCACTCCTTCCTCCTCCCTCCTCCACTCTCCTCCTCCTCCTTCATCCTCCCCTCCTCCCTCTTCCTCCCCCTCCCCCTCCCCCTCCTCCCCCTCCTCCTCCGCCTCCTCCTCCGGGGCCGGCGCGGCCCCCGCGCCGACGTCTCCTGCGCACGCCGCCGCCCAGCCGCGTCAGTCTCAAGATCTAAACACACCCTCGCGGTGGTTCCAAGAGGGGGGTCCTGAGGGCAGGGGTGGGTCTTGAGGGCGGGGTGCCTCTCACAGCGTCAGTCCACCCCTGGAGGATCCCTTCCTGCAGTCAGCCCGCACAGTGAGGATGAGCACTTCCCAAGGTCCATCCTTCGCCACTTTCGCTGGCCGCGCCTCGCTCGAAAAGCTTCGAAATGGGCGTCCAGGGCCCTTGCATCCTCGTCGCGCATCCTCATGATGCGGGTCGACTGCATCCTTGGGCCCGCGCCCCTCGGGACCCCGTCTTGGAACCACCCACTCTCGCCGGCGGCGCGCCAGCAGGGGGCCGGGCACGCTTCTCGCTCTGCACGAGGCCGACGGGCTTTCTGGGCGGAGCCGGGCCCCAGCTGCTGTGTTTGTTTTCGCACCGTGCCGGCAGGCCCAGAGGCCCCCACGGGCCCATGGGCCGTCAACGAGGACAACTCGGGATGAGAGGCAGATCCACGGGTCCAGGCTTACGTCTAGGCCTCCTAGATGGGGTTCGAGCAGACGGGGTCGGAGGATCGCGCCGCATCGGTGATGCATCGGCGATGCATCGGCGATGCGGCTCGATGTGGAGCCCCATGTTCTCCACGCTGGCGTCACCAGTGCATCGTCGACGTCGCCGATGCATCGCTGATGCATCGGCGATGCATTGCCGATATGTTGGCGATGCGGCGCGATCCTTTGACACCATCTACTCGGACCCCACCGAGGAGGCCTCTATTTAGTCGGGCATGTCCCTCTACAGGGATAGTATTCAGAAAATAGTGAAAAATAGTTTGGGTGTGATTATTCGACTATGTCTGACTATGTTTGAATCTGTCTTGTCTTTTTTTAAATGTTCGTTCACAATCCGCCTGTAAAGGACATGCCCGACCTAAGTCTAGGCCTTCCAGGTGGTGTCGGAGCAGATGGGGTCGGAGGATCGCGCCGCTATTTCCGATGCATCGGCGATGCGGCTCGATGCGGAACCAGATCTTATACGTCGTCGCCGATGCATTGCCGATGCAGCACCGATGCATCTGCGATGCGGCGCGATCCTCCGATACCATCTGTTCGGACCCCCTCCAGGAGGCCTCGAACGGCGAAGGACGCCGCCGACGGCGCCGACGGCGTCGCCGCGGCCCCCGCCCCCTGCTGCTGCGCCGCCGGCCCCTCCCCGGCGCGGGAAGCACTGCCACGCCACCGCCATAATGCAGCTGCGGTGCCTGCTGCTCTCCGGCTGCGCCGCGGTCGCCGAGGGCGGCCTCTGGGGCCTCGTGATCGGCGGGGTGGGCTCGGTCGTCGCTGCCGCCGCCGCCGCCCTCCCCAGACCTCCAGAGGCTCGACGGCATCTCAGGAGGGCGAGCCGAGACAACGCTATAGTTGGCCTTCGGGGGCTTGGCATCGTTCGGACGTGTGCACTTTTCCTTCGGCGAAAACTACCGAGGAGCATCCTTGATCATTTGGCGAAAAAACCACGCGCGAAACCGAAACAAAAATACAGGGAATGGACGTCCGAGCGACGGCGAGGGGGGGGCCCTCGCCGCCACGGCTGGACGCAGCTCAGAGCACCGGTGCGTGTGGACCCCGGGAGGGGTCCGGGGAGGGACGTTGAGCTGCCGTGGTCTCCATTCGCCCAGCTCCGAGGAAAGTCTCGAGTCTGAGCCTTTTCTGAGGTTCTCTGGGTGTCTCGTCGGTTCTTTGTAGGGTTTCTCTCGCCCTGCGGACTGAGCAGACCCAGGCGTCAACCACTTTTGCCTTCGCGCATCTCTCGACATAGTCTTGCTGGTGGAAGCTCGTGACGAAGGCGGCGACGCATTTGTCTTCAGACGTCGTGTGATGTGCCTGGCTACGGACGTAACTAATGACATGTGTTTGTTATTCGGTGTGCCATGTAGGAGGGGGCGGGGGCTTCGGACCTCATGCGAGACAGCCTTCAGCTCTAAGAGCCTCTGAGGAGGAAGAGGAGGCGGAGGAGGACGAGGATATGTTGGAGGAAGACTGGAAGGACGACGATGATATCGACGTCTACGCCTTCGCGCGCAGGCACCGCTGCCGTCGTCGACGCCACCGGCCCCCTCCCTCTTCACCCCCAGCGTCAACTCGATCCGATTCAGTCAATGGATCCTTGAGGGCCTGACAACTTATCGCCTATCGACTTGTGGCGATCAAGCCTGATATATTGACGTAAGTCCATTGAACTCTAAGTCATTCCAGGTAGATCGAGGTAAACCCAGAGATCTCCAGGGACATCTTGAGATCTAGGGCAAGTCGTGGAAGCTCCAGCACGCATGGAGAAACAGAAGTGGTCAAGCGCTTGACGATCTGGAGACCAGGGCTATAGCCCAGAGATCGAGTGACCTCATGGCACAGTCCATGTCAATTCGGTCGATCCAGTTCGGTGTCGGCTTCGGCTGGCCCGACCCGTCCTGGTTCCGATTCTCTCCAGCGACCCAAAGGGGCCCGACGATCGCATGGCGCTGCTGTGCATCTTAGTGCGGCCGATCCGCTCCGATTTCTCGATCTCTGGCCTCCTCCCTCGTCACTCTTGTTCCTTATCCTCAGCATCATTTCCGGCAGACCTAGGATCAGGAGAAGTCGCTTCACCCGAAGAACAACATAAACACATAAACCTAAACTTTTGCCGCTCCGCGCGGATTTTTGAATCCGCGCGGAGCGCCAACAGTTGAGGTTTTTATTATCCATTTATTCACGGCGCTCTGTGACTGCTGCGGCTCCCTGGCCCCAGCTGCTGCTGCGGCTCCGCTGGCTTGGCCTGCCGCTCCTCGGTATCGTTTAGCCGATCCCCATCCCCATCTCCATCCCCATTCGAGACCCCCTAGTTGGGGATACACCCCTCGAAGCCCGAAGGGAACGGCCTATATCCCCATCTAGGGGGGTAAATCGGCCAGTGGGGCCCAGGCCACGCCGCTGGGGATGGGGATCGGTTAAACGATACTCAGCTCGGGCCCGCTCGAAAACTGGACCTCTTCTCCCCGCCTGAGTGGCCACCGCCCTCGCGCGTTCCTCCCTCGCGCGGCCGTTCCCTCCTCCCATGCCTGCCAATTTCGGGTACAGCCAGGACCCCAGGCAAGGGGACCCGGTTAACAACAGGGCCTTGGAGCCACTAAATAGGAAAGAATCACTAAACCAGGTCTGCCGTAGCTGCTGTTTCTCGGGTGGCGGCAGTTCTGGTACGGGGCGGGGGGGGGGGCGTCCCCCAGTTCACATCGCTAAACCAGGTCCCACCAAACCCAGTTCTGCCAACGCCCGACACTTCGCTTTTCGGTGCCCACTTTTAGCCTCACGCTGGTGCGGATTGGCTCCGCCTGCCTCGCCGCCGACGGGAAAATCCTGTTTTCGTCTTGCTATTATTCTTATCATTTTTCTTCTGATTCTTCTTCTTCTTCTTCTTCTTCTTCGTTTCGGGTGTTCGATCACGGACCCCTCGCTAAACTCAGCCATCTAGCGGTCGCGCCGAACACCGCCAGAGATTGCCGAAGGCCGCCCACGGCCGACGAGCAACGAGGGGTTCATGGCCGATCACGCTCTTCTTCCCTCCTCGTCGCTCCTTCTCCGCCGCCTGCTCGGTGGAGAGCGGGCCCCTCGACGCCTGACCCTGATCCTGATCCTCCCCCTTCCCCTTCCCTCCCCCCTGGCGCTTCCCTCGTTCTCCCTCGCCCCGCTCGTTCGTCTGGCCTCCTCGCCCCCGCCGTGGCCGCTCGCCGTCGCCGCCGCGCCGGTGCGGCCGCTCTTCCTGCCTGCCCGCGCCTCGCGCCCTCGTCGGGGCGCCTGGCGTCCTGGCGTCCTCCCTCCCCCTCGCCGCACTCGGCGAGGGGCGCGGGGGGGGGGCTCTGCGGCGAGCGGGCGCGGCGAACCCCCCCCCCGCCGCCTCCCTCGATCCCGCCCAAGAGAGCGAGCCTTGATCTCCTCGCATCCCGACCCTCGCACCTCGACCCTCGAGCCGCACCGGACAGAAGCCGCATCATCTTGGGCCCTGCCGCGATCTTGCGCCCCAGAGAGCGAGCCTCGATCCTCGACTCCCGACCCTCGCACACCGACCCTCGGACCGCATCGGATATGGCAGCCTGAATGAATTGTTGCTTCCGTTGGCGGCGAGGCTGAGGTAGCAGCACCAGCGAGCAGGCTACACCGGGGGCGCCGTTGTAGCGAATTGGCCAGCATGCACGAGTGTAGAACAGGACAGGGCGGGCAGCCTGAATAAACACACATTGTCGCAGGTCCGCGTGGACCTGCGAACGTGTGTCTTGATGCCGCTGCTTTCTCCGGTGCCTTTCAAGGATCGAGGGTCGGGAGCCGAGAATCGAGACTCGCTGGGCGGGATCGAGGGAGGGGATCCGCCAGAAAAAAAATGTAAACAGACACCCTCCACTGGCTTGATCCTGGGCCTCAGGGGAGGGTGGCGGCACATGAATCACCACTGCGAGCCAGCGATGTCATACGCAGGGGGGTACACGCAACATTCGTCGGAGGGCGTCTATGTATGTATGTATGTTCGTGGCGTAGGTGGGGGGGCTTCGCCGCGCTCGCTCGCCGCGGTGCTCCGCTCGGACCTTCGGGAAGGACCCAGCCAGGGGCTGCTTCTCCTTCTTCTCCTCCTCCTGCCCCTCCTGCTCCTCCTCCTTCTCCTCCTCCTCCTCCTGCTCCTCCTGCTGCTGCTGCTCTCCTCCTCCTCCTCCTCCTCCTCCTCCTCCTGCTTCTCCTGCTCCTCCACCTCCTCCTCCTCCTCCTCCTCCTCCTCCTCTTCCTGCAGGGGAGGCAGCCAGTCCACGCGCCTGGGGCTCGAACCCTCGGCGGGCTTCCTGCGGCGGGCGCCGCGGAAGGCCCCCCAGGCCGCAGCCCCAG
This sequence comes from Prorocentrum cordatum, assembly GCA_963575745.1. NCBI lineage: Eukaryota > Dinophyceae > Prorocentrales > Prorocentraceae > Prorocentrum > Prorocentrum cordatum. The sequence goes on from CAUYUJ010014912.1 coordinate 310,924, forward strand.
GGGCCTCCGCTCACCCGGCCCCCGCCCTGCGCTTTGTGAGGAGGAGGAGGCGTAGGAGGAGGAGGAGGAGGAGGAGGAGGTGGAGGAGGAGGAGCAGGAGAAGGAGGAGGGGGAGCAGCAGGAGGAGGAGCAGGAGGAGGAGGCGGAAGAGGAGGAGGAGGAGGAGGAGGAGGAGCAGGAGATGATGCACGAGCAGGAGGAGGAGGAGAAGGAGGAGGAGGAGGAGGAGGAGATGATGCACGAGGAGGAGGAGGCGGAGGAGGAGGAGGAGGCGGAGGTGCACGGGGAGGAGTATGCAGGATAATTCAAGGGATCACGGGCGGGTCACATATTAAGACCTACGGCCGTGGATGTTAGTATGTCCCGAGGAGGAGGACGGTCTCGTGATCTCGCTCCCCGACGTGGGCCCCAGGTCTTGACATCATCATCGGGAACATTTATGACGGAACGAGCGAGCTTGCGAGGGATGGGAAGATCCCGATCCCTCGAGGGATGTAGACACGCGTTTGCAAGGAATGACGGAAAGAACGAGGTACGAGTGTTGACGTTCTCGTGGGGTAAGGACGGTGCTTGGGGAAACCAGAACCGGTCTAATTATTTTGGAATAACTTAAGAGTTTACATGGAAAAGAGGGTCAGCATAGGGATGTGGACACCAGTTTACAAGACATTTCTTGGTGAAGCGACCCGTAGGGGATTGTAGCCATTGTTTACAAGGAGTGTTCCCCATGGATCGACGCGTAGAGGGATGCAGACACCAATTTCAATGTCATTCCTTTGTAGAACGACTCTCGAAGCCCTGTAGACACCAGTTCACCCTTATTTTCCTTGCGAAACGAGTGTAACAATTCCAAGAACCTTGAATCATGGAATACGCCCTAAGACGACATCCCGGCCTGTATACGCACATGTTTATATACCAATGCGCGTACATGTACAACTATGCGACAACCTATGTATGCATGTATACATGCATGCATCCATACATGGGTATTCATTATGTAGTATGCATACATACGCAGACGTATACACACACATGCAACGATATATACGCACAAACACAGGCATACATACACGACCACATTCCTCCTTACAGCCACCCTTACGTCAACACACATACATGCATACCTACAGACACATCCATAGTTACGTACGTATAGACAAACGCACGTACACCTACATCAATGCGGTGTGCGTTGGATGAGTGGCGTCCACGTCGCGGCATGCGTTTAGCGGATCCACGTAATTGTCGTGGCTGAGTGGTTGTTTGTCGTTGTTTGCGGTCCTTGCGGCTGCCTTGGTTGAGTGGTTGCTTGCCGTTGCCCGCCGTGCGTTTGTTGAGTGGCGTCCGCGTTGTTTCGTGCGTTTTGTGGCCCCCTCGCGGTTGTCTTGGTCGAGCGGTCGCTTGTCGTTGCTCGCGGTGCCTGCAATAAGACGGAAAGAGCGAGGTAAGAGTGATGACGTTCTCGTGGGGCGAAGCTTTCTAAGACGGAGTTCCAGGGGAGGGGCCAAGCGCATGGTACCGGCGTTAACGCGCGCTTTCCCAAGACGGCCCAGAGGCGACCAAGACGGCCCACGACATGCCGAAGACAGCCCACGAGAGGTCCAAGACAGCTCCAAGACGGCCCAAGAGCGCCTCAGGAGACCTAGAGACCGTCCAAGAGCGTTCGAAGATGGCCTGCGATGGCCTCAACACGGTCCGAGAGAGTTCTAAGACGGGCCAACCGGCCCTCCAGAGAATTCTCACACGGGTCTGAGGAGGCTAAAAACATTGATTTTCTTTGGATTTCTGTTTGTTTTTAAGGTGCCCACCTTTTCGGGCCAAGAACGGCCCAAGACGGCCCTAGAGGCCCCAACGATCGCCCCAAGACGGCCCCACAGGTCCCCAAGAGGGCCCCCAGACGGCCCCAAAACTGCAGAGGGCCCCAAGACGGCCCCAGAGGACCCCAAGACGGCCCAGGAGGGCCCAGGAGAGCCCCAAGAGGGCACCACGAGCCTTCAAGAGAGCTTCAAGACAACCAAAGCCCCCCGAAATGATCGAAAGGGCCCCAGGACGGCCCCAGAACGCTCAAAGATGGTCCAAGAGGGCCCCAAAAGGACCCCCACGAAGGCCCAGGGACGCCAAGTTCAATGATGTTCGCAAGGTTCGTGCTGGATAAATGTTTAATCACGTAACGAGCTCTAAACACCACGGCTCCGAGGTCCCCCGGGCCTCACGACGGCACATTGACTGACACAGTTTTGACGCCGAGGCGCTTGCCCCCAGACGGCCAAGTGACGAGCACAGCTTTGACGTCAAGGCTCCCAAGAGCTTCAGGTGGCGGAGCACACACACACACACCCGTTTAGGCGAGTCGGTGACGTAGAAAGATTTGAACGCCAAGGCTCCCAAGAGCTCGATGAAGTGAGATGCTCTGAACGCAGAGGCTTCCAGTACGAACTGTGACGTTGAAGAATTGTATCAGCTAGGCTCCCAGGAGCTCCCATTGATGTAACAAGATCTCTACACTACGACTCCCAATAGTAACCCGTGCCATGAGCCATCTCGGGTTCGTTCCAATGATGATGATGATGATGATGATGATGATGATGATGATGATGATGATGATGATGATGATGATGATGATGGTGGTGGTGGTGGTGGTGGTGGTGATGATGATGATGATGATGACGATGATGATGATGATGACGATGATGATGATTACGATGACGATGGCGATGATGGTGATGATGATGAAGATGATGATGACGATGATACTGATGCTGACGATGATGCTGCTGATAATGATGGTGGTGGTGATGACGATTGACGATGACGATGACGCTTAACATGACGACGATGCTGCTGATGATGCTGAGGATGATGATGGCGATGCTGATGATGATGGTGATGATGATGATTCTGATGTTCGCCATCGTTGTTAACCTCTCTAGCAGGAGGTCGGCGGAGGGCATGCAGCCCCTGGGTCTAGGGACTGGGCTGCCCGGCTGTCGGGACTGGGCTTCTCTCCGCCATGGGTGTAGAGATTGGGCTGCCCCGCAGGATGAACGTGGGAACTGGCCTGCTTCCTACGGGCCGCCTGGAACTATCCTAGGGATAACGTAACAAGTTCTGGACACCAGGGCTCCCAAGAGCAAGCGGTGACGCAAAAAAAGCTCAGGAAAAAACACGGCTCAGAAGAGTGAACGGTGCCGTGAGCCATTTCGGGGCAGCTGTTCAGTCCGCTCTCTCCGTTTCCGTGCCTGGGCAGGCTTTTTTGCAAAGCGACGTTTCGAGTCAGGGAATCTTCGAGTCAAACTACAACTACCACTAGAGGGATGTAGACACCAGTTTGCAGGGAATTTCCTTGTGTAACGGCTTCAATGCCTTTATACATCAGTGCACATTGAATTTCTTTGTAGAGCGAGTCTCCATTCCGCTAATATACATATATACATATATATTTAAGCCAAAGGTTTGGAAGACTCCTTGAGACGACATGTATGCCTACTTACCTACGCATCTACCTACGGACCTACATACAAGTATACAGTTGCACACCAGCATGTATCGACAAATTCACTGAAACATACGCCTTGCATGCATACACACGTAGTGTACATACATACCCGTTCCTACATATACATACAGCATTACCTGCCAACGTTCGTGATGGTATGCATCCACAACACACTGACATGCTTACATACGCGCCTGTACATGCACACATGCATTCATACAACTCTACGCACACATGCGCACACATATATAGTTAGCCGACGTCTTGATTTCTGTTGGGGGTGGCAAAATCAAGTTTTCAGGTCAAGGCTTTCAGAACGGACGGTGGTGTGAGAGCCCCGGTGCCCGAAGACGGCACAGTGACGGAGACGACTTGAACACCAAGGCTTCCGCCTTCGGACGGCCCAGTGACGGTCGCAGCTTCGGCGCCAATACTCCCAAGAGCTCCAGGTGACGGAGAGCGCATGTTTCTGCGAGGCGGTGGTTTGACGAGCTCTTCACACCAATGCTCCCATGAGCGACAGGTGGCCAAGGCTCCCAGGAGCGAACAGCGACACGAAAAAGCTCTGAACTCCAAGGCTCCCAAGAGCGGACGGTGCCATGAACCTTCTCGGGCAAATTCCCGAAGCGCTCTTTCTGATTCTGTGCCGGCCCAGATTCGCAGGCAACTGGGGCTAGGTCTAAAATTCTTGATTGGTTCAGCCAGTCCCGTCGGGCTCGCCTGGTCTGGAAGCCATGTAGAGCCTTCCCCCCTCTCGTCCCTCCGCTCACCCAAGATTGGGATCTACAGTGGCCCCCTGGGTAAATGCCCTGACCCGGTACCAGGAAACACATCACTATCCACACCCTCTCGGTCCGGACTCCTCGGCCGCGACCCTATGGAGACATGGCAGCTTTGCGCGGACACGGCACGTACCTCGCGCAAATTTGATCGCGACTCGGTACGCAGACCAGCGACTGGATAAGTTCGTCGCTCATGAAGGAAGTAGGAGCAGGAGGAGGAGGAGGAGGAGGAGGAGGAGGAGGAGGAGGTTCGATTGTTCTGGAAGTCTCGCTGCCTCTCTTGAGCTCCTGGGGCGCCCCCGTGACCACCGAAATGGACCCCACCAGGAGTTCTGACCCGAACGGGCGGTCGTCGAGGGAGGAGGGTGTCCCGGCCCTCCGACGTGACGAGTTACAAAGTCACGAGGCGAGGGACGAGCAGGAAGGGGAATGGGGCGTGCTGGGGGTGAGATGAGGGGAGAGGGGATGGGGACAAAGGGAAGGGGAGCCAGTGGAGTAGGAGATGGG
>CAUYUJ010014912.1:318211-331833 GCA_963575745.1 Prorocentrum cordatum
CCCGAGGGCCGCCGGGATGGCATCCCCTCGGGCCGCCGTCGAGGACGGGGGTGGGGGATTTTCAGCCACGCGCAGAGGGGGGAGGGGGGGAAGGGGGAAGGGCTTCTCAGAAGCACCCCTGCCTCTGAGAAGGCGCGCGCCTTCTCTCGAGATGTGAGGCTGGCGCTTTCTACGAAGCAGGCTCCTTCTAAGATGCCCTCCCCCCTCCCTCCACCCCCTTGTACGCGCCGCCAACATGTTTCGAGCAGGGCATCGACTGCAGAGTTGATTGACCTCCCAAAGCTGGTTTTTCTGGTTTAATATATACGACAAGTACCTAGAACTGTCACAGACGATTCGTAGGTTCGACGAGGAGTTCAATTTTTGTGTAAAATGATTATGTGGTCGATCCCCTGCTCGAGTTGTGGGTCGTCCTCTCCGAGGCACCCGCCCTGGCGGAGGAGGACGTGGCGAGCGCCCTCGCGGGAGACGCTGGGGCCTTCGGGGACGGCCTGGTCCTGGCGCAGAAGGATCGGGCGGCCAGGGGCGATCGAAGTGGGTACGGAAGGAAAGGGAAGAAAGACCGACGGCAGTCTCTGTGCATTTTGAGCAGGACTCGTTGTCGATGTCGCCGCGGACGTGGTTCACTCGACAGAGAAGTCGAGGAAAACAATCATTACCCCGTAAACAAAGCTTTCGCACTCCGCGCGGATTTCTCGGATCCGCGCTGGGGCCCCCTTGGCGGCGCCTCTGGCGCCGCCCCTGGCGCGCTTCGTTGTAGCCCAGATCCAAGAAGTCCGCGCGGAGCGCTAAACGTTTATGCTCATGGCTTCTTCTCTTGCTCTTCGCAGAGAGCCGCCTGCCCAAGAGCGGCCGTTGTCGGTTTTGGACAGCATCTTCTGTGGAGCACTGTGCCCGCGTTTTCCGTGCCCCTGTGCCCGCGTTTTCCGTGCCCACCGCGGGCGTCCGGAGCAGCGGCGGCTCTGGAAGGCGACGGTCGGGGCCCCCGCGCGGGCGGGGCCTCTCTGATTTCGGGCGTGTCCCCCTACAGGGGGATTTTCGACGAAAAATAAAAAATACCACAAATGCCCCAAAAGCGTCAAAACATACTGACAAAAAATAGTCCCCAGACTATTCTTGCATCATTTTTTGACCGTGTTCGGGGTATTTTTTTATTTTTCTTCGAAAATCCCCCTGCAGGGGGACAGGCCCGACTTCATCCCAGTCTCCCCCTCATGTGTTTGTGACCGGGGTGGTGGCTGCGGGTGCGTTTTCAATTGTGCCCTCGAACAGGTCATCTGCCGCGCGCAGGTGCGAGGGAATGTCCCCCGCCTGGAGTTGTGGCGATGTGTCGACGAGTCGTCCCCATGTAATCACCCACCTTGTGCGAGGTAAGTGCCCTGTCACCCTGGACTCGCTCGTAGAAGCCCCTTAGCTACCACCCCGTTTACTAACACCCCGTTTGCAGGGGCCTGCGAGCGTGGCCCCGGTGTTCGGACCCAGACATGTCTGCGTCGTGGAAGAGTCACGGCGGGAGGTTTTGTGTTGTTTTCGGGACTCCGGGGGCCCTCGCGGGATTTGGGACCGTCATGCATCGCATGTACCATATGCATACATACGCAACACATTCACGATCCAGGAAAACAAATGCATACAGATGTCCATGATCGGACGATGGCAATTTCCCTTCCTCCCTTCTCTCTCCCCGTCTGTCCTCAGATCCGGAACGCAGTTCGGAAGGGTGCGCGCAGGAGTGGGCGCTTCGACCCCCGATCGCCCATCTGTCGCCGACGGGCCTGATGACCCAATTCGCTGAAAACGTGCGGATTCGCAATCGGGGGTTTATCGCCGATCTGTCGGCGATGTATTGCCGATTCCAGGTCGATGTCCCCCGCCCCCTGAGAAGGTCCCCCGTATCGGGTCAACAAGCGGTTGGCATTACATATTTATTTATGGGTATGTATTTACATATAGGTGTTGCATCACATATGTTGCACCGCATCGATTGCACCACATCCTTTGCACCTCGTATATGACACGGCATTCTGCACAACCTATGTTGCAGCACATTGGTCGCATCACTGAGGTTGCACATCGTATATTCTCCTTTCTAAAAGACTATAATATATTCTACCCCCCCCCCCCCGGACTTATCGGTTCCCCCGCGCGTGCTGTAAATTACATACGATTCTGACCACATGTCCATCCTAAATATGAATTCATACCATCCCAGCCAAGCCGGGTTCCCCCCCCCTGCGGTTCCCTTGTAAAAAAACACTATGCGGTGACATTTTTTGTTCCAACATAGCACTTTTTCACGAATCCCTTGCAAAAAATGGGACGAAGTGCACACGCGCGCGTCGTGGCGCGCGCATGCCGAAATCCTTCAAAAACCTTCGGTTCCGGAGAGATTTCAAAATTGAATTTTCCAAAACAAATATAAAAAACACATGGTTTCGCAACGTTGATTCAAAAAAAACTTACGCGCGAGCTCTTGCGAAATCTTAAGAAAACCATAGGTTTTCCAAGATTTTCACAAAATGCTACCAAACGGGCTTCGCGCGCGCGCATGTCGAAATCTGTCGAACGCTCTTGCGCGTGTGCCGTCGCGAGAATCCTCTGCAAAAAATGGGACGAAGTGCAGACGCGCGCGTCGTCGCGGGCGTATGCCGAAATCCTTCAAAAACCTTCGGTTTCGGAAGAATTTCGAAATCGTGCGTCCAAAAAACCTACAAAAACACAAGGTTTCGCAACACGGGTTTTCAACAAAATTGTGCGCGCGCGCTCTTGCGTCGTCGTCGTCGTCGTCGTCCTCCCTCCTCCCTCGTCGTCGTCGTCGTCGTCGCCGTCGTCGTCTTCTGTCTTTCCTCGTCGTCTTTGGCGTCGTCGTCGTTTCCGTCGTCGTTGTCGCCGTGGTCGTCCTTCCTCCCTCGTTGTCTTCGTCGGCGTCTCGTCGTTGTCCCTCCTATCGCCGTCGCCGTCGTCGTCGTCGTCGTCGTCGTCGTCGTGGTCTTCACTCCTCCCTCGTCGTTATCCTCCTCCCTCGTCGTCGTCGTCCGTCGTCGGCGTCTCGTCGTCGTCCCTCCTATTTCGTCGCCGTCGTCGTCGTCTTCGTCGTCGTTGTCATCGTCGTCGTCTTCCCTCCTCCCTCGTCGTTGTCGTCGTCGGCGTCGCCATCCTTCCTCCTTCTTCGTCATTGGCGTCGTCGCCGTCTTCCCTCCTCCATCGTCGTTGTCGTCGTTGTCGCCGTCGTCGTTTTTTCCTCTCCCTCGTCGTCGTCTCCGTTGGCGACGTCGTCGTCGTCTTCGTCGTCGTCGTCGGCGTCGTTGTCGTCGTCGTCGGTGTCGTCGTCGTCGTTGTCGTCGTCGAAAACATTGGAGACGTCGTCGGTGTCGTCGCAGTCGCTGTCGGCGGCGCCGTCGTCGTCGATGTCGCTGTCGTCGTCGGCATCGGTGTCGTGGCCAAGTGCCACGCAGTACCTACCGTCACGGTCTTGTCTGAAGATGTCTTGCGACCAAGTTGCGGGTGGGAGGGTGGGATGTTTGCACGAGCAGTGGAGAGGACAGCTTCAAGACAGTCGAAGTGGATTGCACAACATAGAGTTTACAAGTGTACGGCATCACACATATTACACCACATAAAGTGCACAACATCTTTTGCACCATATATATATATATATATATATATATATATTGCCCAGCTTAGATTGCACCGTATAGTTTGCACAACGTAGATTTTCTTTTCTAAAAGACTAATAGATTCTACCCCCTCCCCCCCCAGACTTATCGCCTCCCCCTGGGATATTATGATTTCATATATATATATATATATATATACTGCACACTCGTCCATCCTAAATATGAAATCATATCATCCTAGCCAAACCGGGTTCCCCCCCCCTGAGGTTCCCTTGTAAAAAACACTATGCGGTGACATTGTTTGTTCTAACATAACACTTTTTCGCGAATCCCTTGCAAAAAATGAGACGAAGTGCACACGCGCGCGTCGTCGCGCGCGCATGCCGAAATCCTTCAAAAACCTTCGGTTCCGGAGAGGATTTCGCAATCGAGTTTCCAAAACACATACAAAAACACATGGTTTCGCAACACAGAGTTGCTAAAAAAGCTTCCGCGAACGCTCTTGCGGAATCTTAAGAAAACCCTAGGTTGTTCAACATTGTCACAAAATGCTACCAAACGGGCTTCGCGCGCGCTCATGTCGAAATCTGTCGAACGCCCTTGCGCGTATGCCGTCGCGAGAATCCCTTGCAACAAATGGGACGAAGTGCAGACGCGCGCGTCGTCGCGCGCGTATGCCGAAAACCTTCAAAACCCATCGGTTTCGGAAGGATTTCGAAATCGTGTGCCCAAAAACCTACAAAAACACAAGGTTTCGCAACACGGATTTTTAACAAAAGCGTGCGCGCGCGCTCTTGCGTCGTCGTTGTCGTCGTCGTCGTCGCCCTCCCTCCTCCCGCGTCGTTGTCGTCGTCGTCGTCGCCTACGTCGTCCTCTGTCTTTCCTCGTGTTCGCCGTCGTCGTCCTCTTTGGCGTCGGGGTCGTTTCCGTCGTCGTTGTCGCCGTGGTCGTCCTTCCGCTTCCTCCCTCGTCGTCGTCCGTCGTCGGCGTCTCGTCGTCGTCCCTCCTATTTCGTCGCCGTCGTCGTCGTCGTCGTCGTCGTCGTCGTCGTCGTCTTCCCTCCTCCCTCGTCGTTGCCGTCGTCGGCGTCGCCGTCCTTCCTCCTTGTTCGTCGTTCGCGTCGTCGCCGTCCTCCCTCCTCCCTCGTCGTTGTCGTCGTTGTCGCCGTCGTCGTCCTTCCTCCTTCCTCGTTGTCTTCGTTGGCGACGTCGTCGTCTTCGTCGTCGGCGTCGGCGTCGGCGTCGTTGTCGTCTTCGTCGTCGTCGACGTCGGCGTCGTCGTCGCCGCCGTCGTCGTCGTCGTTGTCGTCGTCGGCGTTGTTGACGTCGTCGTCGTCGTCGTCGTCGTCGTCGTCGTTATCGTCGTCGTCGGCGTCGTCATCGTCGTCGTCGTTGTCATCGTCGTCGGCGTCGGTGTCGTCGTCGTCGTCGTCGTCGTCGGTGTCGTCGTCGTCGTCGTCGTCGTCGATGTCGGCGTCGTCGAAGTCGTTGGAGACGTCGTCGGTGTCGTCGTAGTCGTTGTCGGCGGCATCGTCATCGTCGTTGTCGTTGTCGTCGTCGGCGTCGCTGGTGTTGCCAAGTGCCGTGTGGTACCCACCGTCACGGTCTCAAGAGATTTTGCAAACCAAGTTGCGGGTGGGTGGGTGGGATGCTTGCGCGAGCAGTGGAGTGGACAATTCATTGCGAACAGAACTTAGTTGAACCCCATAGATTGCACTACACGGATTGCGCAAACTGCATTGCACCACATATTTTGAACAACACGTATTGCACCACACAGATTGCACCGTTCAGGTTGCATCACATAGCTCTCACAGCACATATTGAACGGCGCAGGTTGCACCACATTGATTACATAACATTGATTGGACCACATAGAGTGCACAACCTAGATTGCAACACATAGATTGCACAACCTATATGAGTCAACATAGATTGCTAGAAACACACTGTGTGGAGCCCACGCTGGCTAGCATGCATTTAACATGGTAGAGTATCCCGCCAATGTTTACGATGCGTAGCAACCTGACATCTTGGAGTCATCGGGTGCCTCTTGGAAGCCTGTTGAGGGTCTTGAAGCCATCTTGCAGAGGCCTGGCATAATCTCAGTATCTTCTTGGGGCCGTCTGGCCGAGTTTTTGGGGCTGACTCGGAGCCGTCCAGCTACGATCTTGGGCCATTTCGGCGTCTCTTTGCCAGATTCGCCAAAGTCGCCTTAGCAGGGCATGCGCTCGACTAGAGACGACGTCGAAACCATGGGCGGCAGTTGTTGTTCCGCCATGTGTGCCTGGGCCGTTGCGGCCTTCCCCAAGCTTGCCCAAACGCGCCCCAAACGGGGCGCATGGCATGCGCGCCCTCTGTCGGCAACTACGCTAGCGCCATTTTGGCCCAAGCACTCAACACAAAAGCGCGTCGAACAGGTAGGTGTATAGACGCGCGCCTCCCAGGCAGCATGCGAGTCTTTCATTTTGATCGAGACGTCGGAGACAACTTGTTATGTTTACCCACGTGCCTGTCCGATCTTAAGCCGACGCGATGGGGCGGCAATAACCTGTCAAACTTCATGCCCTTTGCGAGGCGTTGGACCCCGAGGGGAAGGGCGCTGCCTCGGGACGCTGCCTTGGCCTCACCCTCGCGGATCTCCTGTGCATCCAGGCCACGCGTCTTCTGCGCAGCCCCTTCTCGCTTCTCCCGCCCGCGCGGACTTCTGGCAGGAGCATTGAGGGGAGGGGCAAAACGTTGTTGCATCGTACCCAGGCATGCGAGGCAAGTGTGCTCCTTCTTTGCGCAGCTCTCCGTGATGAGACTTCTGGGGAGGGCCATCTGAGTGGAGTCAGTGATGCAGACTACAGCTCGTAACGCAATCGCGTACTGCGACATCTGAGCTTCGGCGCTCCAGCGCCCCCGCCGAACCTTCAAAGGGCCGCGCCCCCCCGGGCGCACATCGGCGCGTGTCCTTGCTCTTGTAGCCTTGAGCTTGGCATCGCTCGGACGTGTGCATTGTTCCTTCGGCGAGGACTATCCAGGAGCATCCTTGATCATTTGGCGAAAAAGCCACGCACGAAACCGACAAAAAACACAGGGAATGGACGTCCGAGCGATGGCCAGTGAGAGGGTGTAGCAGTCCGCACCTTTTGCAGGCCTGATCCCTCCGGGTATGGTCTTCGTTCGTTTCCATGGAGGATGGTTGTTTCGAAAGGGGGGCTTGCCCACCCCCGAACGATGCCCCAGGCCCTGCACTCGATTCATTCGGAAGTTGTTGTTTGCGCAAGGATCCCTGGATTCAGATTATGGGACGATGCCAGTACTCATCCCATGTGGTGACGCCGGTCTTGCATTCGGTCAGATCTCTCGCTTGCCCGCCAATAGCGCGCATTATTCAGAATCCACTGTATATGCACACATGTAAGAATACACAGATGGGTGTTGCATCCCATACGCTTGTACTTGCAAGTCTGGGTCCTGTTGGGGCGTTTCTGGAGCTTCTCGCTTGCCTCATGAGGCTTTCCTGAGATCCGCAGGCCCATGGAAGAGCAACAGGGCGAACATACAGACACCGTTCGACGCCAAAGGCCAACTTGCGCGCATATTCGAGGCATTCGCGGGCCTTCTGGGAACCTGGTCAATCAGGCACGCACCCAGGCAGAACAGCGCGGCAGCCTGGACACAAACAAGGACGCCCTGACACCTCGCGGCGGCAGGGTCCAAGCCCATGGAGGGGACGTAGGCTTGGCATCGCTCGGACGTGTGCATTTTTCCTTCGGCGAGGGCCATCGAGGAGCATCCTGGATCATTTGGCGTAAAAAAAAAAAAAAACACGCGCGAAACCGAAACAGACACAGGGAATGGACGTCCGAGCGACGGCCAGGGGAAGGACCTGTTTTGGAAGGGCTGGTTCCCTCGACGACGTGCGCCCAGAGGGGTGCTGACACTGGGTGAAGCAGGCCGAACCCGGAGTCAGCAGTCCCACGCTTTGTGCTTCACGTCGCCCGTGGCCCGTGTTTCCGAGATGTGCAGCTCGCCCGCAGGGCCGCGAAGGCGATCGCGTCCCGCGCTGCGCCGGCCAGAGAGCTGGCCCTCTCCCGGGGGGGGCGCGTGACAGCGCGACGCCAGCAAGGTTTCGCGAGGCGCCAGGCGCGAGATTCGGTGCCCTTGATTGCCCTTTCGGACCTCGCAGGAGGCGAAGCTCATCGTCGACAAGAGCAAGGTGGCCGGCAGGGGAGGGGGGTGTCGCCATCCCGGAACCCTGCCGTCGCCGCATCAACATGTTACGCCAATGTCGTCGTCTTCCTCCTCCTCCTCCTCCTCCTCCTCCTCCTCCTCCTCCTCCTCCTCCTCCTCTCCTCCCATCTCGAAGAAAAATAAGAAGCATGGCATAAAGTTTTCGGAGTTCCGCGCGGATTTCTCAGACCGGCGCTGTGACCACCCTGGCGGCGCCTCCAGCGCTGCCCCTGGCGCGCTCTGCGCGGTGGCCCAGCGGCGATCCGAGAAATTCGCGCAGAACTCCGAAAGTCTGTCTTTGTGCCGTGTGATGCTTCTCTGTTATCAAGCAGTGGCGAAGCGTCCTGGCTCGCCGATAGCCCCACCAAATAATGTTCTAAGAACTTTTTATGGTTTGAAAAAATGCTATTAGAGCATTTCTGGCTGAGACTGTCTTCTTGTCACACATCGGGTTTATGTTCTTAGAACATTGTTCTCGAATATTTTTGGGTTCTAAGACATGTCGTGGTAGGCCTATAGGAATCCCGGGACGGTCGGTCCTCGCTCAATTCTACCATCGTCATCGTTTTGGTGGGTTTGGTCTCTTGGCTGCGAGCTCGCCACGGGGCACCTCGGTCCCCGTGGGCCAGCGGCGCCCGCGGGCGATCGATTCCAGCAGCACAGGGTCGGCCGGTTGCGCTGTCGGGTCGGCCGAGCCCGGCTGCTCTTCGGTGGTGCACGAAGGCCTTGGCACAAAAATAAATCGGCGACTACAATGGGTATGGTTACGCCAGGGTGTGGTCTGCGATCGGCACCGTTGTGGCCTGGGGGGCACGACGCTGTCCTCGTCGGGCCTCCTCGGGGCGCGGGAGAACTCCATCGAGGTCCCCGCGCGCCCTCCAGGGTGCCCCCCAGGGTGTTCCCCAGGGTGCCGGTTGCAAACCACACCCTCTGCAGGCCACACCCCTTGGAGTCGCCGAAAAAAGGACGACTTCAGGTTCAGGAGAGGCTCTGGTCTTCACGCCGTTCCTCGGGTCCAGGTCGGGGCACCTGTTCATAGCCGACGCTCGCCGTGGCCCAAGAAGCCCTTCGTTCATCATTGAGGAGGCCTCACGGCCAGTTCCGTGGACCCTGAGCGGGGGATCCGGAGCGGAGGAGGCCCCGAGAGGTCCGCAGGGCTTGTACAAGGTTGTTTGGGGGGTCTCTTGGGGAGGCCTCTTGGAGGTATTGTTGAGGCCTCTTGGGAGTGTTTGGGAACCTCTTGGTGCCTCTTGGGGGCTTCATGGGGGGCTGCTGGCGGTTCTGGGGGTCCTCCAGGGAAGGAGACCTCGAACTGTCACATCGATTCATCAGTCTTGAGCCTCTCTCGGGGCTCTCTCGGGGGCCTCTTGGGCACTCTTGGGGCCCTCTTTGGCCGTATTATGTCACCCCCAACGAGCGGGGGTCGGCGGAACGGCGTTCCTTATGGCAGCACGATAGATGTAGTGATACCGAAACTGTGACCGCAATCGAGCACAGCATTGGCTTCCAACAGTAATGCTCTGTCACGCTGGGGCACACTCAGGCGCGGGTTTGGGTCACTCTCGGGTGCATGTTCGGACCTCCTTTCGGTCTCCACGCCTTGCTTCTAGTGGCGAGGCCACGCGACATGAACCGCCGCTGGCGGTTGGAGCCGGCTGGAGGGCTGAGGTGTCCCAGCATTGGCTCCCGCCAGCGGAAAGGCGGGAAGAGAGGGGCCCCCTCGTTGCCACAGCTGGACGCGGCTCGGAAAACTCGTCAGTCTCGACCCTAGGAGGAGTCCGGGCACAGATTTTGAATAGAATTTGCCTATATCATTCCCCTCTTGGGCTCATCCGGCTCAGACCCCCCGGCCGCCTCCGAGCTGACGGTATCATCTTCCTCTTGGTATTTGTGTCGTTGCCTGCTCCGTCTCGGTACAGTTTGCCTGTTGCGCGCCGAGTGGAACACGTCCACGGCGCCGACATGTTATCCGACAGCCCACGACCTCGGAAACAAGGTTCTATCATATGAGCCACTGCTTTGGTGAGCTCCTTTTTGTAACCACCTCGTTCGTATGGTACGGAATCGTTTGATGAAGAGAGGTGTGCGTGCATATTTGCATCAATTCGTGTCACTGCATCAGTTTGCACGAGGCTCTGAGCGTATTAGTTTGTGCGCGTGCGTGTGTGTGTGGCACATTACCATACGCCCACCGTTTGTATTCGGCGGCGCGTCGGATTAACAAGTGTGTGTGTGTGTGTGTGTGTGTATGTGTCTGTGTGTGTGTTGTCTCTCTGTGTGTGTCTGTGCGTATGCACAATTAGTGCGTAACTGATCCGCGAATTTTGCGAAGGCGTGTGTAATCGTGGCATCAGATGGCATGTGGGTGCAAAAGCTCCAGTTTGGTTCTCAGGTATTCTTTCGGGGAGGGATGGCGCGGCACGGCTCCCCCATGCACGCCTTCCTGGCCGCATCGTCGGAGTGGCCAGAGAGGGTATCGTTCTGGCGGGCGGAGGGGACGGGCAGACTCTCCCACTCCACTCCCTCCCTTGTACAGTCGGTACCGATGCCAAGAGTCGGTAACCTTCCCAAAGGTACCCTTGCATCCGCGCCTCTCTGGTCAATCCTTGGCTACGTTCGATGGCCCGCCGCGCTCGGAAAAGCTTCGATGCGGATATCTTCGGCCCACCCCCGACCACTTTCGATGGCCAGCCCCGCTCGAAGAGCCTCGGCATGGGCGTCCCAAGCCCTTCCATCCTCCTGTTTGGCAGTTGTTCGGCGGCGAGCGAGGGGGGGAAATGAGAAGGAGACGGCCTTCTCAGAAGGCGGCGGGACTTCTCAGAAGCCCTCGCGCCTTTGAGAAGTTATCTGCGTCGTCGGGGAAGGCTTAGGATCCTTCTCAGAAGGCTGGGGGACTTCCGAGCCTTCTGAGAAGACCTTCTCCTTCTCACTTCCCCCTCGCTCGCCGCCAAGTTTTGACTGCAGGCTATGTGGGCCCGACGGCCGCCGCAGCCGCTTCTGCTATCGGGCATGCCCCAGCCAGAACCTCGAGGCGGAGGAGGAGGAGGAGGAGGAGGAGGAGGAGGAGGAGGAGGAGGAGAAGGAGGAAGAGGAGGAGGAAGGAGGAGGAGGAGGGGAGGAGGAGGAGGAGGAGGCGGGGGAGGATGAGGATGATGAGGCCAGTACCCGTGGGGGCGCGGCCAGGAGCACCCCCCCCCCCCCCTAGATGCCTACAGGAAGCTTCCAGCAGCGCCCAGAGCCCTCGTTCCTCGATCGAGGCTTCCTTGTTGTTTTCGAGTCCAGGTCCAGGCAGCGTCTTCCCGAGAAACACAAGAGCTCGATCCTCGATCCTCCTCCAGCACCCCTGGGTTGTTTCCGTTCTTTCACCCGTCCTCGATCCTCCATCTGTCTCCTCGATCCTCGATCCCTGACCCTCCTGTTCCTGGCGCTGCTCCTTCTTTGCTAGCCGACGCCTCGCGTCGTCACGTCGCCACAGACAACACACTCTCAGATTTTCCCATCCTCGTGCCCGTTCCGGTCCCTACCGTCGATCTTCGATCCTCCTTGCCCATCCTCGATCCGCCCTCCCTCCCCCCCCCTCGGCCTCAGGCCCGCGCCCCCGCGGGCGCGGCCGAGGCCGCCGCGAGGAGGAAGCTGGAGGAGCCGCCAGGCCGCGCGCCCTCCGTGCCCCTCGCCCTTCCACGCCCCCCCCCCCCCCTGCGAGGGGACGACAGAGGCATCGCAGAGGCACGAGCTCTCGAAGGTCCGTGCGGGTGTCGCGGAGCTGCGTCGGACCCGCCCCCTGGCCAGCGGGGCTCTGGAGCCCGTGCGCTGGGGGGGGGGGCCCTTGTGGGTCCCGAAAGGGGCCTCGTCGGGCCCCAGAAGGGCACCTTCCCCCCCCCTTCCCCCCCGATCCATCGCCCCCCCCCCATTACTTCGGGCCTACGTAAGTGAGCGCGGGGACGCGGAGCGGGAGAGGCTGGCTGGCTTCGGCGTTCTGCTTCTGGCCATCCTCGGCCGCTGAGGGGGGCAGGCGCTTGCCCTCTCCGCCCTTGGGCGCGCGCTCCGCGCGCTGGGGCGTGAGGATTAGCGCCGATCCGAGGCATTCGCGCGACCTTTCGATCGGCACCACCGAAACATACTTATCGGGGGGTGGCAAAGAGGAGGGTGATGACTAGGGGGGGTGGATATCATGGCGTGGGCCATGATATTTCCCGAGATCATATGGCGCCTGTTCTTATGTCACTACGTCCTGGGCCCCCTGGGCCGCGCACATGCCGCCAGCCATGATCTGCACCGCCCCCTCTTGGACGCCCCCCTCTTGGTCCCCCTCGAACTTACATTACGTGTCCGTGGGCCACGCACGAGCGACGAGCACGCTCAGACACAGTGTCGTAGAAGCTCCGTGACGGGCGCATTCTGGCCACACGGGCAAGGGGAGCGATGAGTTAGAAGATTTGCGTTCTTCTGGGGCAACGATAGGGGGGGATAGGCCTAGGGGGGGATGCATCGACCCCCGATCGCCCATTGATCGCCGATAGGGGCCCGATAGCCCCATCTTGCCCAGGAGGGTGCGGATTCACCATCGGGGGCCTATCGCCGATCTATCGGCGATGTATCGCCGATTCCAGGTCGATACATCCCCCCTTATGCGGGTCCCCCCTATCGTTACCCCTCAGTATTGTGTGTTCGTGCCGGACGCGCTCGTCCTCTCCCTCTCCGCGGCCGCCGTGACCTTCTTTTTCCCTCCTCCTGCATGCAGGCCAATTCGCTTGGTGGTGCCCCTGCACCGGAGCGGATCGTCCCGCCTCGCTGCCGACGGGATGAATTCGTGTCGGACGTGCGCCTCCAACATCAGCCTCCGAGTACTACATCCGTTTCTAGTATTGCTTGAGATTTCGACGTGGGGTGCCAGGCCCATGCAAGGAATTGCGACCGCGCGCGCAATGATAATTCATATCGGGGACATCCCCCAACGCAGTCAAAGCCCTCCGCGCACCTTCGAATCCTAGCAAGAGGATCGGCGCGCGAGATCTTGGGATCCTGGGGTCGCTCCCAGTGAATAAGCGAATCACTTTCGGCCCATTCTGCCACCGTGGTTTGATTGTATATCGCAGGCCTCTAGGATGCTCATCGGGGAGCCTCTTGGGGCCCGTTTGGAGGCTTTTTGGGAGCCGTTTTGGGGCCTCTGGGGGCGTCTTGGGAGCCACTTTGGGGGTTATTGAGGCCTCTTGCGGGCCTCCTGGCGCCTTCTTGGGGCCTCCTGGGGGCCTCTTGGGGCGGACGACTCGGATTTTCTGCTCGGCCGTCTGGGGGCCCTTTTGGGGCCTCTTGGGCCGTCTCGGAGCGGTCTAGGGCCGTCTGGGAGCGTCGGAAGCTCAAAAAGTAGATAACCCCCCAAAACGTCGAACAACACGGGACACCACGATTTGTTTGCCTCTGGGGACCTTCTTGGGAAGGCTCTTCGGGGCGCCCCGACGGCTTCTTGGGCCGTCTTGGACCGATCGTGCGGCGATCCGGGGGCCCCTTCGAGCCGTCCTCGGGGTCCTCGGAGCCCCTTCGAACCGTCCTCGGGGTCCTCGGGGCCCCTTCGAACCGTCTGGGCGGCCTCTCGGGGCCCTCGGAGCCTGTCCTGGGGCCTTCCTGGGCCCGGCAGGGCCTCGCGGCGCGGCGCCCCCGGTGTCCCGGCAGGCACGCGGGGGGCCCCGGGCGGCCCCGCGCCGCGCCCCCGAAGCGGTGGCAGTTCGGGGTTTGGGCCCCGCCAGGAGTCCTTCTCCTCCTCTTCTGCTCCTCCTCCTCCTCCTCC